>BTRK01000003.1:11008463-11440963 GCA_036245805.1 Pristionchus mayeri | reverse complement strand
GAGAGAAGAAGAGAAGAAGAGAAAGACAGAAGGAGAGAGAGGGATAGAAGGAGAGAAGGAGAGAGGGAGAGAGGGAGAGAGGAAAATAGTGAGAGAGAGAGGGAGAGAGAGGAAGAGAGAGGGAGAAAGAGGAAGAGAGGGAGAGAGGTAGAGAGGGAGAGAGGGAGAGAGGTAGAGAGGAAGAGAGGGAGAGAAGAAGAGAAAGACAGAAGGAGAGAGAGGGAGAGGAAGAGAGGGAGAAAAGAAGAGAAAGACAGACGGAGAGAGAGGGATAGAAGGAGAGAAGGAGAGAGGGAGAAAGGGAGAGAGGAAAATAGTGAGAGAGAGAGGGAGAGAGAGGAAGAGAGAGGGAGAGAGGTATAGAGGGAGAGTGGGAGAGAGGAAAAGAGGAAGAGAGGGAGAGAGGAGAGAGAGGGAGAGATGGAGAGAGATGGATAGATGGAGAGAGGGAGAGATGGAGAGGGAGGGAGAGGGAGAAAGGGATAGAGAGGAAGACATTGAGAGTGAGAAGGAGAGAGGGAGGGAGAGATTAAGGGCGAGAAATAGGGATAGAGGGAGGGAGAGGGTGAGGGAGAAGGTGAGGTTAGAGGGTGAGGGAGTTGAGAGGGAGGGGAAATGTTAAGGGAGTTTGAGAGAGAGATTTTGCATCCGAAAAAATAAAACGAAGGCTAAGAACACATCCCGGAACACGCCAGTCGATTGCGCGCGCCGAGGCGCGCGCGATCGGCTGGTAAAATTATATATTACCCGAAAATTGCTCTGCCTCCTGCACTATTGAATGGTGTGCCTGACACTTAGCACCAATCAAGAACACGACCGCGTCGGTGTTAATGATGGCTAGATTGTCTGGTTCATCTTCAATGTCGAATGCATACGTGCAGATTGTATCCAAATAAATTCACATTTCTGGGTTATAGTCTACTGTGGTGGTCCTCCAAAATATAGAGCAGAACCCTTACAGGAAAAAAAGTGATTTCCGAGACTCGATCACAACGTTTGAGCGACCGAAACTAATTTTCGGAATTTATCAATAATTGAATTCAACTATCTATTAACATTCATTTCTCATCTTCTTCCTCTCTCCGACTGGTCATCACTCCCTCTCTCGACTATGGCTGCGCAAGACTATGTTATAGGCGTAGGTTGTTTTTTCATAAACTTATTGGCTAGCATATTCGAAGCTACCGTAACCCTGGTGCAGATCCTTCGGAAATTCAATCAAATGTTGATGCTAGATGGATCGGGGATGAGCGGCTTAGGCTTCTGGGTATAATCATAATATCCTTACAGAGCGCCGCAATTGACTAATTGCACATTTTCTACACGATCCTTTTTTACGATATTTAAATGTCCGTTCAGCCAATCCTCGCAGTCGTCCTCATTGTCGTCTTCACGGTCGCTATTCTCGCGTGTGTCTTCGCCTGCTGTTACTGCTGCTACCGTCAGATCGTCGAGGAGCAGAATGAGAGATATCAGGGGTTGGTGCGTTTACCTTTTTTAAAGCAATTGCTGGATAGTTGGCCAACCTCCGCCCTCCTTTCGCCTCTACCCCGTACATTTCTCTGACATCTCACCCTGATGTTCATAAAACTAGCGACCTTCGGTCGCTACGTTACGCAGGGTTGTGTGTTAAGGATAAAAGATGTACGCAACTGTTGAGAGCCTGCTTAAAACGTTGTGAAAGGCTCGTGAGGCCGAGGGTGATTCGAAAAAGTTGGAATGGGGCGAAGCCCCATCCCAAATTTTTCGAATTGCCCGATGCGATTTAGTAAATCACACCATGGTGTGTGGTGTGGCGAGTTACGGTAGCGTGCATTTAACTTTTCTGCGATTTATTAAATGGTGTGTGGTGTAGTGGGTAGTGCGAAGGGTGCAGTGAAGGTTTCTGCGATTTAGTATATCACACCATGGTGCGTGGTGTAGTGGGTGGTGCGGTGGGTGCAGTGAAGGTTTCTGCGATTTAGTAAATGAAGGTTTCTGCCATTTAGTCTATCAAGTTTAACGATTTGGGCCACTGAGTCAATATTTTAGACCTAATTGATTTGCATAAGTTTACGACATGACACATTCCGAAATGTATTTAACTCAAAAAATATTACAAGTCCTGAGTCTTCCTACTGAATAGATGTATGAAGAGCGCCGAGTTATGAGCAATGAAATACATACGTACCTCAATTCGACTATGGAGAATCAGAATCAAAGATAAAAATCGTATAGTAGGTGGGTAACGAATGGGATAATTTGCATATTATGCATGAAAAAAAACGTTTTTTGGGAATTACTCATGGAAGATGGCACTTTTGCTCGTATTGTAAAAGAAGTGGCATGTAGATTGGTTCATTACGCATCGAATGAAAAAATTAGCTCTCTGTAGGACAAAATCCAACGGAGATACGGCCCTCCAAAGTTGTAGGTCATAACTCCGTTCAACATGCAAATTTCAAATCTGAATGGAAATACTTTCTCCTCGCCCTCACAATGCCTAGTCCGACTTGACTCAGCAAAAACGAAGATCAAAATTTTTTAGCTGTCCTGTGGGTTCCTGCAATCTTACAGAAGATCCGTGATAGGAACCCCTTTGCGATGGGGAGCGGATGAGAAATGATAGGAGTGGGGCATGGGCCAATTATACAAGAAGGATCGTTTTGTGTTGCTGCTTACACCAATGAGTGCTTCAGCAAGTCCAACATGTGCGAGTGTAAGCACGATAGGGATCACATGTTTGACTGTCACTTGCACTTGAAAATTGCTCAAATTTGTTCAAACTCAAGATTAAATAATTATTAATCAATAATTACAGTAACATGGCGGCGCCTCCGCCCGTCGCCGCGCCCGGCCAGCCGATGATGGTGCCTATGGCACAGAAGGACGAGAACGGTCGGATCACCTACGTGATGGTGAGTATACAGTACGTGCTAATCGCCTTGGCCATGTGCGCGCGCGGCGCTGCGCGGCTTGCGCGGATTGATTTTGCAGGAATAATATTGTGTTTCACTATTCGAAACTATTATATTCGAATTCTCCATAAAATTTCACATCGGATGAACTATTCGTCCATATTTTTAAACAATAAATAAATATTTTGAATAAATTCAACTGCAACCTACCGCAATCTCAGTCTGCCGCAGTTTGCGATTGCGACTCATGCAAGTGTGACTTTTCTAAATTGTCTTCGATTTTTCGTTTGCTCTATTTCTTTATCGATTTGTGGCGTTTGCTTGTGTATTTATGCCTTTTTCATGTTTCTGGTCCTCGCGCGCATGTCGGGGATCATCCCAGTCGCTTTTTATTTGAGCTGAGCCGATTAGGAAGCAAACTACAGGTCCTTGTGTTAAACTGCCTCGATTTCACTTGCTTTCTTAGTAGTGTTCGTGACTTTGTGGCTTTCTTAACTCGGTAGTTAGTAGTCATTCTCATTATTTACGAGTAAATTAAGGCTGCAAGTCACTGATGCTGGTTGAGGATCGACACCACACCGGATTGGAGCGAGAAGGGGAAGTTTTGTTTCTATATTTTTATAATTTTTGTTGTTTGAATCATATTTAGTTTGACGAAACAAGTGGGAAACGTGTGTTAGATTAGTAAAACGTTATCTGTTTCCGAGGAAACTTGTTTGAACCCGATTTTGGCTAAATATTATGGTTGAAACGTAAAAAAACCATAGTACTCGGTTTTAAACTATGTTTTTTATTTAAATTGTTTAGTAGTGAATGAACTGTAGTTACGATAAATTTACCTTTTCAGCCCTCATCAAGAAGCGGTCTTCTCCCGGCGCTGAGGGACGCTGTCCGTCCCTCAGCATCTTCTCTGCTCTCGTCAGGTACCCTTCTTTCCTTCATCTGTTGGGGTGGGGTTGACAGTGTTTGGCTTGTGCGGAATCTCTCCAGATATGCGCCGGTCGCGGCTCGCTTCAACGACTGCTACTCGCTGCGGGAGCAATCAGAGGTGTGTCTGTTTTCTTCCCGCTTATTTCATTCTTTGGCAAGAGAGAGAAAGGTGCATTTCATATTTAAATTATGACTGGTAGGAAAGTGTTTTTGATTCGCGACTGTTATTTGACAAGAATCTGCATGCCGTAATGCTAATTTAGTTTGTCTCATATTCCCCGTATTTCCGCTCACTCTCATTTTCTCTTCAGTTCCCCCTTTCGACTCGGTCGCTCCCCCCAGAGAGGCGGGCGCTCTCCCCCTCGCTCAACACTGCCGTCGCTCCTATCAGGTACACTTCTTTCCATACTTTATTGGGAAGAGGGGATGACAGTGTGTGGCTGGTGCTGAGGCTTTCTAGAGACACCCTCCCTTCCCGTGGGCTGAATGCGAGTGCAACGACTGCTCCCACCACCCGAGATAAGTCCAGTCATCTATCTTCTTTATTATCGAAACAAAAGTGAATGATGACTTCTAACGAACAATTTTTTCGGCTGATCTATACAAAACAAGAGCTTATTTTCTGCTATTATTTCGATTTGAAAATGTGGAAATGCAAAATGAATGTGACCGGGGAAAGGGTCAATGTTCGTTATCACTTGATTCACTCCCCGAGTCGATCACAGCTCTTCTCTGTTTCTTCTTCGCATTGAACAGCTTGAGCTGGGGTCGATTCTCTTCCCATGTCTTCGAAATGTTGCGACGACGCACGATGTTGTCATCGTAACTATGACAATATTTTAAATAGTTACTAAGTGTTGCAATGTGTGACTCACTGGCGCAACAATTCAGGCCATACTTTTCTAGACTCGTCTTCCGAATTGCAGCGGAGGGTGAAGAAGACCTGGGAAGGATCAGGTCAGTGGTTTTATCCTACAAGGGAAAATGCCCGCACATCTTTTGCATATAGCATACGATCCTTGTCCCTCTCACATGAAGGGAGTCTATTCTGGGCATCACCGTAGAATAGAGTCGAGAATGTATCTCAGGAAGGTCGCGTTGTTCGGTGTAGATTTTGTTATCTATCATCGAAACAACTCACATCTTGTTACTGGTCTGGCTGCAGTATTACTGGTCTGGCTGTAGTATTTAGTGCAATGTATTCTACGTATCTTTCCATATTCAACATCGAATTTTCCATTATCTCTAGTCTTTTCTCGAGTAAATTCTCTCAAATAGTCATCCATTAAGTCAGTCTCTTCAGTTTCCAACCTTTCTCTTCTCCTTCTTGCAGTTGGTGCAGTGACTCGAGGACTGGTGGGAAGCAGGAGATGGATGAGGGACGGAAGATGAGGTGGGAGTAGACACACGACGAGTTTTTGCTTATGTATAGTTTCACAATATCAATGTGACAAACCTTTCACACTCGTAGCATTCCTTTTCTTTCTCGGCGTTTGCATCAGCTTTAATCCTACGATGATAAACTATTTAAATTTAAGGAGACGTTAGCTCAGTGGAATCGCCAGAGAGGGAAGACATCGACTTCGCCAGATTATCATGTTTGTTGTCCATTTCTGCTTATTAGATTACTAACGAATTGTGAAGGAAACTTTTAGCATAATTTACGTATAAGTTTTTCATATCGCACGAATAAATATGTATATCATACCATCCATACTGTTATTGGGAATACACAGGGGCATAAATGAAGGAAGAATTGACGATTAGTTTCATATTTGGTAAATCTCACTTGGAGTACTCGTTGAAGGGAGACATAACGATTGAAATGGATCGATATCATCCATTCCCCAACAACGACCTTCTCCTCTTATTCATGGTCGGAGAGGTTCCGTGTCTCATGTTCAAGTACTCCCGATTACGAATCGGGGAGAAGGATTCATCTAACAGACACAGTTAGTAGGAATGTATTCGAGAGTACGGTAGCACAATATGGTAGCATTGTAGAATGGAATGAGATAATCACCTGAGTCCTCGTAATTGAGTCCCCAATCTGTTTCCTCCCTTTTGATGGATCTACTCTTTGAGAACGAAACTGAAGAACCTAATGTGTAAACGAGTTAAATGTGTAGCCCAGTAAGTACCTGAGCGACGAGGAGCCTGCATAGAGGCATCCTCATTCTCACTCACGAAGTGGGACCGCGAACGAGGAAGGGTAAGTGCACTCTCAGATGGTTCCTTCTTGATGATTCCTTTCATATGCTGAGTTCTCCTTGACACTCGCATAGATGTTCCGGGCAAATCGAAAAAGGTCTGAGCAGGGAGTAGAGAAGAAGACGCTCCTAAATCATGCATACGATCCCTCATGCTATCGACCCATGTACTATTCCAACCCATTCTCGTTGATCTTCGAGGTGTAGCTGACTCGGGTACTACTAACACAGTCTTAGTTGGCCGGGATTCTGGAAGGGGGTGTAAGAATGCCCAATCAAAAGGGATATAAGATACTCACTGTTTGCTGCTTGCTCTACATACGATCTGCAGATGTCATGATTCGATCGAAATCGTACGATCACATCCGTCTCCTCTCCTACCCCTGGTCTGACCCTCACGATATCCCCCAAGTTGGGCTTCCCAATGCAAATATCCTTGCACAGATAGACGACATGTGTGCCTTTGTCGACTCCATTGCAGATTTCACCCACGAAATGAGACGTCATCTGGAATTCTAAAGACGCACAATCAACTATGAACACAGCGAAAGATTCAGAAACAACGATTTCTTCGAAAATAACATCTCCCTGTCCCCCCATCGATTGCATCAGATTGCATCAGAATAGACTGAAGGAGCTACAGTATCGCACTAAGATTGCATCAGATTGCATCAGAATAGGCCGACGGAGCTACAGTATCGTACTAAGATTGCATCAGATTGCATCAGAATAGACCGAAGGAGCTACAGTATCGTACTAAGATTGCATCAGATTGCATCAGAATAGACCGAAGGAGCTACAGTATCAGACCAACCGATGATAAGATTGCATCAGACTTATCACATTGCATTGGCAAATGAAGCTACAGTATCAGTCAAATCACAATCAGATTGCCATTTCTCTCGTGATTCGTTCATTTCATGCTTCAACTTCAAGTATGTTCCATGTGTTAAGTATATTTATCAGATGAACCTGTCCAAAGACACTAAATCAAGACTGCGGGAAGCAAAATACAAAGGGATGACCGTGACGCAGGCTCTCCGATCCGTCTCAGCTACCTCTCCCAATCCATTGAGGTATTCACAGGTCAAGTCATTCTACGAAAGCCAGGAGAAGAGAGGATCGGAGAGACCGCACATTTACAAGTGAATCCTAGTGATACTGACTTCATAAAATAATTGTCTAGATCTTACGTTCTCGGTGAAAATACTGATAGTATTCAACACAAAATGGTGGAGATCTACAACAAGAACAAGTATACTTCTCTTCAACAGGTGATGTATTATATTTTACTGTAACTAAGTAGCATGAAGTTAAGGATATCATAGAAATCGTGAATATAAAATCACCACAACGATGAATGCAACCTAAATAGCACTACTAATATGATTGGCCACCTCCGCCCCCTTCCCACTATCATTCCCATCCCTTCTCTCCACGGAGTTGTGAGACCGAGAATCACAGAGGGATAGCAAGAAATGAATAGAGTAGTAGAGGAATGAGAGGGGGGGGGGGGTGGGAGTTCGAGAAATGATGCCACAGTCATTCTATTGAATAGAATCTACTCACTCTCTAACAACTTGATCGGTCGAGGAACGAGTAAAATAAAGAGACCGTGGAATCGTTTCTCGGGCTCTAGAGTACAATAATCCAAGAAGTGCTAACTAAACATTACAATAAATCACATTAATGAAAAGTGAATCTAGGAATATTGTGAATTCGGTTTGCGCATGCTAGGTTAATTCATAATTAGATAAATCGTGTGCCTTTAGAACGTACGCGCTAATGCCCTGAATTGTTTCTATCTCTGATAATTGATTTAAAGTCTCGAAAGATGAGTACTGGAGGCATTAAACGATTGATTGATAGTCCAGGGTGTAAGGATGAGCCAAGAACGCCATTCACGAAACGAAATCGCAAACAAAATCACGTACTGATGCGATCGATTGTGGAAAATTTAAATAACCGAATTCACAATTATCTAGATGTAATTAAAAGGGAACTTATTAAGAGAGACTATCTCAGTGTGCGAACATTTATGTGAAAACCCTTCGCACTAAATGTAAACAATAGTACACGCCGTAACTAGCTCACCCACCACTTATAGAGCGATCTAGAACGCTCGTTATTAAGTGCGCCCATTGTAAAAAGTGCTACCGTAATCCGACGAAATTTTTATTTTGTAATTTATTATAGCGGCGCCTATATCGAAAGATGCGCCGATGCCTGCTCATTAACCAAAGGTTTAATAATACTGGATCTTCTGCGCGCAGAGAAAATCGAAAAATCAACTGTGTGAGATTGATGTGCTTCAAATTCATTAAATAAAAAAGGATCTACACACCCAACTGAACGAGGTACAATTTAAAATTGATTTTGCATATTCGATTTTTCTCGGCGCGCACATCCATTAGGATGAAACCTTGAGGGGTAAATGAGCCGGTTTCGGCGCAACTTTCGAGATATGCGCCACTATGATCAATAGTGAAATAAAAATATCGTCGGATTACTGTAACACTTTTGAAGATGGGCGCACTTAATGACGAGCGACCTAGATCACTCAAAAAGTGGTGGGTGAGTCCCCTAGTCTCGGTGTCTACTGCACGTAGGCACATTTAGGGCGATTTCGATTTTCCGCACTTTGCCAAGCACATGTTCACTGACTCAAAAAGTCTCTCTTAAGCAACATTCCTTACCTAAAAATCTGAAGCCACGTCGAAGTAGAAGATGGACCTGGAAAGTGGAGCATCATAATGTTGAAATGATTATTAATTTAGGTAGCTTCAAACTTGAAATGCGATATGGATGTTGATATCCCTATTGGTGTTCTGAGGGGAGTTAAACGTAGTTTATTACTCAAGGATTTACGGCCAATGTGAGATTTTGGACAACCTGTAGCAAAATCTCTCGATATATTTACAGCAAAGTGCAAGATGTTAGTGAGATCCAAGCAGAGAAAAGGTTCATTCTTTGCGAGAAATGGATAAACGAAGAAGAGAACTTCGATAATGTTGTGAGGAAGCTAGCCTGACATAAAAAGAGATCAAACTGACCTTCTAGGTATTCAGCGATGAGTCCATCTTTGCTCTTGGTGGGTCCACCGCATGGATCACGACGTCGTCGTCGCACGATGTTGATCGTCTAGTAGGAGAAAGGAAATTTCCTGAGAAGGTATATTTAATCAACGATTTGGATGATTAGCTACTTTAGACTGCATACCCACCCTAATATTCTTTTAGGTGCAAGTGTGGGCTAGTATGAGTCGCGCTGGCCCAGGAGATCTCGTATTTTTCGATCGCCATGAAAGACTGAACGCCCCCTCATAAACCGACATATTATCCTCCCATCTCCTTCCCTATCTCGATCGGACCTACGGAAGAAGCAACTGCTTCTTCATGCGGGATGGTGCTTCTTCCCACACTGCTCGATCTACTATGAGTCAACTAGACGCATGGGGAGTAAGAGTCTTCGATTGGGCGCCCTCCTCACCGGACCTCAATCCGATTGAGTTTCTATGGAGAGAAGTTAAGCATCACTTGAGGAGTGACGCCCGCCCCACCACTAGACAAGGCCTAGAGGACGCGATTGATCAATACTGGTCGAATGAAATCACTGTAGACGTGTGCAATAAGTATATTGACCATTGTGTTAGCAACATCGAGAAAGTTCACTCTTCCCTAGGCTTTGCAATTATGGAAAAGGCTCGCAATTTGTATCAAATTGAATCGGCATTTCCTCTCTTTTTTCGGATTACATTCGCCTGCTAATCCCAAGAAGTTGTCATTATTCACTTTTGTTTTGATATATAATAAAATAAATAAATGAAACTTATCTGGGTTGGTCGGCGGTGTCCTTGCACACGTAAACCACATCTCATGAGGGAATGCCGCCAACAGGCGGGTCTCTGGAAAGCTCCAGCACAAGCCACACACTGTTACACCCACCCCAACAGCCGATGTAAAGAAGAATACCTGATAGGAGCGACGGCTGCGTTGAGTGAGGGGGAGCGCGCCCGCCTCTATGGAGGGAGCGACCGAGTCGCGGGGAGAACTGAAGAGAAAATGATACAGAGTGGAGAGAGGCGGAATCTAAGACAAAATAAATTAAATTTATGGTAATCAGGAGATTTAGATTCTTGTCAAATAACAGTCGCGAATCAAACACACTTTCCTACCAGTCATAATTTAAATATGAAATGCACCTTTCTCTCTCTTGCCAACGAATGAAATAAGCGGGAAGAAAACAGACACACCTCTGATCGCTCCCGCAACGAGTAGCAGTCGTTGAAGTGAGCCGCCACCGGCGGATATCTGGAGAGATTCCGCACAAGCCAAACACTGTCAACCCCACCCCAACAGACGAAGGAAAGAAGGGTACCTGACGAGAGCAGAGAAGATGCTGAGGGACGGACGGCGTCCCTCAGCGCCGGGAGAAGACCGCTTCTTGATGAGGGCTGAAAAGGTAAATTTATCGTAACTACAGTTCATTCACTACTAAACAATTTAAATAAAAAACATGTTTAAAACCAAGTACTATGTTTTTTTACGTTTCAACCATAATATTTAGCCAAAATCGGGTTCAAACAAGTTTCCTTGGAAACAGATAACGTTTTACTAATCTAACACACGTTTCCCACAAAAATTATAAAAATATAGAAACAAAACTTCCCCTTCTCGCTCCAATCCGGTGTGGTGTCGATCCTCAACCAGCATCAGTGACTTGCAGCCTTAATTTACTCGTAAATAATGAGAATGACTACTAACTACCGAGTTAAGAAAGCCACAAAGTCACGAACACTACTAAGAAAGCAAGTGAAATCGAGGCAGTTTAACACAAGGACCTGTAGTTTGCTTCCTAATCGGCTCAGCTCAAATAAAAAGCGACTGGGATGATCCCCGACATGCGCGCGAGGACCAGAAACATGAAAAAGGCATAAATACACGAGCAAAACGCCACAAATCGATAAAGAAATAGAGCAAACGAAAAATCAAAGACAATTTAGAAAAGTCACACTTGCATGAGTCGCAATCGCAAACTGCGGCAGACTGAGATTGCGGTAGGTTGCAGTTGAATTTATTCAAAATATTTATTTATTGTTTAAAAATATGGACGAATAGTTCATCCGATGTGAAATTTTATGGAGAATCCGAATATAATAGTTTCGAATAGTGAAACACAATATTATTCCTGCAAAATCAATCCGCGCAAGCCGCGCTGCGCCGCGCAGTGCCGCGCGCGCACATGGCCAAGGCGATTAGCACGTACTGTAGAAAGAATTTGTGCACAAAATTTGCAATTAGTCGCTGCGGCATTCTGCGAAAGTTTGTAAGCGGTTAAAAAATCGATAACTGAAATTCGATTATTTGTCGGCTACCGTATCTCCTTGATTTGCAGGTTCCAGTGATGGTTCAGAAGCGACAATCGGCCGATCAGAAGATCTTGTCGGCATCGGAAGTGGAGAATTAAAAGAAAGAGAATTGACGCCGAGACGTCAAGATCATATGAGAGGAATCGCGAAAGAATCACCCATCCGCGGCGGTAGCACAAAGTTCATCGTATCCCGACGTAAACGCAGGCTAAGGTATTTCAAATGATGCTTGTTCAAACTACGTCGTCAGAATTTTGATAACTATCGTCATCTTCGAGATTCAGAAGGCCAAACTTGGGACACTCAATTTTTACGGGTGAAATCGAGCACACTTAAATGACCATAACTTAGTTTAAACTGACGATAGAAACTCGCTCTTTTTTTAGAAAGAAAGCTGAAAACATTCTCTACAACTTTTACATTGAACATTTCATTCCCTGTGCATTTCCGTGTGCGGGGTGGTCGGGTTGACCAAAATGACCGAAATCTGGAAATCGGAAAAACCCCCTGAATGATTATGCGCGTTTTAAAGACACTATATATGACCAACATGACGCAAAAAATCAGCCAAATCTGAATGGGTATAAAAAAACGGGTCTCACTTTGGCTCGGTGCAATAAAAACGAGTACCAGATCAAAGATCATCTGATGTTCCAATTGGCAGTAATTGGTCTCAAATAAATCTACAATCATCTAAAACAATATTTCGGATTGTTGCTGGCCTCATTACAACACTTTTATTGGACCAAAATTGCGAAATAGCCTGAAAATTGAAAATCGATTTACTGACCCTTCTCATATTGTGAGATCAAGCCTTATGCGCTAAAACACTTTCAAATAACGTAGAAATGTCCCTCTAAGCTTCTGGAAGAAACGGGGCACCAATAAATACGAAATTTATACTAAGGAACTAGTGGGCAACTACGCTTAAACGTTATATGAATATTAAAAATAATCCCCTTTTGATGCCATCAAAATCATGGTTTTCACGCCGCGTCCGTCCCAACGCTAGATTTTGCAAAATAAGCATGGTATCGACGTTTTTCATAAATTGACCATCGAAATCATGAATCTGACCCATCATCTGACACAGCGAAACGGACTATTGTAGGTTCGTGTTACGTTAGAAGAACGATATTGATGATTTCCATCCATCCTCCGACGAAATCATAAATCTGACCCAGCGTCTGACCCACGGCTACGGTATACGGTAGCATTCGGTTACGGTATGAGTACTGTACCGATGTTTTTCCCCGATCCCCCGATCAAATCATGAGTCTGACTCAAGATCTGACCCAACGCCACTTCCGGGCTACGGTACACAGACTCACAGACGAACACCATATTTGTGGTCGTAAAAATTTTTCTTCTGGAAATTTCGAGAATATTTTTCGTCTGCTGACCTTGTATTTCGATTGCACAGAAACTATCAAAATCCCGTTCGAAACAAACGCGCCAGTCAAAAAAGGTCAGTTTATTGTAAGTATTGCAATCCAGTGAAAGTCGTAAAACTGTACTTAATGTCAACGGGGTCATAGGGACCCGAATCATAGCTAGAAATGTAGAGTACGATGAGGTAATCATTTCATCTGTTGAAAGTTCGCTTCTTTCTATTCATTGAAGCGCGCTAGACAGCTAGGAATTTGGCCAGAAATAGGCTAGAATCCCCCGAGAGCGCGTGCTCTAACCGTCTGGTGCTCTCGCCGCCTGACCTCTCTCTCCCTCCCCTCCCTTTGGTGCTCTTTCGCGCGCCTCCACCATCGTTTTCTACAAACTTCCACGCTCCCTAGCGCGCTTCAATGAATAGAAAGAAGCTAACTTTCAACAGATGAAATGTTTACCTCATCGTACTCTATATTTCTAGCTATGATTCGGGTCCCAATGACCCCGTTGACATTAAGAACAGTTTTACGACTTTCACTGGATTCCTTAGTATAAATTTCGTATTTATTGGTGCCCCGTTTCTTCCAGAAGCTTAGAGGGACATTTCTACGTTATTTGAAAGTGTTTTAGCGCATAAGGCTTGATCTAACAATATGAGAAGGGTCAGTAAATCGATTTTCAATTTTCAGGCTATTTCGCAATTTTGGTCCAATAAAAGTGTTGTAATGAGGCCAGCAACAATCCGAAATATTGTTTTAGATGATTGTAGATTTATTTAAGACCAATTACTGCCAATTGGAGCATCAGATGATCTTTGATCTGGTACTCGTTTTTATTGCACCGAGCCAAAGTGAGACCCGTTTTTTTATACCCATTTAGATTTGGCTGATTTTTTTGCGTCAGGTTAGTCACATATAGTGTCTTTAAAACGCGCATAATCATTCAGGGGGGTTTTTATGATTTCCAGATTTCGGTCATTTTTGGTCAACCCGACCACCCCGCACACGGAAATGCACAGGGAATGAAATGTTCAATGTAAAAGTTGTAGAGAATGTTTTCAGCTTTCTTTCTAAAAAAGAGCGAGTTTCTATCGTCATTTTAAACTAAATTATGGTCATTTAAGTGTGCTCGATTTCACCCTTAAAAATTGAGTGTCCCAAGTTTGGCCTTCTGAATCTCGAAGATGACGATAGTTATCAAAATTCTGACGACGTAGTTTGAACAAGCATCATTTGAAATACCTTAGCCTGCGTTTACGTCGGGATACGATGAACTTTGTGCTACCGCCGCGGATGGGTGATTCTCTCGCGATTCCTCTCATATACACTTATTCGATAAAACCAGTTTCTATCATGAACTACCTGAAATTTGCATCACTAACGTAGATTTTTTAGTAGCTCCAAAACCACTCGGTTTTTTACTGCGTCGGATCGTACGTGAATTATAGGCAAAAGGTCTCATGTGAATCGGGCTACCTCTGAATGCTGAAAGCTCACTCAATTTGGTTAAAGGTTTGTCTTTTGAACTTTGAACTCTTGAAACTTTTGAACTCTTGAAACTTATTTCGAAATTGATTATTGTTCAAATTAATATCAATCAATAATCATGTTAGTCTCTTTCTCTCTCCCTCTCTCTCCTCACTCTCTCTTCTCTTGTCCATTCATTTCTCGTCTTCTTCCTCTCTCCGACTGGTCATCGCTCCCTCTCTCCACTATGGTTGAGGCCTATGTGATAGGGGTAGGTTTATTTTCTTAAACTGGTTGGCTAGCAGATCCGAAGCTACCGTGATCGTTTCGGGCATTCACGCTTATTTTAATACTAGATGCATCGGGGATGAGCGGCTTAGGTTTCGGGGTAATCAGCATCATGCCTTTCAGCTCATTATCTCTTACAGGGCGCCGCACCTGACTAATTGCGCATTTTCTACACGATTTTTATTTTTTACGATTTTTGCATATCCGTTCAGCCAGTTATCGGACTCCTCGTCAGCATCGTCATCATTATCGCTACTGTCGTATGTGTGTTCGCCTGCCGCTACTACTTATACCGAGATATTGCCGAGGAGCAGCAGAACGAGAGATATCAGGGGTTTGGCTTGTTTGTTTGTTTGTTTTTGTTTGTTTTTTTCTATAAGAGCTCGAGATTTGGTCAAAGGTGCTCGATTTTCGTCAAAGTAATACGTAAATTAATAGTAATCAAAAATTTTACTAATTAATCATCAATAATTACAGTAACATGGCAGCGCCTCCGCCCGTGGCCGCGCCCGGCCAGCCCACCATGGTGCCCATGGCACAGAAGGACGAGAACGGTCGGATTTCATACGTGATGGTGAGTGGAGAAAGAATTTGTACACAATTTGCAATTAGTCGCTGCGGCCTTCTGCGAGACTTTATAAGCGGATAAAAATCGATAATTGACTGGTTACCGTATCCTACTGTATCTCCCTGATTTGCAGGTTCCAGTGGTGGTTCAGAAGCGACAATCGGCCGATCAGAAGATCTTGTCGGCATCGGAAGTGGAGAAGTAAAAGAAAGAGAATTGACGCCGAGACGTCAAGATCGTATAAACTTATTCGATAAAATCAGTTTCTATCATCAACTCACTTAAATTTGCATCACCAGATCACATCGTGTCAAAGTTTGTTTGCCGCGGCGCCCGGTCGATCTTGAAACATAACATTTTGGTTAAAATGAACGAAGAAAATGTGAACCAAAATAGTTGAAAAAATATATCATAATTCAGCTACAAAAAGTAAATATATATTTCTAATGCAATAGAGCTCTCAGGTTTGTAACCAAGGTGCCTCATTATCATTTTTAAAAATTTTCTTAAATTTAAAAATCTGTAACATGAATTTTTCATTTTTTTACTTATAAAACGAAAAAGTTGAGAATGCACGGCAATGGGGAACCCCACATATGACGGCGGTCGCGTAGTAATCGAGCAAGGTCTGATACATCGATTTTTCGAAAACTTGAAAAAATGGGTTTTCGAGGGTGCTGATCATCGTGGTCAACTTCATTTTGCACCAACTCGACCGGTTATGCCAGGCTGCATGTAGGCTGCATCTACCTTTACGTCCATAACTAATCAACCGATTGATAAATCAACTCGAAATTTTTACAGTGATAAAATAAGATACCTACGACTTGGACGACACTAAATTCGAATATTTTATTTTATGCTAAAATTATGTAAAATCGGTTCTCGAATATACGGCAGAAACTAAACACAAGATTTATGTATGAAGATGCGCCTTGTGTTGAGGATCATTTTTCGTATACATGGTATGGGGTTAGATGTCCGCATTTTTATGCTACTCATAATTTTATCGGCCATTTATCGCTTCTGCGCCGCGTTCACTGCGCAAAGAGCGGCGAATGAAAATGTGTTTCACACGGATCTGTACTCTCAGATCGAGTTATTGCGAGGTGAGGGTCACGGAGAGTATATTTGAGAGTGAAACACATTTTCATTCGTCACTCTTTGTGCAGTTAGCGCGGTCAAGAATCGACAAATGACAGATAATATTGTGCGTAGCATAAAAACGCGGACATCTAACCCCATACCCTGTATACGAAAAATGAACCTCAACACCAGGCGCATCTTTCTACATAAATCTCGTCTTTAGTTTTTGCCGTATATTCGAGAACCGATTTTACATATTTTTAGCATTAAATAAAATATTCCAATTTAGTGTCGTCCGAGTCGAAGGTATCTTATTTTATCACTATAAAAATTTCGAGTTGATTCCTCAATCGGTTGATGAGTTATCGACGTAAAATTAGATGCAGCCTACATGCAGCATTTCCACAAGTTTTCGAAAAATCGGTGTGCCAAGTCCTTCAGGTCATTGTTCGATTCTTACGCAACCACCGTCATATGCAGAACCTTTTCATATCTACGTGAAAAGCTCTACAATTTGTAGAACTTTGAATTTTTCGAAAATTATGAAATATTTTGAGAAATTGAGAAAATACGGTTTAAATTGGAAGTTTCCAAAATGTTGTTTCAAGATCGACCGGGCGCCGCGGCAAACAAAGGAAACCATCATTATGACACGCTGTGCAGAGCAAACGTAGAATAGAAATGAATGCATCCGCATGTTTTCAACATATTCAGAAGCTCAAAACCACTCGGTTTTTTTACTGCGTCGGATCTTGCGTGAATTATAGGCAAAAGGTCTCATGTGAATCGGGCTACTTCTGAGGGCCGAAGGCTCACTCAATTTGGTTAAAGGTCTGATTTTTTGAACTCTTGAAATTTATTTCGAAATGGATTATTGTTCAAATGCAAATCAATCAATTATCATGTTAGTCTCGTTCTCTCTCTCTCTCTCTCCCCTCCTCCATCCATTTCTCATCTTCTTCCTCTCTCCGACTGGTCATCGCTCCCTCTCTCCACTATGGCTGAATCTGCACTGGTAAATTATTTTGATATCTTTTGGTATTTCTTTCATTATTCACTGTAAGATTACTAACGACTTAATATTACTAATGATAACGCAAAGCATAGGTTAACACTAATCCATCTAATTAATCTATTAGCCGCATATAACGTGAACCTTTACTATAAGACCTACAATAAGATATATAACGATAAGATATATAACATTTATTATAAGGCGTGAACTATATGACCTACAGTGTAGGTAGACGGAAGATAGCGAAGTTGTGGCAACTAAAAAAAATAATGCTCTTTCAGAGCACTGCCGTTTTGAGTTAAATCACACGCAAAACGCCGCAAGCTACTAATTGGCAATTTTCTACATGATTTCATCGTTCAGACGTCAATCCCTGTGATCTGCTCGCTCATCGCTTTTTCCCTCCTTATCGTGCTGATCTGCATTTGGGCTTGCTGCTTGTGGCTCAACCGCCAGACCACAGCCCAGGAGCAACAAGAGATGCATCGAAGGTGTGTATGTTTCCTCGATTGATTGGCGATACTCTAATTAATTAGTTAATTAAAGTACCACTCCACACAAAGGACTGCAATCCTTCGCGCACAAATTTACAATTTTGAATTCGCGTTACTATCTCATACTGTAGATAGATCAACTAGAAAACGATCTCATGTGTGATACAGGACACAAATTTGAATTACCGCGCGAGGGACAAATTTGAATTACCACGCGAGGCACATTACCGCAGGAACATGGCGGCGCCTCCGCCCGTCGCCTCACCCGGTCAGCCCACGATGGTGCCCATGGCACAAAAATTTGCAATTAGTCGCTGCGGCGTTTTGCGAGAGTTTGTGAGGCGAGCGGTGCGCGGCGTTTTACCGCCACAAGTCGTTTGAACATCATTGCCGGGAACCAGGCCCGTTTCCTGAGTTTTGGCAAAAAGCCAAGTGGTGACAAATGCCAACACTGAACAATGCAATTATCGAAGTCCTCGCAGTTCTCTCCCTTTCTCTGTCCTCACTTTCTCCTACCCCCTGTAGAACGCCATGCGATACGTAGCGATAACTGACTTGTTACCGTAGGTTGTTGGTAGTCGATAGATTTTCGTTAGATATCGTGCACTAGGTGAAAGCAAATGGCAAAATGTCAAAAAAATCAGGATGCAGAACCGAAATTCGATTATTTGTCGGCTACCGTATCTCCCTGATTTACAGGTTCCAGTGGTGGCACAGCAGCAGCAATCGACCGATCAGAAAAGTGAATCGGTGTCGGAAGTAGAGAAGTAGAAGACAAAGAATTGACGCCGCGACGTCAAGATCATATAAACTTTTTCTAAAAAAACCCCGCTGATTTTCACGAAATTACTGAAATGTTTGCCGCCTCTTGCCAACGGAGACTCAAAATGATTGCATTCACATGCTTTCAGCATACTCAGTAGCTCCAAACCACTCAACTTGTTCGGATATTGGTTGATTCTTAGACAAACGGTCTCATGTCGGGCTACCTTGTCGTAACTGCTGAAGACGCACCGATGTTAGTGAAAGTATGTACTCTAGAAGAATTGAAACTTATTTCGAACTTGAGTGTCAGCAGTGCAGTTAAAATTCAAAGCAATCAATTATCCCGTTTGTTGCTTTCTCTCTCTCTCTCTCTCTCTCATCTCCTCTCCTCCATTCATTTCCCACCTTCTTCCTCTCTCCAGTTGGTCATCGCTCCCTCTCTCCGCTATGGATGAGGACGACTTTAGAATTGTAGGTTTTTTTCGTAAACTCATTTGATAGCGTAGCCGAAACTACTGTAACCCTGGTACAGATCTGACGGGCACTCAATCGTATCTTAGTGCTAGATTTATCGTGGATGAGTGGCTGAGGAAATAATTCTCATAACCGCACGGCGTTTTACCGCTAGTCATTTGAATCATTATTGTCAGGAACCACCGCGTTTGCTTGAATTCGGACAATAGCCACGTCGTGGCAACTCGCCAACGCACAAACATTTACCGTAGTTCTTGCAATTCGATCTCTTTCTCTACCCTTTCTCTCCCGCCCTTATATAACGCCGTGATCCGTTCAGAAAATTATCGCATCAGTCATCGGCATTTTCTTCATCCTCACGATCGCTACCCTTGTAATTGTGTTCGCCTGCCGCTGGTACTACATACGCAAGATCGCCGAGCAGCCGCAGAACGAGAGATATCAGGGGTTCGCTTGTTTTTTTTGTATCTTTTTCGTTCCAGGAGCGCTTGAACAAGTATGATACTCAAATTGTGAGTGGGCACCCGGATTTGTGATTTGTGTCGGATTTGTGAGCCAGATTTGCTCTAAAGCAGTCAATTGTCATCAAAAACATAGCTTAACGGAGGAAATCTGAGAGAACCGAGATACGTCCGTACAACAAAAAACTAACCTATGCTGAAAATGTGTCCCTAGGGGTACTTTTTCACGTAGATCGCAAAAATCGACCTTAGGAAGCGGTATCTCTGACCCCTCATTTCATGTAGCGAGCCTCATTGGCGAGGTCGATTTTTGTAAATCGTGAACGGCTCGTCCAAACCACGTACATATATAGTAATTCTGAAAGATCTCGTCGAGATAAGCATTTTTCCTGTTGGAAGTAAAAGGCTAGCTCATCTGCGAAAAAAATTACGGTCATTTGAATGTTCAAAATTGATGCCCTGACAAAACGGTGTCCGATAACAAAACAATTGTCTTTTCATTCGATTCCTCGTGCAATTTTACCCCTGCGCGCAAATTTAAATGAAAATCGGGTGTGGTATATGGAACGAAATTTTCGAAAGAATATAGCGAAGTCGAGATTTTTTGACCAAAAAATACGATTTTTTATTCCTTCAATTTTTCTTTCACGTTTTGGTGAGGAGATATGTGCATATTCGTTTTCTACGAGTCGAAATACACCAGAAAAATTAATTCGGCTTATTCTGAGATTATCGATTTTTGGCCTCAGAAATTGGGATTTTTCGATGATTTTAAGAAAAAAATCGATAATCTCAGAATAAGCTGAATTAATTTTTGTCCGGTGTATTTCGACCCGTAGAAAACGAATATGCACATATCTCCTCACCAAAATGTGAAAGAAAAATTGTAGGAATAAAAAATCGTATTTTTTGGTCAAAAAATATCGACTTCACTATATTCTTTCGAAAATTTCGTTCCATATACCACATCCGATTTTCATTTAAATTTGCACACAGAAGTAAAATTGCACGAGGAATCGAATGAAAAGAAAATTGGATTGTTATCGGACACCGTATTCTCAGGGCATCAATTTTGAACCTTCAAATGACCGTAATTTTTTTCACAGATGAGCTAGCCTTGCACTTCCAACAGGAAAAATGCTTATCTCGACGAGATCTTTCAGAATTACTATATATGTACGTGGTTTGGACGAGCCGTTCACGATTTACAAAAATCGACCTCGCCAATGAGGCTCGCTACATGAAATGAGGGGTCAGAGATACCGCTTCCTAAGGTCGATTTTTGCGATCTACGTGAAAAAGTACCCCTAGGGACACATTTTCAGCATAGGTTAGTTTTTTGCTGTACGGACACTACAAGGAATATCTCAATTCTCTCAGAATTGCTCTGTATATAAAATAATATTAAATTATTTATATTAAAATAATATTCAATTATTTTAGAAATTGAAAATAAATTAATAATACAAAAACATGGCGGCGCTTCTGCCGTCGCCGCGCCAGGCCAGCCCACGATGGTGCCCGTGGCACAGAGAGACGAGAACGGCCGGGTCTCCTACGTAATGGTAAGTGGAGAAAGAATTTTGCTGTGCAAATTTTGCAAACACAATTATTGGGGTGTCCGGAAAGTTCGTATAATGCTTCGGAAAATAGTCAGTTCGCGATCAAATGCAGTGATTGCGCAATCTGTTTGTCAACAATGTATTGCATCATTCTGACGTTGAGTAGTGAGAGGATTTAATCAGTCTCCTAGTTGTTACATTGATTCTTGTGATGGACTCCCATCTCTACCTCCGAGCAGTTTTACTTCATTACTACCGTCTTGGCCGATCCGTGAAGGAGGCCCACTCTGCTTTGGCCCAGTCGGAAGGAGCTGACGCCCCCTCCATACCCTTCTGCTATAAGTGGTTCTCCCGCTTCAAGAAAGAGGAGTTTGGTCTCGATGATCAACCCCGCTCTGGACGCCCTCCCTCCCTCGATCAGCCTCTCGTTCTCCGCACACTGAAGCGCAAGCCCATGGCCAGTGTGCGTGAGTTGAAGAAGGATACTGGTACTCCCAGATCAACGGTGTCCGATATCCTCCATCGATCTGGGAAGAAGCCGAAACTCCCACAAGTGATTCCCCACGATCTCTCCCCGAACAGCTGAAAAATCGTGTTCAAGTCTGTTGGGAATTACTCCATCGTAGATCCAATCTTCGATGGGTCAGTTCCATCATCGCTACAGATGAGAAGTGGATCACGTACGATAACCCTGTGAGGAGACTGCAATGGGTGGATGGAGATGAGAAGCCCACGCCCGTCCCGAAGAAGGAAGAGCACGGAAAGAAGGAACTCCTCTGCTTCTTCTTCTCAGTGCTCGGTCCCATCTACTGGGAGATCCTCGCCCCTGGCACCAGCATCAATGCCGACCTCTTCTCAGAACAACTGCAAGATGTCGCGATCAGAGTCCCTCCCAGACTCCTGAACCAGGACAAAATTCTTCTTCTGATGGACAATGCTCGCCCACATCGAGCGAAGATGACCCAAAAGAAAATGGACGAGCTGAAGATCGAGAGTATTCCCCATCCACCGTATTCCCGTATTCATCTCTCCCCATGCGACTACCACTGCTTCCGCTCTCTCTCTGACTTCTGCAAAGGAAAGAAGTTCAAGAATCGAGATGAAGTTGTGAGGGCTTTCGTGAACTGGGCGGTCTCGAAGAAACCCGCATTCTGGAAGAGAGGAATCGAGACCCTGCCCAATCGCTGGAGGGAGGTAGTGAGAAAGAAGGGGGCATATATTGGTCACTGAGAATTGTAAAGCATTGAATAAAAAATAAAAACAAAAAATTATACGAACTTTCCGGACACCCCAATATAAAATAGTCATTGCGGCGTTCTGTGAGAATTTCGCGCGGGGAAGAGGTAATTGATATCTGACTAACTACCGTACCCTACCGTATCTCCCTGATTTCCAGGTTCCAGTGGTGGCTCAGCAGCAGCAGGCGGCCGACCAGAAGAACGAATCGGCATCGGAAGTAGAGAAGTAGAAGAATTGACGCCGAGACGTCAAGATCATATAAAATTATTCGATAAAACGCACCGATTTTATAGCATGTACTGACTGAAAGTTGCACCGTCTCGAGCCAAAGGAGATTCAAAATGAATGTATCCACATGTTTTTAACACACACGATTGCCTGGAACAACTTTGTTTATTTGGATGTGTCGGTTTTTTCTCCATTTTCAGTAAAACACGTAAATTGTCCTATCTCGTAGTGACTGTTGGCGATTTTTCAATTTTTTTTTTTAATTTTGATTTTGTCCATTTTGAAACTCAGTTCGAAATTGAACATCAATAGTTCAAATTCAAATCAATCAATTATCATGTTTACCTCTTCCCCTCTCTCTCCTCCATTCATTTCCCACCTTCTTCCTCTCCGACTGGTCATCGCTGACTCTCTCTACCATGGCTCGGGTTGGTTTAAAAATATATATTCACTGTAAGATTATTAACGATCATGCTTCGATAGAAACGCTTAGGATATCACTTTTACGTCACATTGAAATAGCCCTAGATGTATCACACTAGATTCTTAAATCCTGAGCCCCTTCCAATCGCAGGGAAGCGCAACTCTGGTCACTAAATCAACATTCTTTTCCGTTCAATGCATTGTACATACGCGTTAGAACATATGCAGAGCGCCGCAAGCAACTAATTTCACATTTTCTACATTATTTTGAACGTAAAGATAACAGTCGCTCAACTCTGCTCCATCATCGCTGGTTTGATCATCATAATAGCGGGCAGCATCTGGCTCTGCTGCTGGTGCTACCACCGCAAGACCGCCCAGGAGCAAAACGAGGCGTATCGAAGGTGAACTTAATTAGTTAATAGGTTAATTAATTAACACATCACTACAGGAACATGGCGGCGCCTCAACCCATGGCCGAGCCTGGTCAGCCTACGATGGTGCCCATGGCACAGAGAAACACGAACGGCCGGGTCTCCTACGTGATGATGAGTGGAGAAGAATGAATCGAAAACTGACTGGCTACCGTACCCAAAACTAATGGGTACGGTATTCGAATAAACTGATAGTCTGTCGGCTGCCGTATACCTCCCTGATGCGCAGGTTCCTGCGGTGGCTCAGCAGCAGCAACAGCAGCAGCAGCCCTCGACTGATCCTTCGACTCCGAAGAAGCAACCGGCATCGGCGTAGAAGAAGAAGAGAGATAGTTGAAGTCGAGATCACAAACGAATTCGATAAAACGGCCTTAACTCCTATCGCGAATTGAGCTATCCCTTCCTTTTTGAACTGTCATATCCTTTGTTTAAAGGAGGTGTAAATGCAAACCCCTGTTGGAATATGTTTCACCTAGGGACGCACTCTCTTCAAGTCGCGTGCTATCTCGCCCCCTTCCCTGAGCTTTCCCTGATCTGGCTCCCAGCCAACTAGCTATAACTCTGTTCGGAATGAAGATACCAATGCGAAAATTTCGGAGCTTCTTATCGCTGTGGAGCTCTAGGCGGTGCATATGATAGCTTCAAAATTTGAATTTTGAGTTTACTCCTCCTTTAATAGCTTATTTATCAACAGCTAGCAACCATAGGAATAAATTCCTATTGACTATAATACGGTAGCTTCTATTTGTTTATCTGTCTGTGACGCCTTCCGTATACCACAAAGTAGCCTTTGGCCAACTCTTTTTTTCCATGGGTCTGACTATAAACACCGTATATCCTCACACACCATGGTGCAGCGTTCTCCCTCACCCTCTTAATTCAAGAGGTCGCTGATCACAACGTTCTGACCCCAATTGTTCTCTCCAGATAAGGGAAGACAAAGGGATTAATATTTTGAATTTTCCGCCCGGACTGAAAAACGCGGGAATAGGCTGTTTGAAAGGAATAGGCTGTTTTCGCTTTGATATTTGAAAACACTCTGAAACATAAAACAATTACACACAATTCGATCACCCAGTGAACAGTTGCATCTCATATTAGGCGTGAAACACACATTAGGCTGGTAATTTTCGTGCATTTAGAGGTAGACTCGCGGCAGGACATTTTATGTTTCAAAATGATTTCAAGTTTCCTGTTTGTAGTTCGATTCAGCTCCTTCTCCGTCAGGTAAGAATGCTGTGCGATCAAACCATCTTGAATGAAGAATGAATCCTCTTCATTCGCCATCTCTACTCATTAGGCTTCAAAAGGAACTAAAGAACTAGATCATTTTTATGAAAATTACTCTCAGGTTTCTTCATTTTGTGCACTCTTTCCATTTCGTCAATTACTATAAACATGAACTAGTTCATTCGTTACTTTTGTCAGTATACTACTCGCGAGCCTTTTACATTGTACAGGGTGCACCATAATTACGTAGACTGATGTTTTCAAATGTTTCCTACCTTTGGAATCGAACTTGAGGAATATATTTTATGGCAAAGTTTACCAGTCATATGGGTAATAGCAATATGCTATCTACGTTTAAGGGGCCTCCATTTGCTCTGATACAGGTCTTGAGTGTCTTCTCAGATCCACATGCCGATTCCCGCTTGAAATTTTCATCGATTTCGACTCGTACTTTGAGAAGGGCAGCCTTGAGGGAGATTAGTGTCGAGTTCTTGCTAGACGAAATCTTGGACTACCACACCGCCAAATACTGAAGTCGAGGCGTTGAGATCGGGGGGGAAGACGGGGGTCAGCCAGTCAGACTGGTTTGGTCGGGTGTGTGGGTGTCCGGCAACGAATTTGCCTTTCGAATGGAGTTGATTGTTGCTGAAACAACCAGTGTTCCTGGTCGAAGTTGGATTGTGTTTGTGGTGTTGGCGCGTATTCCATTATGCGCATCATGTAATACTCGTTATTGTTCTTAACTCCCGGAGTGACAACAACGAGAAGGAACTTGAGTGTTGGGCAAATTGCAGCCCTAACCCTGATGTAGACGGGAAGAATGATATAACCAACGATTACACAACAATTTTAAGACACTTCAGGATCCGAGGCAGTGAGTATCCTGGTTTGGATATTTAACATGCTATTGACGGTAAAGATATTTACATCGCTGAACAACGTACTTGTAAGGGCGAAGAGTCAGCCGGGACTTGAGAACACGAAAAATGGATGTGCTCGACACTCTTGACCACATGAGTAAGCTTTCGAAGCACCTTTGTGGTGGAAACAGACCCAGGTCTCTATATGTCCGGACAGCCCTTATCAGTACCAAGCTGCTGGTGCATTATGACGATATCGGAAGCATTCGACTTGTGAACGCCGAGTCGATCAGCGTCGATGTCAGCGACTTGTGACACCTACTTGTGACTGAGAATGAGGGTTGAAGAATACTAGACATCGTCATTACTAGAAAACCTGACTAACTTACACGAGACCTTGAATAGTGAGAGACCAATGCTCACTCGCCATGATGATGCTATAGGGGTCGCGCATATCGATTGGGCGGCCGGCTCACAGAATAATGAAATCAGTCTACGTAATTATGGCGCACCCTGTAATTTACAACGCTTTACACCAGCTCTCTACATTCGCGTCAAACTATTATCCTCGCACACAACCCAACTGACACGAGTTTGGTTTTAGCATCCACAATGTTCCCGATTAGGATCCCCAAAAGCTGGAAACTTTGATTCCGGTAGTCGATACCCTATACCCTCAGGAACATTTCCGAACGTTGAACTTTCGCATTATCCCGTCTTACGTTGGTCTTACGCCGGGCTAACTCTTATGGGTGTTCTTGGTCTCGCCGTCCCCAGCAGACCGAATTAGTGTAGTTAGTTTTCCATTGTGCTTGAAAGTTGGTAATTGTCTTTTTTTTCCCTTTTTTTTCTTTTTTTTTCTTTTTTTTTCATTTCCCAGACTCTTTTTACATAAAACAGATCGAGAGAGTGAGGTGAAGAAACAATTAATCTTGCGAACATCATCATTTTTCATCAGTCACCCTTTCCAATATTACCTTATTGTAAAGTTTCGATAATGACTAATTATTTTGCATTATTTTATTTTAATCAACGGGCTTTCTTCTCGTAATTTCAAACATAATCTAGACCAGTCGAGCTATGGGAGTTCGTTGGCAATGAAGGTTAGTTTCTCGAAGTCTAATGCGTATCATACATCTTCCTATGGGGGTAGGTGGCATATCCTGGCTTTGCAAGTAAAGTCTACAGGTGAGTGAGTTTGGGCCAACTCCACAACTCAATAAAAGTAATGAGGTCCACCTCTTCATGTGAATATCGCCATAAATTCAACAATACTTATTGAAAGTCCCAAGATTTCTTAGGTATGCATTTTTTTTTCGAAAACCAATGGCACATCTATGCAGATTTTCTATTCTTTTTTTTTGTTTTTTCTTTGATGCGGAAGTCCCTTGGCGAAAGTTGATAAAGTGTTCAATTTGCAATTTTTCTCTCTGAAACGATTGGTCCATGAAAAATATTCATCAAACAGTACAAAAGGTGCAGGTTAACCAACATGTAGGACGGAAAATTAGCGCGACGAGAAAGATGCGACTAGCATGAGTCTGTTCAATATCAGGGCAGCATCAGAGATTGAAGTCTGCAAAAACTGCTCAATGACGGGCAATAAATTTTCGAAATAGGGGAAACAGGCTGTTTTCCAGGCCACAATGCGTAGATTCAAGAATCAGTCAAGTAGGTGGTAGCTATTAATATACTTATTTTTGAATTTGCAAGATAAAACCTGTGATTGCCTGCTATATTTCACTCACCATCGTACAATTTTCGCTCACCATCGTACAATTTTCACTCACCATCGTACAATTTTTTTTTTTATATTTTCGGCATGCTTCTCATTCGACTGCTCCGAGTGAAGCTTAACAACGAATCCAAAAATAGGTAATTTAATTATCAACGAATCTAAAAATAGGTAAATAAATTATCAACGAATCCAAAAATAGGGAAATTAATAAACAACCAGTCCAAAAATAGGAAAATTAATTGGGAATTATGTCGAAATTTTTGGAATTAGAAATTCAGTCGACACTACTTGACACTCTCTTGTCCGATGCCTCATTTCGCGACTTTGACTTCTCAGATGTAAGCTTGTATGCGACGGTGCATCGAGCATAACTCATTTATTAACCACTCTTTCCATCTGATCGATTCATGAATGAAATGGATTATAATACTTCTTTCCGGTGGCGTGGTCGCAAAAAGTGCTCTGATTACATCTCACTCGAACCCGCGTTGTGTATTTTATTTCACAAATTGCTCGCTGGGATCAAACTTTTTTTTAAATATAAGAATTCAACGTTGAAACCTGGAACCAGTTGAGCTATTTGATAAATGAATTGCTGTTATGAATTACAAATATGAATCTTACTCAATTACAGTTAGGAACTTCTAATCGGAATCTGATTCAAGTTATCAGATGATGCTCATTTTCCGTTAAACATTTTTCATAAGCTTTTATTTTTCCGATGTCTTATCTCGTGGAAGTTCTGCTGCACCTTTCCATCGCTGGTCCTGCTCTGATGCTGAATGGCTTCGTCCTCGTGGGGGCCTTTCTTCCGGGTCCGACTATCTCCGGGTCCTACTCACTGCTGACCAAGATGCAAACTCTAGCTGACATCTCCGTATCAATCACGACACTAGCAACCATGCAACGGTTTGCTTGCTTGGAGTATAATACGATTCGAAAAAAGTTGAATGAACTACTGTCGGAAATTTCAAATCATAATCAGACTCCTCAAATTATCTACTCTTGCGGATGAGTAGTCGGTATTTTTTCATGTGGCCATCTTTCCGAAAAAAAAGCCTTTCAATTATCCACAATTTCCCGCAGCTTTCTCTGAAGAAAGAGAGCTAAAATGCAGACACTTTGAGTAGAATTTAAAACGGTATCCCTGCAGCTCGGTCCCATGTGAGTGGTCCCTGATTCTCATCTCGCGTGGGCCCTGCTCACTCTTTGGAGTCACCACCTGCTACTTCCTGGAATCCCTGATGCTCGCTTCACTCAGTGTTTCGGTTCGTGAATTGTATCATATTTTTTCCGAATTTTTATTATAATCTAAATTGTATACTCATTCAGTTTGCGAACGTTATAATCTGCATGGTAGCGCGATTTTGGATCCTCCGGTTCGGCTCGCTATCCCGTGCGAAAGTTTTGGCGGCCTTCATTATATGCCTCCTACTACCGGCTGTTTTCGTGTTTGTAAGCTATTTTGTACAACGTATTCTGGTTTTCGATTATGATAAGTCATTGACAACCCCGGTTTATTTGTTTCATTATTCGAGCTGTCCCGATGTATCGATTGGAGCTGTTGAATATATCGATGACGGTTGGCTTCAGATAAGGACAATGCTGGCTCGATTGGATGATGATGAAGTCGAGCGATTATCGCGCAGACACTTGGCCTTTCCCATCACGAACCTCATCATTTCCGGTGTGCTACATTGGACGATTTCGCTTATTGTTTGAGATTTCCGAAATAATAATAGTCGGTGTTGGTACAATGCTTTCTTCGTCCAAATTAAAAACTTTTCCAAAATTACATAGTCTTCCGATGCGCAGGATTCGACTGCATGCGGACAACAGCTGCACTGATATCTTTGAGCATCATGTACTCCGGGCCGTTCTTTATCATCATTTTCGTTTGGTTTTATCGGTACGCAAAGCATTTTTATGATATGGGACATCGTGTTTTAACGTGAATGAATTCGAAAAATAAAGATATTTTCTCAGAGCAAAGATGATGAAGCTACTCAAGGAAAAAGGCAAAAATATGGCTAACGCCACTCGAATTCTGCATCGTCAATTCGTCTCGGTGGGCGTGACGAGTAGCGCCATTGATTTTTTGCCAATGAATCAGTAATTTCAATTGAGAGCAACATCAATTGCAGAGTCTAACGCTTCAAGCGCTTCTCCCGTCTCTCACCCTCTTCAGTATTTTTTTCACGGTTATTGGTTTCTTCGGCGTTTCGACAGGTCCAATGCAAATTACAATCATGATGGTTGGATGAGAAAATCAATTTTTAATTCGAAATCGCAACAATTCCAGTTTTGTGAACTGCCCGCGTTACTAGGTCCAATAATTGTGATCACTCACCTCAAGCATTACAAAATGTGAGTTGTATTGTTGAATTTGAATCAAAATTCGGTATTTATTACAATATTCAGACTAGCACACAGGCTACTTTCATACTTGCTCCCATGCGATTTCGAAAACAGAACTGTCGAGATATTGTCCCAACCGAGCGTGGCTATTTCAAGAAGCTATTAAATTAAAAATACGTAGTATATTTAATTTTGTCTTGCTATAACGATGTAAGCATGTGATCCGGAAGCAAAATAAAAATATCTAATTTTGTTATGTTTGCATATTTCCATTAGTAATGCACCTGCGTGCGGATTCTCGGATTTTAATGTGAATTTTCGGTTATCATTATTAGACTTTGACCGGGGCACTTCCAGTTCACCAATCCCGGGGTCTGAGAAGAGGCACACCTTGTATGATGAGCGGCGCCTCTCATCATGGCGCCATCCGCACCATCTTTGAGAATGTACGAGAACTATGAGAATCGGAATCATACTTTACCAAGTTTTTCGCACCATTTAGGCTCGCTCGATTCCTCACGAGCCTTTTACAACGTTTCAGGCCGACTCCCAACTGTCGCGCAAAATTATGTACATGCTGGAATCTGGCACTAAACGTGGTTGCGTAGCATCGCCTGCAGTGTTTTTGAGACAGTACTTCCTAACCTGCACATTCCCCAGCAGTGTGACCGTTGTGAAAGGCTCGATAGGACGACGGCGATCCGAAAAAATTGCTTATTGGGAGAAATGAACATGTTTTTAAGTAAATCTAGAACAGTTGCATCCAACTATGACATTTTACCAAATACACAATACCATAGGCGTATAGACCGACGGCCGCTAGTTTGAAGTCAGAAGGCTTAGAAAAAAGTTTCACAACATGACTATCGCGAACTAAGTCGGCTCCGGGTACGGTATTCGTGTCAAGCGGTCGAATGGTGGCGGTTTGTTCGAGCGCAAGGCCCACACTGCCTGCAGGAAGCCCTTCTTTTCGAGGATCCAATACGAATCTCGACAGCCGTCTGGAATACCGTAACCTCGGGATTTGTTACAGTAACATGGAAATTATCGACTTTCTACTATGCCCTAATCTGATCGACTACCTTGTGTCACGATAGGATCGTCATGTCCGAGTGAGACCCCACCTTCTCCAAGAGCGTGTGATGTGGCTTGTCTTGTATGTTAAATCGATGAATATATGAATATCTTTACAGAACACTATTCATTCACTGGATACTTCAGTCAAGCTATATTGAAAAGAAAATGGCCATATTCCCCATTTCCAAACGCGGTATTTTTAAATTTAAAATATTAAAATATCTATCGTACATGCACAGTGAGAGGTGCGATCCTTATGCGAACGCACTGACATCAATTTTTAGAATACAAATTATACATATGTAATTACAATGTTCATTATTAGGTTGGTGCAAAAGTTTCTTTACAAGGTATTTTCGAAGTTTTCTCGTAATTGCTTTACTTGTTCCCAAAACTACTCAGGTATTATTTGAGCCAGCATAGATGCACCACAATCATTGGTTTATATCGAATCGATCTTACGCCGATCGCGGGGAAAATAGTGCTGAAAAATCGCAAAATTAGCGTTTTTTGAGTATTCCGCAAAAATTATCATAACATTTAAGTAAACGGAATACCACTTTCGTTCTTTTGAAAAGTTGATCAATATCGGTTGATGTGTCCGCCGCACTCTTGAACCGGTGGTTTTGCTATCTCGTGGAAATCTTATGAGGTGGAAAAGACCGATTCCGTTGCTCAAATTTCGAAATCAGCACTTTGAAAAGTGCTGCTCTTGAGAGGAGGAACAATTAATCAAGACCATTTTTCTATTGGAGCATTAACATAATAGGTTCTTCTGATTTAGCTTTATATGTGACCAATTGCTCATCCGGCAAAATTGTAGAGCACGATTATTAAAATTATGCTAGTTTCAAGAGCTGAAGTTTCCGAAAATCGACCCTCCCTTAGCAAGCTATTTCATGACTGATCTGGCGCAGCTCATACAATATAATTCAGTAAACGTGCTTTACGAAAATGATGTTATTGTGGTATAATCACTACAGTGTGTAGAGAAATAACCTATCAAATATTCCGGAGGAAATTTGAATTTTTTGACTTTGGCATCTTTCCCCGCCTGAACACCCGACCGAGCAGGATTGAGCAAAGGTTCGCTATGAAGAGTAAACATCTACTAATATAATAAGAAAGACCCCATCAAGATTGCTCAATTGAGAAGCAAGATATAGCACGAAAACTAGGGAAGTTATTTTGTAAAGAAACTTTTGCACCAACCTAATACTATCATATATAGCGCGATCCTAGAAGAAACTTTTCTCCATCTTCACGATCGCTACACTTGTAATTGTGTTCGTCTGCCGCTGGTACTACGTCCGCAAGATCGCCGAGCAGCAGCAGAACGAGAGATATCAGGGGTTCGCTTTGTTGTTTTTTGTATCTTTTTCGTTCAAGAAGTGCTTGAACAAGTATGATACTCAAATTGTGAGTGGGCACCCGGATTTGTGTCCAATTGTAATCAAAATCATAGAATAATATTATTCAATTAGTTTAAAAATTAACAATCAATAATTACAGGAACATGGCGACGCTTCTGCCGTCGCCGTGCCCAGCCAGCCCACAATGGTACCCATGGCACAGAAGGACGCGAACGACCGGGTCATCTATGTGATGGTGAGTGGAGAAAACGTGTACACAACATTTGAAAATAATTGTTGCGGCGTTCTGTGGGATTTGTTTTAGAGAGGAGTGAATCGATAACTGACTGAATACCGTATCATACCGTACCTCACGTATTTTCAGGTTCCAGTGGTGGTTCAGCAGCGTTAATCGGCCGATAACGCTGCACGAATCGGTGTCGGAAGTAGAGAAGTAGAAGGAATAAAATTGACACCGACAGATCAAGATCTTATTCGAATGAACTCTCTGATTTTCTATCAGGAACTGACTGAAAGTTGGATCATTTCAAATCAAGAGAGGCTGAATCAACATTGTTTTCATCACATTCTATACGCTCCCCCACAACAACTGAGAATATCACGCGTGTCACCAAAAAAATCGAATAAAATCGGGCTGTTCTAGGCACAATTTTGAACCCATTTTTCTCTGCACATTTTTTGATAGTACATAGGGTCCCTCACAAGATAGCGTCGAGCTTTTTTATATATCTCTAATTTCTGCCCTTATTTAGGTCGTCAAAGTATTTAAGGTCCAAAAAATGCACTTTCTTTTTCAAAACAAACCAAGGATTTGTTCATAGGATTTTTCCTATGTGATTTGGTCTATTCGATTCTTAGGTGACACGCGTGATATGTAGCAGTGCCGGATATTACTCTCTTGGGCAAACTATCTAAATCGGGCTATGAGCTAGTAGTATGGTAGTACCTGTAGTTGCAGCAAAAGTGTGAACTTAACGAAGGAGTGTTAGCAAAGATAAACTTTTTCATTTCCCACCTTCTTCCTCTCTCCACTGCCCTCAGCCAGTTAGAAAGGGCGGAGCTTAGGCTAACCAGTTGCTAACAAGTGCATTGACCAGTTGGTAACCACTGCCCTGACCAGTTGTTGGCGGGTTCCCCAGCAACTGGTTGGGAGAAAACAGAGTTGCTCGATTCTTAGGCAATCTGTATCAAATGCGTAACTGCTGAAGAGGCACCTAATTTGGCTAAAAGTGTGATCTTTTGAACTGTTGAAACTCATTTCGAAATTGAATATCAATAGTTCAAATTCAAATCAATCAATTATCCTATTGGGGTGTCCGGAAAGTTCGTATAATTTTTTGTTTTTATTTTTTATTCAATGCTTTACAATTCTCAGTGACCAATGTATGCCCCCTTCTTTCTCACTAGCGATTGGGCAGGGTCTCGATTCCTCTCTTCCAGAATGCGGGTTTCTTCGAGACCGCCCAGTTCACGAAAGCCCTCACAACTTCATCTCGATTCTTGAACTTCTTTCCTTTGCAGAAGTCAGAGAGAGAGCGGAAGCAGTGGTAGTCGCATGGGGAGAGATCCGGGGAATACGGTGGATGGGGAATCCTCTCGATCTTCAGCTCGTCCATTTTCTTCTGGGTCATCTTCGCTCGATGTGGGCGAGCATTGTCCATCAGAAGAAGAATTTTGCCCTGGTTCAGGAGTCTGGGAGGGACTCTGATCGCGACTTCTTCCAGTTGTTTAGAGAAGAGGTCGGCATTGATGGCGGTTCCCGTAGGAAGGATCTCTTATTAGATCGGAACAACTAATGATAGAAAGAATCAGTGAATTTCCTCATTTTCTTCAAGGGAACGGGTTTGTGCTTCGCATCGGTGTCGAAACACTGTTGTCTCTTCGCTGGGTTATTATACATGATTCACTCCTCGCACATGTCTATTATGGAATCTGTCCATCGAAGATCCGATCTACGATGGAGCGATTTCCGACAGTAATTCAACACGACTGTATCAAAATATCGGCTATACTTCACCACTTCAACAAGTGTAGAAACTACGAGACTTATCCAACCCACATCCCACTTAACGTCAGAGTGACGCAATACATTGTTGACAAACAGATTGCGCAATCACTGCATTTGATCGCGAACTGACTTTTTTCCGAAGCATTATACGAACTTTCCGGACACCCCAATATTTACCTATCTCTCTCTCCCTCCCTCTCACCACTCCTCCATTCATTTCCCACCTTCTCCTCCTCTCCGACTGGTCATCACTCCCTCTCTCCACTATGGTTACGGTTCGTTTTTTTATTATTGCCTTTATTCCTTTTATATATTTTTCCTTTTATATACGAGATCACGTCGCGTTAGGAAATCGTATGTCACCCCTCTATCTAATCACTCTAGTCACGTGCTTATGCAGAGCGCATCATGAGCATAGCGCCGCGACAACTTTTGTACATGATTTTGTCACAGATGACACCCGCTCAACTCGGCTCGATCATCGCTTCGCTGATCCTCGTCATTGGGAGCAGCATCGTTCTCTGCTGCTGGTGCTACCACCGCAAGACCGCCCAGGAGCAGCAAGAGATGTATCGAAGGTGTGAAATTAATTGGTTAATTAGCTAGTTAATTAGTTGATTAGCTAATGAATTAGCACAGTCCTTCAGGAACATGGCGGCACCTCCGCCCATGGCCGCGCCCGGCCAGCCCACGATGGTGCCCGTGGCACAGACAGACGCGAACGGTCGGGTCTCCTACGTGATGGTAAGTGGAGAGGGAGCGAATCGATAACTGTCTGATTACCGTATCCCAGACCAATGAGTACGTTAGACGAGTTTTTTGGATTACCGTATCTCATGTGAAGAAATAGTCAAAATTTGCGCTTTTTGAAAAATTCGATAACCTGTCTACCGCATACTTCCCTGATTCTCAGGCTACCGTATACCTCTCTGACTCTCAGGCTACCGTATACCTCCCTGATTCTCAAGATACTGTATGCCTCCCTGATTCTCAGGCTACCGCATACCTCCCTGATTCTCAGGATACCGTATACCTCCCTGATTCTCAGGCTACCGTATACCTCACTGATTCGCAGGTTCCTGTGGCGGCTCAGCAGCAGCAGCAGCCATCGACTGATCCATCGACTCCGAAGAAACAACCGGCGTCGGCGTAGAAAAAGAAGAGCTATAGTTGAAGTCGAGATCACAAACGAATTCGATAAAACGCCATAATTTTCTATCACGAACTGCCAGGAAGTTATGCTGTCGGAGTCTCTGAACGCAAGATGAATGTACCCCTTGTTTCCGCCAGATTTAGTAATTCCATGCCACAGAGTTACGAGAAATTAGACGTTGTATGTGCCGAGTCATGCTCGATTCTTAGGCAAATGATATCAAATGCATCGAGCCGAGTTTTCTTTATGGAAGTGAAGTTTGGAGCACTACGAAGTCTGAGCGGAAAAGACTGATTGTAGCACAGAGATCTATGATGAGGAAAATGGCCAGCGTGACTAGATTAGATAGGAAGACCAACGATTGGCTCAGTAGGAAGGTGCCCTTAGTATTTGGAGTAACATGGGCTAATAAGTGCAGAAGAGATCCCATCCAATGGAATAGCCGTTCCTTTCAACAGGCTATTGACCTGAGGCTTGAATAAATATTGAATATTGAATATTGATATCAAATGAGTAGCTGCTTAAGAAGAACACAATTTGGCTAAAATTGTGATCCTTTGAACTATTGAGACTCATCTCGAAGTTGAATATCAATAGTTGAAATTCAAATCAGCCAATTAACCTATATCTCTCTCTTCTCCATCCATTGCCGGGTGGCGCAGTGGTTGTGCGCCAGGCTTGCGAACGAAGGGTCACGAGTTCGACCCCCGCCCCCTGCTCTTAGTTCGCAATTTGAGGAGGCTCGTAACCTCCTTCGTATTTCCAACTCTAGTGAGCGCGTCTGGCTTGTCTTGATCTATAGAGCCATCATTTAAAAACATTTAAATTATAACTAATAAGAAGGGCTAATTAATTAAAATATTAAAAGATAATTAATTTTATTTAAATAAATAAGATAATTAATTTTAAATAAATAATAATTTTGAAGGGGCATGTTGTCTCTGAAACCTCAGCCCGTCGCCGCTCCTGGGACGGTGAGCACTGAAGGCGCAGTTGCATTGAAAATTTAAGATTAGTCATTGCGGCGTTCTGCGAGAATTAATTCGAGTAGAGATAAAAATTAATCGATAACTGACTGGCTACTGTATCCCAGTCAAATGTGTTCGGTAGTCGAGTTCTGGATTACCGTCTCTATTGTGAAAATAGTCAACATTTGTTTAAAGGTCCGCCCACTATGATGAAAGTTTTTTTTCGATCTCGCGGCCAATGTGTGATCCGAAGTCCCTAGCGCACAATTTCAAATAGTGTACACTATGATACTGTAGGTCGAGTGCACGAGGGGTGGTGCACAAGGTACGTATTTTCGGGTCATGGTCGATAATTGTGTCATGGTAGGTAAAGACTAAGTACCGTACCCAATCGATCGTACAGTACCCCCCCAGATACCGTATGACGCTACCGCACCCCAGAATATCGAGAACTAACTTTATTTTTAAAAAGTCCCGGTACCGTGCCCAATCGATTATACAGTACCCAAGTAACTACCGTAACCCAGTAACTTGGGTCAGATCCAGTTCCTTGGGTCAAACATTTTTCTAAAAATCCAAAATCAATTTTAAAATTATTTTAAAGTATTCTACCGCATATAAGATTATTGTATAATTATTTTATAATCAATTTTGGATTTTTAGAAAAATATCTGAATTTTTCAGAAAAATCTTTGACCCAAGGAACTGGATCTGACCCAAGGAACTGGGTTACGGTAGTTACTTGGGTACTGTATAATCGATTGGGCACGGTACCAGGACTTTTTTAAAATAAAGTTAGTTTGCGATAATCGGGGTTACGGTAGCGGTATACGGTATCTGGGGTACTGTACGATCGATTGGGTACGGTATAGAGCAAGAATCAACTCAATGAAAAATGTTTCGGGAAAAGTCAGTTTACGATTGACCGTGGTGGTGTGGATTACGGTAACAAGGGGTACTGTACACAGGGGTACGATATGGTTACTGTAGGTTCGATTGGGTACGGTATATTAACTTCTTGAAAATAAAGTTAGTTCTCGGTATTCTGGGTTACGGTAGCGTCATACGGTATCTGGGGGTACTGTACGATCGATTGGGTACGGTACTTAGTCTTGACCTACCATGGCACAATTATCGACCATCATAGTGGACCTTTAAAAATATTTTTTTGAAAGTCGATAGCCGGTCGGCTACCGTATACCTTCCTGATTCTCAGGTTATAGTATACTTCCCTGATTCGCAGGTTCCTACATTGGCGCAGCAGCAGCCGTCGACTGATCCATCGACCCCGAAGAAATAACCGGAGTCCGCGTAGAAGAAAGATAGTTGAAGTCGAGATTACAAACGAATTCGATAAAACGCAATGATTTTTTTTTCGCGAACTGAACAATTCAATCCATTTTTATTGACGTAGAGATTGCTGGGTGGTATGTTGATCAAGAAGCTACGTTTCATTGGGATAAATTGAAGACGCACAAGCCGGGAAAAAAAAATTTCGAAGGGACTATCACGAACTGACTTTTTGAAGTAGGGTAATCGGCTCAGAAGGTGGAATGGTTGTGGTTGTTCGATTCCGAGGCAGGTGCCGTCTGCAAAGAAGCGGCGCTTCTCGAGATTGGTTCTTTTGCACTTCTACAGAAGACCGGACGAAGAGAACAGTGTCCATTCGTAGTACTTACCATGTAATTTCGTATTATAGATAAGGCTAGGATTAGAGTGGTGTGCTCAGCCCATCTACGAATGGATCTCTCATTTAGATGAGTAACATCTAAGGGGTACCGATCTCACAACTTTGACATGGTTCGGTTTTCTGCAGAAGTGCCATTCACAGCGTTCGCATTGTTCTCTCCGGAAAAGGGTAGACAAAGAGATTAAGATTTAGCACTATCCCGCGAAATCCCGAACTACAAATTGCGGGAATAGGTTGTTTGAAAGTGATTAGATATTTGGAAATATTTTGAAACATGAAACAATAACCCCAATTTGATCACTCTGAGCACCTTTTCGTCTCATATTAGAAGTGAAACGCAAAATCGCTGGTCATATCCGAAGATCGATGGGAGATTTGCGAAGGCCGATTGTATGTTTCAGTCAGATTTTAAGTTTACTGATTGCAGTTCGGACCAGCTCTCTTTTCTGTCGAGTTAGAATACTGTGCACTTCTTCGAAGATGCTTGGAGACCCTGATTCTGCTTCTGAAGAGCGATGAAATAGAGGAAAGACGGATCACAATGCAACAACTCCCAAGTTGCTAGATCAAATCTCCCGCAAAATGCGATCCGGCGTGCTTTTTTTCCCCCTCCCCCCCCCCCCCCGGAAAATTGCCAACCATTTCTCCGACTGGCAAATTGCCAAGTATTTGCGTTTTAATGACCCGGTTCTAGTCCAGACCTGAATGTTTAAATGCGTCATGGCCGTAAAGCGCCCTGCATGCCTAGAAACAGGAGAGCACAATGAAGGAAGCACAGTATCGTATACATCTGTAGTTCAGAGCACGTTAGAAAATCACGTCGTTTTATCAAATTTGTTCGTGATCTCGACTTGAACTATCTCTCTTCTACGCCGATGCAGACTGCTTCCTCGAAGTCGATGGATCAGTCGACGACTGCTGCTGCTGAGCCACCGCAGGAACCTGCGAATCAGGGAGGTATACAGTAGCCTGAGAATCAAGGAAGTATACGGTAGCCTCAGAATCAGGGAGGTATACGGTAGTTGGAGGATTGTCGATTTTCACAAAAACATCCTTTTAAGCGAATTTTGACTCCAAGAAATACGGTAGTTAAAAAATCGACTACCGTATACAAAAACCTGAGATACGGTAGCCAGTAAGTTATCGATACCTCCCTCTCCACTCACCATCACGTACGTGACCTTGCCGTTGGCGTCTCTCTGAGCCACGGGCACCATGGCGGGCTGACCGGGAGCGGCGGCCGGGACAGGCTGATAAGCTCCCATGTTCCTGTAGTACGGTGCAAATTATTGACCCATAACTAAAGTCATACACTTGATACATCTCTTGCTAATTAATTAGCTAATTAATTGATTAATTTCACAAAAAATATGGTATGCCTTCGATACGCCTCTTGCTGCTCGCGGGCTGCTTTGCGGCGGTAGCACCAGCAGCAGAGCGAGACGCTGCACATCACGATGATGATGAGAGCGGCGATGAGATAGCAGATTTGAGCGAATGTTATCTGAACGCATACAATCATGTAGAAAATTAGCAATTAGTCGCTTGCGGCGCTATGCGAGTAATCTTATGCAAGATTATGGCTTCGTTCTCCTCCTTGTACGGTAGGGATTCACGTTATGTGTGAGTAGATTGGATGGATAAGTGCGTATTGTTTCATTAGTGACTTTATAGTAAATAACTAGTGGGCAACTACGCCCATCTCAACATGAACGTGTTCCAGGAAAATTTAGAAAACTTTTATCGATTAATTACAAAAATTAGGGCAAAATAACGGATTTTTTGCATCCATCCTCGAAATCATGAATCTGGCCCAAGGTCTGACCCAGCGCACTGGGTTACGGTAGGCTTTGGTTACGGTAGTATTACAGTATCGATGATTTCCATCCATCCTCCGATGAAATCATGAGTCTGACACAAGATCTGACCCAACGCCACTATGTGATACTGTGGACAGACGGAAATAGACACACCATATTTGTGGTCGTAAAAAATTTTCTTCTGAAAATTTCGGAATTTTTTTAGTGTAATGACCTTGTATTTCGATTGCACAGAAACTATCAAAATCTCACTCGAAACCAATGCGCTAGTCAAAAAAGCTTTCAGTTTATTGTAAGGGTAGCAACTAGCGGGGAACTACGTTCTGTAAGATATAGTCAATTAATTTTATGTTTAATGAGCTTAAAATTACGGAGTCATGACTTGGATACAGTTCATTCAGTGTGTAAAAATTTTAGTCATATGTTTTGGCCGAGCGAATATGATCTGACCCAGCGCTAATTTTGACCTACCGTAATCATAATCTATTTTTCATACTATTACAAGGCTTTTCGAAGCCTGGCAAAACGTTTTGACGACGACGGGCACCGAACCCTCAACTTTGTGTATGACAGTCCATCGCGTTAGCCCCTCGGCCATGATAAAATACAAAAGAATATTTATAAAAATTCAAATAATAGGACAGTCATAATTTACCAAAGAAACAATTTAATTTCTATCTTTTTAAAAAAGTCATGGATGCGCTCCAAAGAATAATGGTCGCTCCACCGCTAAAATCACCATTTCCTTGCGATGCAGTGGAAATTTTGCCCAATTTTCGACAGTCAAATGATTCTCCGGGCCCAATTACCCTACTGAATACGCAAAAGAACAGAAATTTCGCGTAGTTTTTGGGGATTATTGCAAAGTGTGCACGGACGCACGGACGGACGGACGTACAGACACCACTTTTCGGCATTTTTATCGTTTCTTTGCCCATACACTCGGTCTTTTTTCCGCATGAAATGTCTTGTTTTGCCGACGGCCACAAGCACCAGCTTGGAAAGTGCGAGTGTATGACCTCGTTTTCGCAGGACAGAATGCACGTCCGATCAGGATACTGTAGAAAAACACATTTTGAACCTCCTGAAAATTTTGCCGGAGGGACCAAAGCTGGACTTGTGCCTAATGGGCATGTACCCCGATGCCGCTCCCAGCGCCCCCACTCCCACACACCCACAAACCCTCCAGCAAAAAAGCTTACGGGTTACTGGTAATATAGCAATTTAAAGAAACCAACCGTAACCATAGTAGAGAGAGGGAGCGATGGCCAGTCGTAGAGAGGAAGAAGGTGGGAAATGAATGGAGGAGAGGAGAGGAGAGGAGAGAGAGAGGAGAGAGAGAGGCGAGAGAGAGAGGTAAACAGGATAATTGATTGATTTGACTACGAACAAATGTTAATACATTTTTGAAATGAGTTTCAACAATTCAAATCATTATTTTAAACAAATTGAGTGTGATTTAGATGAGATTTTCAATCTGGCGCATGTATGCAGAAAATCTTTTTTTTAAATCACCATGGACTATTTTGAGTATGGACCGTCATTATTGTACCTTTTTTTATTTCCATAAGACGTACCATTATGGGGTCGGTGCGGGGCAGACCCTGAGAGGCAAGTGTCGGGTCTGATGTGGTTGAGCGGGGAACCTACTGACTAACGGCTTTGCGACCTGATTGCAGGACGACCTGCGGGAGAACGGTAATAGACAGGGGGCCGTAACGTGGATTCTCTAACCTAATCCTAATCTATCCTGGACGGGAGTTCTACTGACACACTCTAGCGATGCTCAACACCTGAGCACCGTACCCCTGTTGAGGCAGGGCGCTTACACGGAGAAGCAGCCGGAGGAGAGCAAGAGGAACGAGCCGGAGGAGAGACGAGGAGGAGTGGACGAGTGGTGACTCGGAGAGGAGTAACCCGATGATAATGCAATGCCCCCAACACACAGTCATGAGCAATCAAATTTATCTTTGGGCCTACAACCTCCGATGATACAAGAATAGAGTGAGCTTATATGGGCTAGCTGTTTCCGGTTCTAGAACGTTCTCAAGGGCTAAAGCCCTTGAGAGAGGGCTGCGAGAGATGAGGCGATATCAAAAGGGCAAGTCGGGCGAGACGTAACTGTGACGGGGCGGAAGTGGCGGATGTAAGGTAGGCTGTGATCATGGCGGGACGGGAATATCGGGTAGCTCTGGGCTCTCCCGCAACACAAGCTCCTGCGAGTCAACCTGCAACACTCGGGTTTCACTATCATTTCAAGAAACCAGAGGAAGTTGCGCATCAATGTCATTCTCTTTATCGGTAAACCAACCAATAGTGCATTATCTTGAGACGCATCCGATGATGTGTGATTTCATCACCAGACCTTACGCTGTCCCGGCTCTGTAACCGCACCCTTCTACCGAATCCCCACTCAACTGACGAGACACTAGTGGTGGATGTCGTTGAGTTGGTTAATTAGTGGAACTTTGTTGAAGACAAGTGGCGCTGAGTGAGTTCAATGCCAGATCTTCTCAACCGATATAAAGCAACCATCAGATCTACATTAGCGCCGGAAAGTATCCGTACGATTGGAAAATTTGCAATAACTTTTGATCTAGATTAGATCAGATTCCGAAATTTTGCACATATGCACCAAATTCAGCGAGGATTACGATGTGTGTATTTTGGTTCCGCAAAACTTTTTGATGATTGCATAGTGATGACGCAATCGAATTTCACTTTTTCAAACAGACATTATTCTTACATGGATTTTGTTTCCTGCTCTTCATTGTACTATATATTTTTAAAATAGGTCAGTTCGTGATAACCGCAGGTACGGTAGCAAGCAACCTACTGTAGGTTACTCTGGTCGATTACTGTATTGATTGAGTACTGTAGTAAGACAGAGTATTGATTCAAGGTACTCGAGTATTTCGGTTCCTCAAAACTGTTTGATGATTGCTGCAAAATCGAGGTCGAAAATTCAGATCTCGGCTCATAGTAAATCTAGAGACTGGTTCACGGCAACAAAATTATCGCCATCATGAATACAGATGATCCTGATAATATGACCATGACCCCCTTCATCATACATCGTTTCGCACTGCTCCCCTCAAATCGAGGGGAGCAGTGCGAAACCATGGTCATGGTCTGAAAACACCTCGCCGCCAGTGTGCGAAACTGTAGCACACGAGTTTCACTACAAATTCTATGATCTGTAGGAAGTTGGACTTCAATACCACATGATTCTCTCGCTTTACAATAATTCATAAATAACTGTCACATCCATTGATGGACGCTTTCTACGCCAAGTTCCCTTACTCTGTCCCCTTTGCAGTAGGACTAAAAAGTGAGATTACGGCTTCGAGTGCTGCGATATGGTAGATATTGATCGTGTACTTGAATGAATTACTCCGTGAAAGTGTAATTGTTTAAAGAAGGAGTAACACGAAAAATTGATTTAATTAGCCACTATACGGGTGTAATGGAAGCCGACAGCCAGGTCATGATTAACTTTATCCGAAGTTCCACAGACGACTCTGATGCTATTTACATACGCGCAAAGTTCATTGAAATCGCAGGGTTGCAGCTAGTATGTTTATGTTTCACTCGCCCTTCATAATTTTCGCCCCCTTTTCGGGGTAATTTGGCTACAGTTTCCCACTGCGAGCGCAATATCTTCGTGGTGGGACTCCATAGCATCCATTCGTGTTACCCCTTCTTTAAAGGGGGGGGGGGGTGTCAAAAGAGCAACGGTCAAAAGAGCAACGGGGTGCCATTCGCTGGAGATTCGAGCTAGCCACTTGGTAGTTGGTTCATTGTAACCAGTATGTGCTACCCCACATTTACATATATAATTCTTGTCGCCAGGCTTTCATGAGTTTCACTCCATATCCATGAATTCATGGTCCAAAATTGCGAATTTGAATAGAAAATCATGATTAGATAAACAGCCAATGTCGTGACTAATCGATATTCTAGTACTCCAGTGACTACTTTAACCAAGTAACTTTTTAACCAGTGTATGGATTGGTTACTATATTTGGTGAATTTCGTTTGCGTCATTACCTATGATTTTTTTGTTCAAAGTTGTTCAAAGTAATTTTCATGAGTTCTATTTTGTATACATCGATAGAGCTCAAACAGTTTTCAGAATGATCGTAAGCAAACGAGTTTCTCAGGATCTCTCTGATCGAGATTAACCCACTCATCAGTGAAAAAACATCATGCAAGCTTTTTCGGCCTAATCCGAAAAATATTCAATTCAGTTCGATTCTTAGGTGAGAGGCGTGTTATGTTACTTTTATTGGATTACAAGGAGGGAAGGAATTAGCTTCCTAGTGAAACATAAACCGTGTTTATGAAACCACAATCTTATCTTGACAATCGTTCGGCTGTTTTTCGAATAAACGCGATATTAAATGAGGTTGAAAAAATAACCACTCTCCTCAACGATGTTGAGAATGTCTCCGCAGGTGTGCTTCTTGCTGCATAAACAGCAGCCGCATTCGGAAAGTCGGTGTTGGTCGCCGAATTGGGCAGTTACGGGTAATAATTCACCAATATCATCCACGTAAAGTGATTAATGACTTCAGCACCATGGTAGGGATGGCATCACAATAAACTGTCCACTTCTTGTTGAAACACTATTATACATATTTATTTTGAGAGTATCATGCACTAATTAGTTTTACGTTAGCAAAGATCAACAACAGGAACTACAGAAATATCACTGTTATATATGCACAGATCCCACTATATGGATCTCAGGAAATATGAATATATACCGTACCTCTTGCTGCAGATACAGTCGCGCGCAAAAGTATTTGGGCACTTTTTGAACTTGCTGTATGTTATAGACCATACAACAAATTCATCGGAGATTATAATCATGATATAGAGGCATGACGCAATAGCATCAAACAGGACTTTTTCAAAACGACATTATTCTTACACGGATTTTTTCCTGCTGGCCAAATTTTCTGTGGATGCAGATATTATTGAGGACTACCCAGAAAATTTTTTTGAAGTTGCTGCTCGGTCACACATTGGCTGCAGCCTTGCTGCAAAATCGAGGTAGGAAATTCAGATCTCAGCTTTTAGACAAGCTAGAGACGGGTTCAAGTCATCAAAATGATCGCCATCACGAGTACACACGATCCTGAGAATATTAAAACAATAACTCGCAGTTTGCCCTCAGGGAATGAACAAATCACTTTTTAGCATGACCATTTTTTGGCCATACACAATTTTACGGGAAAGTTAGGTAAGTTAGGTAATAACTGATTCCCAACTTTTTAGAGTGTTTGGATAACTTTCCTGCCAGCGGCGACCGTTTTTCTGAGGGATACTCGAGTCGGGAAGAACCCTGTTTACCCCTATGGGCGAGAGAGTAAACATGGTGTTTCCCGACCTAGTATACCTCTGAAAATCGGTTGCCGCGGGCAGGAAAGTTATCCAAACACTCTAAAAAGTTGGAAATCGCTTACTAAACACATTTTGAATACGCTTACGCAAAAACCAGATTTTTACATAACTTCCCGCAAAATTGTAAATGTCGAAAAAATGGTCATGCAAAAAAGTGATTTGTTCATGCCCTGAGGGCAAACTTCGAGTTATTGTTTTAATATTCTCAGGATCGTGTGTACTCGTGATGTCGATCATTTTGTGTTGAACGGGTCTCTAGATTGCCTAGGAACCGAGATCTAAATTTCCGACTTCGATTTTGCAGCAAGGCTGCAGCCAATGTGCGACCGAGCAGCAACTTAAAAAAAATTTTCTAGGTAGTCCTCAGTCATATCTCCAGCCACAGAAAATTTGGCCAGCAGAAAAAAATCCATGTAAGAATAATGCCGTTTTGAAAAAATCCTGTTTGATTACGTTATCACTACGCAATGACTGGGCTATTGCGTCATGCCCCAATATCATGATCATAATCTCCGATGAATTTGGTGTATACTACCCTAGCTCCAGATTGATGCCTTTCCTGGTCTATAACTTACAGCAAGTTCAAAAAGTGCCCAAATACTTTTGCGCGCGACTGTATGCGGCTTGCAGAACAACTCGTCGAGCGCCGTAGAATCGTAGAGATCGATATCGTACTTTTTCCTGAGCGAAATAGTTCATCATAACTAGACCTTCTTTATTTAATTATAATTTTTTGAAATGCACCCCCATGCACGATCGAACTTCGAGGGTGTGTTTCATATCATAGTGCATGGACAACATGGAATCACCAAGTTTTTGAAAATTTCATATTCGAATCCGAATATTTTATTTTCCAAAACTTTTATTTTACACCATCTTCATGTTGTAATCATCACTCGATTTATTTTTTTAAAAATAAGATTGCTGTATTTTGGGCTTCATCGGGGTGGATGACGGTTATTAAGGCAACTGTGTTTTACTGTTTTATAGGGCAGGAAAAGAAGGATAATAATTGAAGAAATACTGTAGGATGGCACATCCAACAAGTACCTTCATGGCAAGCGAAGTGACGCCTGTAAGGTTGATCGTCGCTCCTCCAAGCGCATTCGACATCAGAAAACACCAGCGAGCGAATCTGCTCTCCTGTAAGCTCCTGCGAGCGAACCTGTAACACACGCGTTTCACTGTCACTCCTTATCTAGGAAGATCGCCTCCACCAATATATTTGTAACATTTTTGCCTCTAAATTTACAATATTTACGTACTCACGCACAACCGATGATGGAGCGACATCAGACGCAGCGAACTCATGTTTGAACTCATGTTCTTCCGCCGAAATTACAACCGTCGCGGGATCGCCGGGCAGCCCCTGCACATATATATTTTATCTACGCTCGGTGGCGCAACGAAAGACGAATAATTACTTAAGTGTTATGATACAAGATGATGGACTCTCCTCACACTGAGGAAGAATGCGAAAGGGAAGGGGGAGTGAAGGGGGTAGAGGTGCAATCGTCAAATGAGAGATCTAATCGGCTGGTCTCATCTGTCTTCGTTTGGTCTGTTGGAAGCAGTATCGAGGAGGAGGCACTCGATGTAGACCAGGTAGACTCTGATCCGAGAACCAGCGTCAGAAGATCTCTAGAGGAGAGGGGACGAAGGGTGGAGGTAAGGGGATTGTCGGAAGGGGAGGGATTGTGGTAGGAAGGGATACTATTGGAAAATATATTTACTAAAATCAAATTCTAGAGCTCTCAACCTCTTCTTGTAAACATGAACGCTAGGGGATGACAATACATGGGTAGGTAAGGCGTTCATAATCCTAGCAACTCTACGAGAAAAACAATGATATCGAGGTGTGGATTTGGTTTTTTTCGATATGGATTCCAAAATTGTTGGTCCTTTCTCTGAGTGGAGCAAACATGAAGAATTTACTTCTATCGAGTATGGTGTCTCCGCACATTATCCTACGGGCCAGGGCTAGATCATAGGTGACTCTCCTCTCAAAAAGCGCTTGAAGAGACATGACTGACGATGAGATTTGGGCATCGGCCTACACTACCCTTGCTCTGTTACCATGCCCTTCTGACATACCCCCCTTCCACTGACCAGACACTAGTAGTTCTTGTCGTTGGATTGGTTGAGAACTGCCTCCACCGGGGGAAAAGTCTGCGCCATGTTAGCAACCACGTTACGCTGAGCGAGGAGGATTGTTTGAAATGGGTGGATACTGTTATTAAGGCAACTAGGTTTTCTGTTTGATTGGTCACGAAAGAAAAAATATTATTGTAGGATTACAGTAGGATGGTAAATACTACATTACCTTGATAGCAAGTAACGCGTGCATCGTTGTGAACGTCGCTATTCCACGCAGGAGAAAATGGCGTCGTTGAGGGCGTGCTAGAATAAAATGGCGTCGTTGAGGGCGTGCTAGAATACGGTAGGAGTGAGTGCGGCTAAAGAGATCGGATGAAATGAATTCATTTCTTTATTTTTTATTGAACAGTACTGAGGCTGTATGAAATTAGCTTTCCGAACAGTGATAGTCAATATGCCTAGACTGTGAAACGGCAATCGTAGTATGAAAAAACATTGAGTGAAATTTTTTTAAAGTACCAATAATTGCAATCAACAAATCTTTCTAACATTTTTTGCTACTAAATATTTCTGTGCTCATGCACACCGGATGGTTGTTTCAACAAAAGCAAACTCATGTTTCCCTCTCGAATCAAATTCCGAGTGAACAGACAAGCGCTCAATACAGTAGTAACACAGCTGGTCAATAAAATACAAATTGCGACAGATAGTACGAGCGGTGATATCCACGTGCAACCCATCTGCTTCAAATTGTTGTATCACATGAAGGGAGCAGCCTACTATTAATGCATTTATAAATCTTTCAACTAGCACAATGTCATTACCCTTCCCTCCCACTGACCAAACACTGGTGGTACTTGCCGTCGAGCAGATGACTATTGCCTGAACTGCGGACGAAGATGCAGCATGTTAGCTCCTTTGATCACATTGTATTGTGCGTAGTCTAAAGCATTATTGACTCACTCTCATGAAGAATTTTACCAACGTCACTCTCTCTTCTTCTCGTTCTCACTCATCTCACTGCTCGTGTTCTGATAAACCGACGTTCAACTTTATCAAAGGCACGGAACCCCCTGATCGCTACTGCATAACACAAGAAGTGCATGTAACACATGATGTTCAGTTTGATATCCACAAAAGTGTAAGTATATTCCGATTATCTTTCAAAATACTCAAAATAAATAATATCCATTAAAGCTTCCGAAATCATATCCCACCCCTACCGTACCTTGCTCTTGGTGGTGGTGGATTGGGCGACAGCGATGGGATTCTCGTCCTTCTACGCCACTTGTACAAGGGTCTCTACTACATCCAACACAGAACGAGGCTTGGCCAGGATATGGAAGACGCTGTGTCATGCAGTAATTATGAAAGGCGTTCCATGTACAGGGTGCGAGAAAAGTATTGTGACACAATTCAATTAAGACCCACTTGGTGAGCAGTGTTTTAATTTTTCTCAATTTTTTGCACCATGTACCTTAGCTATGTAGCTATTTAGCGCTCATGTATCAAACAAATATTTCTTTTAGATTACGAGATTTAATTTATTAAAAATTTAGTGAAGAAAAACGATCTTGTTTCTCTCACTGCATGAGTCGTATTCTTTAATGCCGCATTACAACAATGCAATAGGTGGCGCATTCCATTATTTTTTCTTAAGAAGGGCACTTGTGCCCGAGTCTAAATATGTGTCCATTTAATTTGGGGATTTGGTTATATAGCTTAAAAATATTTAAAAGTAAGCTGTGACGAACGGCCCTCGAAAAAATTTTCTCGAATAAAAATATCGCGTCCATCAAATAAGAATGATAGAAAAATATAAACGTATGTATTATGGTACACGTCCATTCAGTAGTGCAAATATGCTTTCAGTTTAAATTGGGAAAGCAAATCTGCTTCTGTACCTTTTTCGAATCTGTCCCAAGTGTCGTTTTCAGCCATATTTTCTCATGTATGGTTCAGTAGTTTAAACCATGTTTTCATTCAGTTTGATTCATAATTCGGTCCTCGCATATAACATACAAGTTTATATCTCAATATATGGATGCTGAGAAAGAAATTCGAAAATGTGATTTTTCAAAAAGATAATTCCGTATCAAAGTGTGATGCAGTTATTTTTATATTTCTCCGTTTCCTGATATCGTATTTCCGCCTAAACAAGTATACTTTAAAGATGAATGGTTGCTCTCCATACTCAAGTTGAGAAAGTGAGGGAATTATTATCCGAAGATTTTTTATTATTAATTAAAGATAAAACTGAGCTGCGGGCCAAGGGCCCATTTTTTCGAACTTGAAAATCGAAAAGCTCTGAAAGACAAAATCGATAGATGGGGAACTGTAATACAATTGTTGGAGGTACTGTTCGCAGGCATACAATGGCGAAAGCAGAAATCTATGCTATCATTACTTCGCCAGATATTACATAAAAGACTTGTCACCATACTTTTCTCGCACCCTGTAGGAATGACTAACGGGAAGATGGAGAAATACACAAATAAATATTGAAATTAACAAGGGCTGCGTAAACTAGTGCAATGGTTGAATGCATACGATGAATTTCAGAAGACGATGTCATTTCATCGGAATTTGAATTCCATGCTGACGGCGGGAGAAGATACGATGGGAGTGAGCGTCAGTGATGAACTGATGACGCAATACTCACATCGTATTCCTCGATGGATTTGTTATGTCGTGCCAGAACATCCAAATTGCTAAATGAATCAGCGCAAAAGTTATAACAAAGTTATAAAATGTATCAATACTTTCAGGCGCTACTGTACATAACAAATGCACTACACCAAATCACCGAGGGATTTCAAATTTTTTAATCGGACCAATTCACATTAAAAAAACGACATCAGCACCAATCCTACCGCGCTGCCCTTCTTATGTTTCTTATCCTTCTATCATATCCCTTCTTCTTACCAGACACACTTTGTCTCGACTACTTCCAACTCGTAACGAAGCTTGGCAAGCATCTCAATGCAATTATGTTACCGCAGATTATGAAACCATAGTATGAAGACATACAGAACCAAATATTGAAATCACTTATGCTGTGCTTAGTTCAAAAATCGTTCAATGCATTGAATTTCAGAAGACATGTACTTTCATACTATTCTCATCAGTTTAACATTTCCAAGCTTTCCACCCATTCTCTAATGTGCATTGTACATCTGCGTTGCACGGATTCGTCAAACCATCGTGTCAAGGAATCATGTCAATACTGCAGGCGCAATCTGTGCTGCGAAAAATAACTCAATCAGTTATCTGAACACTAGTGATGTTATTCGCGAGCGCTCGTCGCTCGAGCGATTAATTTCCACGAGCGCTCGAGCGATCATTTTTGGATAGTCGCTCGAGCGGGAGCGGCGCTCGAGCGATGGGGAATAATGGGCGCTCGCGAGCGCTCGAGGAGAGATGAAATTAAATTGATTTCATCAAAAAATCGAATATGTTTCAACAGGCAATCTGAACCGGATCGAAGGTATATCAACGAAGAGATACAGACTCACTTTCAACAGATGAAATGTTTAGCTCATCGTGCTCTACATTTCTAGCTATGTGCCGGACCACTATGATAATGCTGACCTAAAGTACGTTTTCGCGCTTTTCACGTCCTCACTCAGATGACATTTCGCATTTATAGGCGCACATCTTCTTTGATTAGTGTAGAGGTACATTTCTATATTATTTGAAAGTGACTTAGTGCATATGGGCCCATCGCTCAGGTCGGGATAGGACTGAAAATCGATTTTCAATTTTCTGGTCCTGTCGTAATTTTTTCTCAGTGGGAGTACGGTAATTTGTCCGGAAACGATTCTAAATGTTGTTTTGGATCATTTTGGACCGAATTGAGTCTAATTTATGTCAGTTGTTGCTACGGGACTGTTTGGTTCTGATACTCACTCAGAAGCCGCCTGACGAAAAGTTACGCCGTTTTTGTTTACATATTTTAATTTGGCTAATTTTTGGCGTCAAGTTAGTCACGCATAGTGTCTATCAATCGCGCATAGTCATTGGGCCGAGTTTTTCCGATTTCCAAAATTCGGTTATTTTTGGTCGACCCGACCACCCTGCACTGGGTCGTACACAGGGAATGAAATGCTCAACATAAAAGTTGTAAAGAATGTTTTCACCTTTCTTTCTAAAAAAGAACGAAATTCTATCGTCATTTTAAACGGAGTTATGATCATTTAAGTGGGCTCGATTTGACCCATGAAAAGTGAGTGTCCCAAGTTTGACCTTCTGAATCTCGAAGATGACGACAGTTATCAAAATTCTGACGACGCAGTTTGAAAGAGCATCATTCGAAATACATTGCAAGTTATTTAGAACAGGATAGGTCAACGTTTGGTTTTACCGCCGCGGACCCCCGCCAAATGGGTGATTCTCTCGTGATGTCTCTCATATTCCCCTGCTGCTAACTCACCATTTTTAAATCATAAAACGTGTTGGCTGCTCAAATTATATAGTATGGACAGCCATGAATAGGACTCGGTGGCAAAGAGATCCACCAATGATTCGACGCCTCGAATGTTGATGCTCAAATATGGAATATCGATTGTTTCGGAAATGTAAACAAACCGTTTGTGAGTTAGATTCTGTAAAAACTAAAAAACTCATATGTTTGGTAATTTTTTTCGCATGCATTTTAATCTGACATTAGCGAAAAAATGTCAGATTTCGAGATTTTACAAAAATCGAAATTTTCATATTTCGAAAAATTCGAAATTTCAGAAAGGATGATAATGGTGCTTTTCTCGTTGAATTCTGATGCTGTAGCATAGTAAAACATTTTCCAAACATATAACTCATTAAAATTCACATAATCTAACTCAAAAGCGGTATGTATACATTTCCGAAACAATCGATATTCCATATTTGAGCATCAAAAATCGGGGCGTCGAATCATTGGTGCCGGTCTTTGCCACCGATTCCTATTCATGGATGTCCATACTATATAATTTATGCAGCCAACACGTTTAATGATTTAGAAATGGTGAGCTAGCAGCATGGGAATATATGATTTCAGTGGTGAAAAGCGTAATTTGAGAAACATGAAAATGCATTTGTAATGCTGTGGAAACTACTGATATATGTTCTACAAGATCGCGTATGAATCATTTTGACAATTGGGATGTGTATCATTAGTAAACAGTGAAGAGCAATTGGTCTAAACATTGAAAAATCGATGGAAGTTGTCATATCGAGCGTTATTTTCAGTTCTTCGTCACTGAAAACATGGCGATCTTCATGCAAGAATATTTTTTAAAATCCAACTAGTGGAGAGCCTCTATACAACTTTATATCATGTATGTCGATACATATTACACGAATTACCTTGAAATTGCGATATTTCAGTTGAATATTTAAAACTAGCAGCGGCCAAAATTGAGATTTTGCGATGTTGGTAAAATCGAATTTTTAGGAATGAGTGAAACTCCGCATTTTTTAGCGTAATCATACTTCTCCAATCTAGAATAGTAAATATTTGTTCAATCGCTATTGTTCGCCTGAAAAAATACAAATTTATGCAGAAATTTTGAATAATAATGTTTTCCTCTAACCAGGAAACCCCGTCCGTGCACGTCTTTTGGAGCGAAAAATGGTGCCTAGGGGAACTTTTCACGTAGAATCTAAATACCACATTTAAAAAGGGCATGCGGATTAAAATTTTCCAGGGCGTCAATTTGGTCATATTTTATTTCATAATATTTGCCATAATTTTTTTTACAGATGATCTAGCCTTTCACTTCCAACGGTAAAAATACTTATCTCGTCGAGATATTTCAGAATTACTATGCATTTATGGGGTTTCGATGAGCCGTTCAAAAGATACAAAATACGACCACCCAGATACAGCGCGACACAGGAAATGAGGGGTCAGAGATACGGCTTTCTAAGGTCGATTTTCGAACTCTACGCGAAAAGTTACCCTAAGATCAATCTTCATCTTGGTACGTTATTTTCCGTTGTACGGCCTATAGGTGATATTGCTCAGTTCTCTCAGATATTCACTCATATATGTATATTGATATATATACTATTGATATATATATATACGCTATTGAAGTTCTGCAAGCCGCATCGCTGCAGCAGAAGGAACGATAGATCTTGATCCTTCCTAAGATCCCTATCTCGATATCCGTGCATATTTAGCTGAACATGTTATAGCTCATGTTCTTGAGCTTTATTAACCTCCTTTACAGCAATGCACATAACTCCTATAGTATATTTTCTCATAATCAGGCTTTGCTCTGCATTTAGTGATACGTGGCTACCAAGATTTCACCTGCAGTTTGAACGGTACTCGGACAACTCAATGACAAGTACCAACATTATCTGATCAGTGAAAGGGGCAGATTTGAATACGGTAGATGGGTAAAGTAGGTCATGGTGCTGAAGTCGCTCTTCATAGGACTGATATCAATACATTATTGTATCAACTGCAACAATGCTATTGAATTGGTTATGAAAGACTTGTGTTGCGGATTCGCTCACAAATATTGCTCGGCCCTTATCCCGTAATGGCTGTTATATCGGTAGAGAAAACAATATGAGTGGAGATTATCATTTGATTGAATAAATCGCTCATCCAGTGAGTGCAGCGTGAGAAGATATTGGCATCATAGTGTTAACAATGTTTGTGAACTAGTTTTTCTAGTCCTTTAAAATTGCCAACCCTTGGTGGTTTCGTGTTGAGCAGTTGCTACGTACTTTCATGAACATAAGTTGAACGATCGTCGCGTGGTTGAGAGGTAATACAATATTACAATCGAAAATTTCATTATGATGTATTATTGTCAAAATAATGTGCTCGAAAAACAAGGGAGTTGTCCAAAGAGATAAGCCCATGAGAAATATTTTAACGTGGATCCGAACTGCTCAAGTCGATGTCCCCCGCCGTTCTGCCGAACAACGTTGCTAGAGCTGCTGCGAGAGGCCCACTTGTGGCTGCAGGCACAGAGTGAATGGCTATATTTTCAACCACATATAATTTCGCCTTTATTCGAAAAAAACGCAGAATCATTGTCAAGGCACGACTGCGGTTTCTTTAACTCGGCATATTGAATCAGTGTTGTTAGGAAGCTAATTCTTTCTTGCGATCCGATAAAAGTAACAATACGTTAATCTTTCAACCTACTTCTTCAATCCCACGCATTCATATCCTATCCTCTCTCGCCCTCGACACTGCCCGTTACATGATGTTTCCGGCGCTTGGAGGAGCGACGATCACACCCGCGCACGAGTCGCTTATCATCAAAGGAAGTTGAGATTACTGAACTTGAAAGCCGTTAGCACGGTTATAAATACGTAGTAGCCTTAAATACCCGTTATCCACTTTTGTTCAGGCCATCATCCTTGCACAGCACAACATTCTAACATGATGTAGTCATCGCCTGAAGTTCAGGCAGTAGTCAACCAGCTCAACAAACAGGTAAAACCAGTGTCTGGATAGTAGGATAGGATACGATAGAAGGGTGCGATAATGAGCAAGGGCAGCTCGGTGCTGAAGTCGCTCATAACTGCTGATATTTAATAATTATTTTACGGTGGACAGAATCGTGTGGGGTGGCACAACTCCGGCAAAATGATTGCCCGGGTCTCAAACTTTCAGAATATGACCACTAGGGACCAATAATCAATCAAACGAGAGTTGAAGCCAACATATCGATTTTGACCTACAAAAATCGATAATTTTAAATTTTCGATTTCGACCTCGTGTTATAGATCATTCAAAAGAGCATCAAAAGTTATATTAGAATCTACCTTATCGTGAAAAATAATCTCTCTGGAAGCGAGAAATCGATCAAAATGTGCAATTTTTCGCTCATGTGCACATACATAGCCGTAACTACCCCTCTTAAAGTCACGTCCGCCCTCCAGTCCCAATATATTTTGTGCCAAATGTATCGTAGAATTTGAATAACTTATGAAATCACCATATTTTCAGTGCCCAAGAACTGAAAATATCGCTCGAAATGACGACTTTCGTCGGTTTTTTCAGGTTCCGACCGATTATTCTTCACTGTTTAGTAGTGATACACTTCCAAATCGCCAAAATGATCCATATCTGGTCTTGTATAACATATATCAGTAGTTTCCGGAGCTTTACAAATGCATTTTCATGTTTCGAAAATCACGCTTTCATCACTGAAATCGTAAATTCCCGTGCTGCTAACTCCCCATTCCTAATTCATTACGCGTGTTGGCTGCACAAATTATATAGTATGGACAGCCATGAATATGAATCGGTGGCAAAGACCTCCACCAATGCTTTGATGGCCCGATTTTTGATGCTCAAATATGGAAAATTGATTGCTTCGGAAATGTAAACAAATCGTTTGTGAGCTAGATTATGTGAATTTCAATGAGCTTTTTGTTTGGACAATGTTTTCCTATGCTAATGAATCAGAATTCAAAGAGAAAAGCACCATTATTTTCCTTTCTGAAATTTCGAATTTTTCGAAATACGAAAATTTTCATTTTTGTAAAATCTCGAAATCTGACATCTTTTCGTTAATTTCAGATTAATCTGCATGCGAAAAATTTTTTCAAACATATAACTCATTGAAATTCACATAATCTAGCTCACAAACGATTTGTTTACATTTCCGAAGCAATCAATTTTCCATATTTGAGCATCAAAAATCGGGCCATCAAAGCATTGGTGGAGGTCTTTGCCACCGATTCATATTCATGGCTGTCCATACTATATAATTTGTGCAGCCAACACGCGTAATGAATTAGGAATGGGGAGTTAGCAGCACGGGAATTTACGATTTCAGTGATGAAAGCGTGATTTTCGAAACATGAAAATGCATTTGTAAAGCTCCGGAAACTACTGATATATGTTATACAAGACCAGATATGGATCATTTTGGCGATTTGGAAGTGTATCACTACTAAACAGTGAAGAATAATCGGTCGGAACCTGAAAAAACCGACGAAAGTCGTCATTTCGAGCGATATTTTCAGTTCTTGGGCACTGAAAATATGGTGATTTCATAAGTTATTCAAATTCTACGATACATTTGGCACAAAATATATTGGGACTGGAGGGCGGACGTGACTTTAAGAGGGGTAGTTACGGCTATGTATGTGCACATGAGCGAAAAATTGCACATTTTGATCGATTTCTCGCTTCCAGAGAGATTATTTTTCACGATAAGGTAGATTCTAATATAACTTTTGATGCTCTTTTGAATGATCTATAACACGAGGTCGAAATCGAAAATTTAAAATTATCGATTTTTGTAGGTCAAAATCGATATGTTGGCTTCAACTCTCGTTTGATTGATTATTGGTCCCTAGTGGTCATATTCTGAAAGTTTGAGACCCGGGCAATCATTTTGCCGGAGTTGTGCCACCCCACACGATTCTGTCCACCGTAAAATAATTATTAAATATCAGCAGTTATGAGCGACTTCAGCACCGAGCTGCCCTTGCTCATTATCGCACCCTTCTATCGTATCCTATCCTACTATCCAGACACTGGTTTTACCTGTTTGTTGAGCTGGTTGACTACTGCCTGAACTTCAGGCGATGACTACATCATGTTAGAATGTTGTGCTGTGCAAGGATGATGGCCTGAACAAAAGTGGATAACGGGTATTTAAGGCTACTACGTATTTATAACCGTGCTAACGGCTTTCAAGTTCAGTAATCTCAACTTCCTTTGATGATAAGCGACTCGTGCGCGGGTGTGATCGTCGCTCCTCCAAGCGCCGGAAACATCATGTAACGGGCAGTGTCGAGGGCGAGAGAGGATAGGATATGAATGCGTGGGATTGAAGAAGTAGGTTGAAAGATTAACGTATTGTTACTTTTATCGGATCGCAAGAAAGAATTAGCTTCCTAACAACACTGATTCAATATGCCGAGTTAAAGAAACCGCAGTCGTGCCTTGACAATGATTCTGCGTTTTTTTCGAATAAAGGCGAAATTATATGTGGTTGAAAATATAGCCATTCACTCTGTGCCTGCAGCCACAAGTGGGCCTCTCGCAGCAGCTCTAGCAACGTTGTTCGGCAGAACGGCGGGGGACATCGACTTGAGCAGTTCGGATCCACGTTAAAATATTTCTCATGGGCTTATCTCTTTGGACAACTCCCTTGTTTTTCGAGCACATTATTTTGACAATAATACATCATAATGAAATTTTCGATTGTAATATTGTATTACCTCTCAACCACGCGACGATCGTTCAACTTATGTTCATGAAAGTACGTAGCAACTGCTCAACACGAAACCACCAAGGGTTGGCAATTTTAAAGGACTAGAAAAACTAGTTCACAAACATTGTTAACACTATGATGCCAATATCTTCTCACGCTGCACTCACTGGATGAGCGATTTATTCAATCAAATGATAATCTCCACTCATATTGTTTTCTCTACCGATATAACAGCCATTACGGGATAAGGGCCGAGCAATATTTGTGAGCGAATCCGCAACACAAGTCTTTCATAACCAATTCAATAGCATTGTTGCAGTTGATACAATAATGTATTGATATCAGTCCTATGAAGAGCGACTTCAGCACCATGACCTACTTTACCCATCTACCGTATTCAAATCTGCCCCTTTCACTGATCAGATAATGTTGGTACTTGTCATTGAGTTGTCCGAGTACCGTTCAAACTGCAGGTGAAATCTTGGTAGCCACGTATCACTAAATGCAGAGCAAAGCCTGATTATGAGAAAATATACTATAGGAGTTATGTGCATTGCTGTAAAGGAGGTTAATAAAGCTCAAGAACATGAGCTATAACATGTTCAGCTAAATATGCACGGATATCGAGATAGGGATCTTAGGAAGGATCAAGATCTATCGTTCCTTCTGCTGCAGCGATGCGGCTTGCAGAACTTCAATAGCGTATATATATATATCAATAGTATATATATCAATATACATATATGAGTGAATATCTGAGAGAACTGAGCAATATCACCTATAGGCCGTACAACGGAAAATAACGTACCAAGATGAAGATTGATCTTAGGGTAACTTTTCGCGTAGAGTTCGAAAATCGACCTTAGAAAGCCGTATCTCTGACCCCTCATTTCCTGTGTCGCGCTGTATCTGGGTGGTCGTATTTTGTATCTTTTGAACGGCTCATCGAAACCCCATAAATGCATAGTAATTCTGAAATATCTCGACGAGATAAGTATTTTTACCGTTGGAAGTGAAAGGCTAGATCATCTGTAAAAAAAATTATGGCAAATATTATGAAATAAAATATGACCAAATTGACGCCCTGGAAAATTTTAATCCGCATGCCCTTTTTAAATGTGGTATTTAGATTCTACGTGAAAAGTTCCCCTAGGCACCATTTTTCGCTCCAAAAGACGTGCACGGACGGGGTTTCCTGGTTAGAGGAAAACATTATTATTCAAAATTTCTGCATAAATTTGTATTTTTTCAGGCGAACAATAGCGATTGAACAAATATTTACTATTCTAGATTGGAGAAGTATGATTACGCTAAAAAATGCGGAGTTTCACTCATTCCTAAAAATTCGATTTTACCAACATCGCAAAATCTCAATTTTGGCCGCTGCTAGTTTTAAATATTCAACTGAAATATCGCAATTTCAAGGTAATTCGTGTAATATGTATCGACATACATGATATAAAGTTGTATAGAGGCTCTCCACTAGTTGGATTTTAAAAAATATTCTTGCATGAAGATCGCCATGTTTTCAGTGACGAAGAACTGAAAATAACGCTCGATATGACAACTTCCATCGATTTTTCAATGTTTAGACCAATTGCTCTTCACTGTTTACTAATGATACACATCCCAATTGTCAAAATGATTCATACGCGATCTTGTAGAACATATATCAGTAGTTTCCACAGCATTACAAATGCATTTTCATGTTTCTCAAATTACGCTTTTCACCACTGAAATCATATATTCCCATGCTGCTAGCTCACCATTTCTAAATCATTAAACGTGTTGGCTGCATAAATTATATAGTATGGACATCCATGAATAGGAATCGGTGGCAAAGACCGGCACCAATGATTCGACGCCCCGATTTTTGATGCTCAAATATGGAATATCGATTGTTTCGGAAATGTATACATACCGCTTTTGAGTTAGATTATGTGAATTTTAATGAGTTATATGTTTGGAAAATGTTTTACTATGCTACAGCATCAGAATTCAACGAGAAAAGCACCATTATCATCCTTTCTGAAATTTCGAATTTTTCGAAATATGAAAATTTCGATTTTTGTAAAATCTCGAAATCTGACATTTTTTCGCTAATGTCAGATTAAAATGCATGCGAAAAAAATTACCAAACATATGAGTTTTTTAGTTTTTACAGAATCTAACTCACAAACGGTTTGTTTACATTTCCGAAACAATCGATATTCCATATTTGAGCATCAACATTCGAGGCGTCGAATCATTGGTGGATCTCTTTGCCACCGAGTCCTATTCATGGCTGTCCATACTATATAATTTGAGCAGCCAACACGTTTTATGATTTAAAAATGGTGAGTTAGCAGCAGGGGAATATGAGAGACATCACGAGAGAATCACCCATTTGGCGGGGGTCCGCGGCGGTAAAACCAAACGTTGACCTATCCTGTTCTAAATAACTTGCAATGTATTTCGAATGATGCTCTTTCAAACTGCGTCGTCAGAATTTTGATAACTGTCGTCATCTTCGAGATTCAGAAGGTCAAACTTGGGACACTCACTTTTCATGGGTCAAATCGAGCCCACTTAAATGATCATAACTCCGTTTAAAATGACGATAGAATTTCGTTCTTTTTTAGAAAGAAAGGTGAAAACATTCTTTACAACTTTTATGTTGAGCATTTCATTCCCTGTGTACGACCCAGTGCAGGGTGGTCGGGTCGACCAAAAATAACCGAATTTTGGAAATCGGAAAAACTCGGCCCAATGACTATGCGCGATTGATAGACACTATGCGTGACTAACTTGACGCCAAAAATTAGCCAAATTAAAATATGTAAACAAAAACGGCGTAACTTTTCGTCAGGCGGCTTCTGAGTGAGTATCAGAACCAAACAGTCCCGTAGCAACAACTGACATAAATTAGACTCAATTCGGTCCAAAATGATCCAAAACAACATTTAGAATCGTTTCCGGACAAATTACCGTACTCCCACTGAGAAAAAATTACGACAGGACCAGAAAATTGAAAATCGATTTTCAGTCCTATCCCGACCTGAGCGATGGGCCCATATGCACTAAGTCACTTTCAAATAATATAGAAATGTACATCTACACTAATCAAAGAAGATGTGCGCCTATAAATGCGAAATGTCATCTGAGTGAGGACGTGAAAAGCGCGAAAACGTACTTTAGGTCAGCATTATCATAGTGGTCCGGCACATAGCTAGAAATGTAGAGCACGATGAGCTAAACATTTCATCTGTTGAAAGTGAGTCTGTATCTCTTCGTTGATATACCTTCGATCCGGTTCAGATTGCCTGTTGAAACATATTCGATTTTTTGATGAAATCAATTTAATTTCATCTCTCCTCGAGCGCTCGCGAGCGCCCATTATTCCCCATCGCTCGAGCGCCGCTCCCGCTCGAGCGACTATCCAAAAATGATCGCTCGAGCGCTCGTGGAAATTAATCGCTCGAGCGACGAGCGCTCGCGAATAACATCACTAGTGTTCAGATAACTGATTGAGTTATTTTTCGCAGCACAGATTGCGCCTGCAGTATTGACATGATTCCTTGACACGATGGTTTGACGAATCCGTGCAACGCAGATGTACAATGCACATTAGAGAATGGGTGGAAAGCTTGGAAATGTTAAACTGATGAGAATAGTATGAAAGTACATGTCTTCTGAAATTCAATGCATTGAACGATTTTTGAACTAAGCACAGCATAAGTGATTTCAATATTTGGTTCTGTATGTCTTCATAATATGGTTTCATAATCTGCGGTAACATAATTGCATTGAGATGCTTGCCAAGCTTCGTTACGAGTTGGAAGTAGTCGAGACAAAGTGTGTCTGGTAAGAAGAAGGGATATGATAGAAGGATAAGAAACATAAGAAGGGCAGCGCGGTAGGATTGGTGCTGATGTCGTTTTTTTAATGTGAATTGGTCCGATTAAAAAATTTGAAATCCCTCGGTGATTTGGTGTAGTGCATTTGTTATGTACAGTAGCGCCTGAAAGTATTGATACATTTTATAACTTTGTTATAACTTTTGCGCTGATTCATTTAGCAATTTGGATGTTCTGGCACGACATAACAAATCCATCGAGGAATACGATGTGAGTATTGCGTCATCAGTTCATCACTGACGCTCACTCCCATCGTATCTTCTCCCGCCGTCAGCATGGAATTCAAATTCCGATGAAATGACATCGTCTTCTGAAATTCATCGTATGCATTCAACCATTGCACTAGTTTACGCAGCCCTTGTTAATTTCAATATTTATTTGTGTATTTCTCCATCTTCCCGTTAGTCATTCCTACAGGGTGCGAGAAAAGTATGGTGACAAGTCTTTTATGTAATATCTGGCGAAGTAATGATAGCATAGATTTCTGCTATCGCCATTGTATGCCTGCGAACAGTACCTCCAACAATTGTATTACAGTTCCCCATCTATCGATTTTGTCTTTCAGAGCTTTTCGATTTTCAAGTTCGAAAAAATGGGCCCTTGGCCCGCAGCTCAGTTTTATCTTTAATTAATAATAAAAAATCTTCGGATAATAATTCCCTCACTTTCTCAACTTGAGTATGGAGAGCAACCATTCATCTTTAAAGTATACTTGTTTAGGCGGAAATACGATATCAGGAAACGGAGAAATATAAAAATAACTGCATCACACTTTGATACGGAATTATCTTTTTGAAAAATCACATTCTCGAATTTCTTTCTCAGCATCCATATATTGAGATATAAACTTGTATGTTATATGCGAGGACCGAATTATGAATTTTAATAGCGTCAAACTGAATGAAAACATGGTTTAAACTACTGAACCATACATGAGAAAATATGGCTGAAAACGACACTTAGGACAGATTCGAAAAAGGTACAGAAGCAGATTTGCTTTCCCAATTTAAACTGAAAGCATATTTGCACTACTGAATGGACGTGTACCATAATACATACGTTTATATTTTTCTATCATTCTTATTTGATGGACGCGATATTTTTATTCGAGAAAATTTTTTCGAGGGCCGTTCGTCACAGCTTACTTTTAAATATTTTTAAGCTATATAACCAAATCCCCAAATTAAATGGACACATATTTAGACTCGGGCACAAGTGCCCTTCTTAAGAAAAAATAATGGAATGCGCCACCTATTACATTGTTGTAATGCGGCATTAAAGAATACGACTCATGCAGTGAGAGAAACAGGATCGTTTTTCTTCACTAAATTTTTAATAAATTAAATCTCGTAATCTAAAAGAAATATTTGTTTGATACATGAGCGCTAAATAGCTACATAGCTAAGGTACATGGTGCAAAAAATTGAGAAAAATTAAAACACTGCTCACCAAGTGGGTCTTAATTGAATTGTGTCACAATACTTTTCTCGCACCCTGTACATGGAACGCCTTTCATAATTACTGCATGACACAGCGTCTTCCATATCCTGGCCAAGCCTCGTTCTGTGTTGGATGTAGTAGAGACCCTTGTACAAGTGGCGTAGAAGGACGAGAATCCCATCGCTGTCGCCCAATCCACCACCACCAAGAGCAAGGTACGGTAGGGGTGGGATATGATTTCGAAAGCTTTAATGGATATTATTTATTTTGAGTATTTTGAAAGATAATCGGAATATACTTACACTTTTGTGGATATCAAACTGAACATCATGTGTTACATGCACTTCTTGTGTTATGCAGTAGCGATCAGGGGGTTCCGTGCCTTTGATAAAGTTGAACGTCGGTTTATCAGAACACGAGCAGTGAGATGAGTGAGAACGAGAAGAAGAGAGAGTGACGTTGGTAAAATTCTTCATGAGAGTGAGTCAATAATGCTTTAGACTACGCACAATACAATGTGATCAAAGGAGCTAACATGCTGCATCTTCGTCCGCAGTTCAGGCAATAGTCATCTGCTCGACGGCAAGTACCACCAGTGTTTGGTCAGTGGGAGGGAAGGGTAATGACATTGTGCTAGTTGAAAGATTTATAAATGCATTAATAGTAGGCTGCTCCCTTCATGTGATACAACAATTTGAAGCAGATGGGTTGCACGTGGATATCACCGCTCGTACTATCTGTCGCAATTTGTATTTTATTGACCAGCTGTGTTACTACTGTATTGAGCGCTTGTCTGTTCACTCGGAATTTGATTCGAGAGGGAAACATGAGTTTGCTTTTGTTGAAACAACCATCCGGTGTGCATGAGCACAGAAATATTTAGTAGCAAAAAATGTTAGAAAGATTTGTTGATTGCAATTATTGGTACTTTAAAAAAATTTCACTCAATGTTTTTTCATACTACGATTGCCGTTTCACAGTCTAGGCATATTGACTATCACTGTTCGGAAAGCTAATTTCATACAGCCTCAGTACTGTTCAATAAAAAATAAAGAAATGAATTCATTTCATCCGATCTCTTTAGCCGCACTCACTCCTACCGTATTCTAGCACGCCCTCAACGACGCCATTTTATTCTAGCACGCCCTCAACGACGCCATTTTCTCCTGCGTGGAATAGCGACGTTCACAACGATGCACGCGTTACTTGCTATCAAGGTAATGTAGTATTTACCATCCTACTGTAATCCTACAATAATATTTTTTCTTTCGTGACCAATCAAACAGAAAACCTAGTTGCCTTAATAACAGTATCCACCCATTTCAAACAATCCTCCTCGCTCAGCGTAACGTGGTTGCTAACATGGCGCAGACTTTTCCCCCGGTGGAGGCAGTTCTCAACCAATCCAACGACAAGAACTACTAGTGTCTGGTCAGTGGAAGGGGGGTATGTCAGAAGGGCATGGTAACAGAGCAAGGGTAGTGTAGGCCGATGCCCAAATCTCATCGTCAGTCATGTCTCTTCAAGCGCTTTTTGAGAGGAGAGTCACCTATGATCTAGCCCTGGCCCGTAGGATAATGTGCGGAGACACCATACTCGATAGAAGTAAATTCTTCATGTTTGCTCCACTCAGAGAAAGGACCAACAATTTTGGAATCCATATCGAAAAAAACCAAATCCACACCTCGATATCATTGTTTTTCTCGTAGAGTTGCTAGGATTATGAACGCCTTACCTACCCATGTATTGTCATCCCCTAGCGTTCATGTTTACAAGAAGAGGTTGAGAGCTCTAGAATTTGATTTTAGTAAATATATTTTCCAATAGTATCCCTTCCTACCACAATCCCTCCCCTTCCGACAATCCCCTTACCTCCACCCTTCGTCCCCTCTCCTCTAGAGATCTTCTGACGCTGGTTCTCGGATCAGAGTCTACCTGGTCTACATCGAGTGCCTCCTCCTCGATACTGCTTCCAACAGACCAAACGAAGACAGATGAGACCAGCCGATTAGATCTCTCATTTGACGATTGCACCTCTACCCCCTTCACTCCCCCTTCCCTTTCGCATTCTTCCTCAGTGTGAGGAGAGTCCATCATCTTGTATCATAACACTTAAGTAATTATTCGTCTTTCGTTGCGCCACCGAGCGTAGATAAAATATATATGTGCAGGGGCTGCCCGGCGATCCCGCGACGGTTGTAATTTCGGCGGAAGAACATGAGTTCAAACATGAGTTCGCTGCGTCTGATGTCGCTCCATCATCGGTTGTGCGTGAGTACGTAAATATTGTAAATTTAGAGGCAAAAATGTTACAAATATATTGGTGGAGGCGATCTTCCTAGATAAGGAGTGACAGTGAAACGCGTGTGTTACAGGTTCGCTCGCAGGAGCTTACAGGAGAGCAGATTCGCTCGCTGGTGTTTTCTGATGTCGAATGCGCTTGGAGGAGCGACGATCAACCTTACAGGCGTCACTTCGCTTGCCATGAAGGTACTTGTTGGATGTGCCATCCTACAGTATTTCTTCAATTATTATCCTTCTTTTCCTGCCCTATAAAACAGTAAAACACAGTTGCCTTAATAACCGTCATCCACCCCGATGAAGCCCAAAATACAGCAATCTTATTTTTAAAAAAATAAATCGAGTGATGATTACAACATGAAGATGGTGTAAAATAAAAGTTTTGGAAAATAAAATATTCGGATTCGAATATGAAATTTTCAAAAACTTGGTGATTCCATGTTGTCCATGCACTATGATATGAAACACACCCTCGAAGTTCGATCGTGCATGGGGGTGCATTTCAAAAAATTATAATTAAATAAAGAAGGTCTAGTTATGATGAACTATTTCGCTCAGGAAAAAGTACGATATCGATCTCTACGATTCTACGGCGCTCGACGAGTTGTTCTGCAAGCCGCATACAGTCGCGCGCAAAAGTATTTGGGCACTTTTTGAACTTGCTGTAAGTTATAGACCAGGAAAGGCATCAATCTGGAGCTAGGGTAGTATACACCAAATTCATCGGAGATTATGATCATGATATTGGGGCATGACGCAATAGCCCAGTCATTGCGTAGTGATAACGTAATCAAACAGGATTTTTTCAAAACGGCATTATTCTTACATGGATTTTTTTCTGCTGGCCAAATTTTCTGTGGTTGGAGATATGACTGAGGACTACCTAGAAAATTTTTTGAAGTTGCTGCTCGGTCGCACATTGGCTGCAGCCTTGCTGCAAAATCGAAGTCGGAAATTTAGATCTCGGCTCCTAGTCAATCTAGAGACCCGTTCAACACATCAAAATGATCGACATCACGAGTACACACGATCCTGAGAATATTAAAACAATAACTCGAAGTTTGCCCTCAGGGCATGAACAAAACACTTTTTTGCATGACCATTTTTTCGACATTCACAATTTTGCGGGAAGTTATGTAAAAATCTGGTTTTTGCGTAAGCGTATTCAAAATGTGTTGAGTAAGCGATTTCCAACTTTTTAGAGTGTTTGGATAACTTTCCTGCCCGCGGCAATCGATTTTCAGAGGTATACTAGGTCGGGAAACACCATGTTTACTCTCTCGCCCATAGGGGTAAACAGGGTTCTTCCCGACTCGAGTATCCCTCAGAAAAACGGTCGCCGCTGGCAGGAAAGTTATCCAAACACTCTAAAAAGTTGGGAATCAGTTATTACCTAACTTGCCTAACTTTCCCGTAAAATTGTGAATGGCCAAAAAATGGTCATTTTAAAAAGTGATTTGTTCATTCCCTGAGGGCAAACTGCGAGTTATTGTTTTAATATTCTCAGGATCGTGTGTACTCGTGATGGCGATCATTTTGATGACTTGAACCCGTCTCTAGCTTGTCTAGAAGCTGAGATCTGAATTTCCTACCTCGATTTTGCAGCAAGGCTGCAGCCAATGTGTGACCGAGCAGCAACTTCAAAAAAATTTTCTGGGTAGTCCTCAATAATATCTGCATCCACAGAAAATTTGGCCAGCAGGAAAAAATCCGTGTAAGAATAATGTCGTTTTGAAAAAGTCCTGTTTGATGCTATTGCGTCATGCCTCTATATCATGATTATAATCTCCGATGAATTTGTTGTATACTACCCTAGTTCCAGATTGATGCCTATCTTGGTCTATAACATACAGCAAGTTCAAAAAGTGCCCAAATACTTTTGCGCGCGACTGTATCTGCAGCAAGAGGTACGGTATATATTCATATTTCCTGAGATCCATATAGTGGGATCTGTGCATATATAACAGTGATATTTCTGTAGTTCCTGTTGTTGATCTTTACTAACATAAAACTAATTAGTGCATGATACTCTCAAAATAAATATGTATAATAGTGTTTCAATAAGAAGTGGACAGTTTATTGTGATGCCATCCCTACCATGATGCTGAAGTCATTAATCACTTTACGTGGATGATATTGGTGAATTATTACCCGTAACTGCCCAATTCGGCGACCAACACCGACTTTCCGAATGCGGCTGCTGTTTATGCAGCAAGAAGCACACCTGCGGAGACATTCTGAACATCGTTGCGGAGAGTGGTTATTTTTTCAACCTCATTTAATATCGCGTTTATTCGAAAAAACAGCCGAACGATTGTCAAGATAAGATTGTGGTTTCATAAACACGGTTTATTGATTCAGTTTCACTAGGAAGCTAATTCCTTCCCTCCTTGTAATCCAATAAAAGTAACATAACACGCCTCTCACCTAAGAATCGAACTGAATTGAATATTTTTCGGATTAGGCCGAAAAAGCTTGCAGATGTTTTTTCACTGATGAGTGGGTTAATCTCGATCAGAGAGATCCTGAGAAACTCGTTTGCTTACGATCATTCTGAAAACTGTTTGAGCTCTATCGATGTATACAAAATAGAATTCATGAAAATTACTTTGAACAACTTTGAACAAAAAAATCATAGGTAATGACGCAAACGAAATTCAAGGAGTGGAAAGTAGAGGTCGATGACTTTAAAGAAGGACTGTCGGCAAAGTTTAAATTTTGACGTTGTCATAACCATGACCGACCTTTGTACAACCATAAGAGATTCTGAAAATTTCAAATGCGTATCTCTATTTTGAGCCGAGTTATCATTCGTTGGCAGAATGCCAAGGAGTGCTTGAAGGGAAGGGACGTGCGGGAATTCAAATATCTAGAAGATTTTTCAAAAACTGGTGCGATTCGAACCCGCAACCTTCAGATTACGCGGCAAATACTTTACCAGTGAGCAATGTAAGTGACCTTTGCCTATCCTCTTAGCTCGCGCAATGATCGCTGTATGAGTGTCTACGTCATGGTTATGGCAGCGTCAAAAATTCAACTTTGCTGACACTCCTTCTTTAAAATGAGTGGTTTGCGGTATTCAGGGCATCGCCTTCAGGCAAGTTATATAGCTTTGAAGTTTCGAGTTGATTTGAAGTCATTTCATTAGATGCAAACAGCGCGCTTTTCACAATGAAGTGAAGAATGAGTGGAGGGTCGACCATCGACTGTTAATTTCAAATATGTTTCTGTCATGTTTTATCTGAACTATGACAAGCTTTATTCGTAGCACATTTGAAACATGTTTGAAATTAACAGTCGATGGTCGACCCTCCACTCATTCTTCACTTCATTGCGAAAAGCGCGCGGTTTGCCTCTAATGAAATGATTTAAAATCAACTCGAAATTTAAAGCTATATAACTTGCCTGAAGGCGATGTTCTGAATACCGCAAACCACTCATTTTAAAGCACTTGTCCTCTATTTCCCACTACATGAATTTCGTTTGCTTCTTTACCTGATTTTTAGAAAAGTTGCCCTGAATATAACATTGTTCAAAGTCATTTTCATGGGTTCTAGTTTGTATACATCGATAAAGCTCAAAAAGTTAGTGGGGGTCTCTCAGAATATGATTTTTGCTCAAAGTGAAGGGGAACGGATATAATCAAGGTTAAAGGTTGTCGGCTTCCATTACACCCGTATAGTGGCTAATTAAATCAATTTTTCGTGTTACTCCTTCTTTAAACAATTACACTTTCACGGATTAATTCATTCAAGTACACGATCAATATCTACCATATCGCAGCACTCGAGGCCGTAATCTCACTTTTTAGTCCTACTGCAAAGGGGACAGAGTAAGGGAACTTGGCGTAGAAAGCGTCCATCAATGGATGTGACAGTTATTTATGAATTATTGTAAAGCGAGAGAATCATGTGGTATTGAAGTCCAACTTCCTACAGATCCTTGAATTTGTAGTGAAACTCGTGTGCTACAGTTTCGCACACTGGCGGCGAGGTGTTTTCAGACCATTCAGGCAAAGAAACGATAAAAATGCCGAAAAGTGGTGTCTGTACGTCCGTCCGTCCGTGCGTCCGTACACACTTTGCAATAATCCCCAAAAACTACGCGAAATTTCTGTTCTTTTGCGTATTCAGTAGGGTAATTGGGCCCGGAGAATCATTTGACTGTCGAAAATTGGGCAAAATTTCCACTGCATCGCAAGGAAATGGTGATTTTAGCGGTGGAGCGACCATTATTCTTTGGAGCGCATCCATGACTTTTTTAAAAAGATAGAAATTAAATTGTTTCTTTGGTAAATTATGACTGTCCTATTATTTGAATTTTTATAAATATTCTTTTGTATTTTATCATGGCCGAGGGGCTAACGCGATGGACTGTCATACACAAAGTTAAGGGTTCGGTGCCCGTCGTCGTCAAAACGTTTTGCCAGGCTTCGAAAAGCCTTGTAATAGTATGAAAAATAGATTATGATTACGGTAGGTCAAAATTAGCGCTGGGTCAGATCATATTCGCTCGGCCAAAACATATGACTAAAATTTTTACACACTGAATGAACTGTATCCAAGTCATGACTCCGTAATTTTAAGCTCATTAAACATAAAATTAATTGACTATATCTTACAGAACGTAGTTCCCCGCTAGTTGCTACCCTTACAATAAACTGAAAGCTTTTTTGACTAGCGCATTGGTTTCGAGTGAGATTTTGATAGTTTCTGTGCAATCGAAATACAAGGTCATTACACTAAAAAAATTCCGAAATTTTCAGAAGAAAATTTTTTACGACCACAAATATGGTGTGTCTATTTCCGTCTGTCCACAGTATCACATAGTGGCGTTGGGTCAGATCTTGTGTCAGACTCATGATTTCATCGGAGGATGGATGGAAATCATCGATACTGTAATACTACCGTAACCAAAGCCTACCGTAACCCAGTGCGCTGGGTCAGACCTTGGGCCAGATTCATGATTTCGAGGATGGATGCAAAAAATCCGTTATTTTGCCCTAATTTTTGTAATTAATCGATAAAAGTTTTCTAAATTTTCCTGGAACACGTTCATGTTGAGATGGGCGTAGTTGCCCACTAGTTATTTACTATAAAGTCACTAATGAAACAATACGCACTTATCCATCCAATCTACTCACACATAACGTGAATCCCTACCGTACAAGGAGGAGAACGAAGCCATAATCTTGCATAAGATTACTCGCATAGCGCCGCAAGCGACTAATTGCTAATTTTCTACATGATTGTATGCGTTCAGATAACATTCGCTCAAATCTGCTATCTCATCGCCGCTCTCATCATCATCGTGATGTGCAGCGTCTCGCTCTGCTGCTGGTGCTACCGCCGCAAAGCAGCCCGCGAGCAGCAAGAGGCGTATCGAAGGCATACCATATTTTTTGTGAAATTAATCAATTAATTAGCTAATTAATTAGCAAGAGATGTATCAAGTGTATGACTTTAGTTATGGGTCAATAATTTGCACCGTACTACAGGAACATGGGAGCTTATCAGCCTGTCCCGGCCGCCGCTCCCGGTCAGCCCGCCATGGTGCCCGTGGCTCAGAGAGACGCCAACGGCAAGGTCACGTACGTGATGGTGAGTGGAGAGGGAGGTATCGATAACTTACTGGCTACCGTATCTCAGATTTTTGTATACGGTAGTCGATTTTTTAACTACCGTATTTCTTGGAGTCAAAATTCGCTTAAAAGGATGTTTTTGTGAAAATCGACAATCCTCCAACTACCGTATACCTTCCTGATTCTGAGGCTACCGTATACTTCCTTGATTCTCAGGCTACTGTATACCTCCCTGATTCGCAGGTTCCTGCGGTGGCTCAGCAGCAGCAGTCGTCGACTGATCCATCGACTTCGAGGAAGCAGTCTGCATCGGCGTAGAAGAGAGATAGTTCAAGTCGAGATCACGAACAAATTTGATAAAACGACGTGATTTTCTAACGTGCTCTGAACTACAGATGTATACGATACTGTGCTTCCTTCATTGTGCTCTCCTGTTTCTAGGCATGCAGGGCGCTTTACGGCCATGACGCATTTAAACATTCAGGTCTGGACTAGAACCGGGTCATTAAAACGCAAATACTTGGCAATTTGCCAGTCGGAGAAATGGTTGGCAATTTTCCGGGGGGGGGGGGGGGGGGGGAGGGGGAAAAAAAGCACGCCGGATCGCATTTTGCGGGAGATTTGATCTAGCAACTTGGGAGTTGTTGCATTGTGATCCGTCTTTCCTCTATTTCATCGCTCTTCAGAAGCAGAATCAGGGTCTCCAAGCATCTTCGAAGAAGTGCACAGTATTCTAACTCGACAGAAAAGAGAGCTGGTCCGAACTGCAATCAGTAAACTTAAAATCTGACTGAAACATACAATCGGCCTTCGCAAATCTCCCATCGATCTTCGGATATGACCAGCGATTTTGCGTTTCACTTCTAATATGAGACGAAAAGGTGCTCAGAGTGATCAAATTGGGGTTATTGTTTCATGTTTCAAAATATTTCCAAATATCTAATCACTTTCAAACAACCTATTCCCGCAATTTGTAGTTCGGGATTTCGCGGGATAGTGCTAAATCTTAATCTCTTTGTCTACCCTTTTCCGGAGAGAACAATGCGAACGCTGTGAATGGCACTTCTGCAGAAAACCGAACCATGTCAAAGTTGTGAGATCGGTACCCCTTAGATGTTACTCATCTAAATGAGAGATCCATTCGTAGATGGGCTGAGCACACCACTCTAATCCTAGCCTTATCTATAATACGAAATTACATGGTAAGTACTACGAATGGACACTGTTCTCTTCGTCCGGTCTTCTGTAGAAGTGCAAAAGAACCAATCTCGAGAAGCGCCGCTTCTTTGCAGACGGCACCTGCCTCGGAATCGAACAACCACAACCATTCCACCTTCTGAGCCGATTACCCTACTTCAAAAAGTCAGTTCGTGATAGTCCCTTCGAAATTTTTTTTTCCCGGCTTGTGCGTCTTCAATTTATCCCAATGAAACGTAGCTTCTTGATCAACATACCACCCAGCAATCTCTACGTCAATAAAAATGGATTGAATTGTTCAGTTCGCGAAAAAAAAATCATTGCGTTTTATCGAATTCGTTTGTAATCTCGACTTCAACTATCTTTCTTCTACGCGGACTCCGGTTATTTCTTCGGGGTCGATGGATCAGTCGACGGCTGCTGCTGCGCCAATGTAGGAACCTGCGAATCAGGGAAGTATACTATAACCTGAGAATCAGGAAGGTATACGGTAGCCGACCGGCTATCGACTTTCAAAAAAATATTTTTAAAGGTCCACTATGATGGTCGATAATTGTGCCATGGTAGGTCAAGACTAAGTACCGTACCCAATCGATCGTACAGTACCCCCAGATACCGTATGACGCTACCGTAACCCAGAATACCGAGAACTAACTTTATTTTCAAGAAGTTAATATACCGTACCCAATCGAACCTACAGTAACCATATCGTACCCCTGTGTACAGTACCCCTTGTTACCGTAATCCACACCACTACGGTCAATCGTAAACTGACTTTTCCCAAAACATTTTTCATTGAGTTGATTCTTGCTCTATACCGTACCCAATCGATCGTACAGTACCCCAGATACCGTATGCCGCTACCGTAACCCCGATTATCGCAAACTAACTTTATTTTAAAAAAGTCCTGGTACCGTGCCCAATCGATTATACAGTACCCAAGTAACTACCGTATCCCAGTTCCTTGGGTCAGATCCAGTTCGTTGGGTCAAAGATTTTTCTGAAAAATTCAGATATTTTTCTAAAAATCCAAAATTGATTATAAAATGATTATACAATAATCATATATGCGGTAGAATACTTTAAAATAATTTTAAAATTGATTTTGGATTTTTAGAAAAATGTTTGACCCAAGGAACTGGATCTGACCCAAGGAACTGGGTTACGGTAGATACTTGGGTACTGTATAATCGATTGGGCACGGTACCAGGACTTTTTAAAAATAAAGTTAGTTTGCGATAATCGGGGTTACGGTAGCGGTATACGGTATCTGGGGTACTGTACGATCGATTGGGTACGGTATCCGTGCGCTTGAACATTTTTGATCAGACTATTTCACAAAATTTTCCCACTTTATAATCTATCATCAATCCATGTGTTCAATAAATCAAGAATCGTCTTCTCTGCCGACATGACTTCAATTGCGGGATCGGGGATGGGTAGTCTTTGCGAAAGAAAATACTGAGAGCGAACCTGCAACACACACGCTTCACCACCATTTCAAGGGTATCATGAAATCGAGTCGTTGATTTCACTCCAATTCTGATTCTATAATTCATAAATATCAGTCACATTCAAAGCGTAAGCACCCACTACTCTTGCTCTGATACCATACCATTCTTCCATGTTCTCTACACTTACCAGGAATTTCTCGTTGAGCTGATTGAGTACGGCCATCACTGCGGGAGATGGCTACAGAATGTACAAAACGCGCTACAAAACGCGCTGAGCGAGAAGAAGAGCTTGAGAAAGACTAGGAGTGCTGTATTTTACTGCGCAATGGCTTAAAACGCTCAATAACAGGAACTACAGCAAGTTCGCAATAGCATGTACAGATATCGAGGTGTGTCTAAGGAAGGATCAATATCCACTGTATCTTTCTTTCCCCTCAACAACCAATATTTGCCATGTTGCAGAGATGCGGCATGCCGAAAAGCTCGTCGAGTGCAGCAGCCTGGTCGAGATTGATCTCGTTCTGGAAACTGGACAATAAAATGCGTCATTAATATATATTTGATTTTTCTACGAAGTAACATACTACCATCGTTCAGCGCATGCGCATTCCATTTGAACACGAAATCACCAAGATCATGATTATTTTGACAATATCTTGCCCTTATGCATTTAGTTATTATTATTATCACATGTATTTATTTGATTTTTCTACGAAGTAACATACTACCATCGTTCAGCGCATGCGCATTCCATTTGAACACGAAATCACCAAGATCATGATTATTTTGAGAATATCCCGTCCTTATGCATTTAATTTATTTTATATTATTAGATTTTCGGCGCAGGAAAAGGAATATCGGTTGAAAATTGCACATGCAAATACAATTTTCTGATACTAATTTATGATTGAGGCGTCGGGCGGTCTGCGAGCGAACCTGCAATACATGCGTTTCACCCATAGTATTTGAACAGGGAAGATCCCTTCTAACAATGCAGTAGTGTATTTTTTGTTACTGAATTTACATTATTTCTTTACTCGTGGAAATTACCGAAGTAATTGTCTGAATAACACGGGGATGCCATAAGATGGTAACAAAATACTGAATTTCACAAATATCATCTAAACAACAAGTGTCTAAGCCACGTTTATACGCCCATCGAAGCCCGCTTCATCCTACCGCACTGGCTGTGTTCATCAGCGTGCACGGGGGTTAAGCTGGTGAACAAAACATCGGGCCTCATTTTTCAAATGAAAAATGGGACACGGTAGGACGCGGGCTACCGCAGTATATCGTCTCTTCAGATCGCATGACCTCTCGTCGGTCAGAGAAAGTGAGAGAGTACGTGGCGCGCTTGCACATCGAAGGGAGGGAGCGCGACCGTAGGGTATTGGACGGCAAGAACGGATCACGGATAGCCGTCCCGCAGACTCTCTTTTTATCGGATGACCCTCTCCGCGCGTCGCGTGTTGCGACCTCTTTTAGGATGATCCAAAGCGGGTCAGGAGAGACAGCGTGGGTCGTATTTATTAGTCAATCAATTTTTTTTATAATTCAATATTCGACACTCGCACGATCTTCTCTGCCGATATAACATTAATTGCGGGTCGGAACCGATCAGTCCCTGCGAGGAAAGCTCGTTCGAGCGAACGTGCAACACACTCACTATCAACGCAAGAGTCGAAAGGAAAATGTAAACCGATCGCACGACGATTCTTTAATATCAGCCACATTGAATGATGCGCGAGTTCAGCACCAACCTGAGCGCTAAAATTACTCTGATAAGGTAACTCCCTATCATGTACCGTCTACCATCCACACCATGGTGGTACTTGCAGCAGTTTAACTGATTGAGTACTGCCTGAACGGCTCGTGATAACTGACCCGAGGTAGCAACACTATTGAGCTGAGCGAGGAGGAGGATCTGAAAAGGATTACGATAGGTATATTGTGCATTACTGCGCAGAAAGTAAATTAAACTCAAGAACAAGAACTACAACAAGTTCGCAGTGACAAGCACAGATATCGAGGTTTGGATCTAAGGAAGGATCAATATATGTCCCGTACGCCCTGCTGATGCTGCCTCCTGATGCGAATTACCGAACAGCTCGTCGAGAGCCTGAGCAAAACATATATGTATATATCGATACCATCCTTGGATCTGGGAGAATGAACACATCTCAAGTGAAGAATAATATTTTATTATTTAAAAATTACAAGGCCGCAAGATTGATCTGCGAGAGTTCGGTTCATTATATAGCGTACAGACAACACGAAATCATCAAGGTCTTGAATATTGTGGTTCGACAATTTCGCAAAAATTTCCAACATTTATACCTATTTCTATCCACGTTTCAGTCTGTGAGCACTCAATTTTTTCATTCTACCAATGTTTCCTCTCACATTATCTTTTAGTTGAGATTACAGCCATTGCGTGATCGGCTCCGAGCAGTCATTGCAAGACAAGGTCCTGCGAGCGAACCTGCAACATGCAAGTTGCACTGTCAAGTTAAGGCTCTAGAGGAAGAAGGGTATCAATTCTTCTGCCGTGATTAACATAAGATTCCAAATAAAATGGAACAACAATTTTATGTCAATTTTGCGCTCAGAAAATTCATACATTTCGTCTACACCCAATGATGATGAGCATCAAGCTATACGCTGCCCTCGTTATGTTGCAACACGCGAGTTTCACAATAAATTCAAGACAATAAAGGAAGTGGGACGTCAATTCTGTCCTGATTTTTGATAAAAAAAAAATTCATGAATATGATCAACTTCAGTATCAAGCCCAACGCTGCTCTTCCTTTGTTACCATACCCTTCTAACACATCCCCTATACTGACCAAACACATATGGTACTAGTCGTTGAGCTGATTGGGTACTGCATGTAGTGTAGCAGGGGGGGGGGGGGGGGTGAACTATACGTTGTTATGAGCGAGGAGGAGGGGAGCATTACGATAAGAATACTGTGCATTACTGTCATCAAGGAGAATAAAGATCAAAAACATGAACCATAGCAAGACCGCGATACCATGTACAAATATCGAGGTATTGATCTACAGAACGGTCAATATCTGTCGTACCTCTTGTTGCAGAGATGAGGCTTACAGAGCAATTCATCGAGTACATCAACCGAAATTGATAGCGTACTTGAACCTGAATGAACTGCTTCATTAACATGTAATTATTAAACTGTAATATTATGCAAACAAATTCTACAGAATATTGCACAGCCGATACACATTAAAATACGCATCAACTTTTAAATCACTAAGATTACTATTTTGATAATTCGCCCTTGTGTATAATACGCCATAATCGATACCTACACTTCCTCTGCTCTTTTACTATTTTCGAGATATTACGCTTATACTACATTAATACTACATTAATGGAGCTCGATCAACATACATGATGTGCATGACAAGGAACAGCAACTGCTCAACACACAATCGCCTGGGTGTTGAGAATTTTCTGATTCGGCTATTTCACACAATTTTATAAAAACATCTGCTATTATTTCTCCAAGTTTTAATCGCTAATCACTCAAGAATTCTTTCAGCCAATATGCCAACAATTGCGGGATAGGCCTTGATAAGCAAATTCGTGGGCGCGAACCTGCAACGTATGCGTTTCACCATAAATTTAAGAGTTTTTATGAAATGGGAGATCAATTATACGCTATTATTCCTGTTGAAAATACATTTCTGAGAACAAAAAGATGGTCGGAAAACCGTCGTATGAGAACCCACCAGATGAGAACCAAAAATGGACTCTTCTACACTGTTTTTGAAGAATCGTGTTTCTCAGTGCACGAACGTATTCTGAAAATGCGCTTTCCCATTGCGCTCGCAATGGGAAACTGTAGCCAAATTACCCCGAGAAAGAGTCAAAAATTATGTGGAGCGAGTGAAACATAAACGAACTAGCCGCTACCCTGCGCTATCAATGAACTTTGTGCGTTTGTAAATAGCCTCAGACCTGTCTGTGAAACTTCGGATAAAGTGATTCATGATCGGGCTGCCGGCTTCTATTACTCACTCATAATGGCTAATTAAATTTATTTTCCGTGTTACTCCTTCTTTAATAGCCCTCAAGACAAGGAACTGTGTCACGCTTGCTGTAAAGTTCAGAGTTAATCGATATGACCGCATTTGGAGCGCACGCACATACATAGCCCGTTGCTCTACGCGCCGCTACATCGAAGTAGTCGTCTCTTGATGGACAGCAATTCGGTAAAATAAGTAGGAAAACTTTAAAAAATAGATTCCTCTATTTTCCACTGACAAGAAAAATATGATTGTAAAGAATGGTGAGTGCCACAGAGCGATGTTTTCGTTTTACTCAGTCACTATATGATTCCATTCAATGGGCATTCAATAACCTTCTGGCAAACATTTTAACTAGAACTAATTTCGGTTAATCTTTGTCAAACTATCAATCTTAACCTTGTACGATATAACTAAACTACCGGGCCTCATTGACGCCAACTTTTACCAGATCCCGCCTATGCTGTACCCTGATCTTGGCTATTGCACTTATACTGTCAGTACAACATTACATCGAAGTTTGCCGAAACCAGTACCCCATCCTAGCCAGCTAATTTCTGATCGTGGGATTGAGCGCAGCATGAAACGAATTTACCACTTCAGTCTGCAAATGCTGCGATCATTTCACATAACGTGCATTTAATTTAGGGAATTTTGGAGAACAATATGTTTTTTATTCTCAACGGAATTGTTCATTTATTCAGAAACGAAATCCTGCCTCAAAACATGACCTTCTACATTGTTAATCGAATATGCCAAACTCGAAACGTGCAACTCACTGTTAGGGAGGTTGATTGTTTACGATTTTTGAAACACTTCGCCGCTCGCCTTTGGCTGCTCTGGATAGCTCATATTCGTTCACTATTACTGACTGTGGAGTACCGTTCTGTTGTATTCAAATGAGCTACATTAATATTAAAATAGTTTCACATTCTGTAATTACGATATTGCAGTTTCCATTAGCTTAAATATTTTTCTCCATGAACTTGAAGCTCAACACTAACATCGCGCCTATGATATTGCAAAAAAAGTACGAACTATCGCCCGAACAAAATTTTTCGATTATTTTAATTTCCACTCCGTTCGCTATGAAACTTGGCAGGTTGTTGCTCCATCACGACAGTATGACACCTGTGAAATGTTGACCCTTTAGCTCAATTTGTTCCGAAGATATAGCCAAAAAACTCAATTTGTGAGGTCTCGGAAAATCGATATGCCGAATCTCATCGAGAAGCACTAAACATGCTGGATTGTGGATTCGCATCATCGGGGGAGGTACTCTCTCCAAAATGAATTTGGTTTCATAACGCAGTTCGGCTGAGGTTTAACAAAATCAAATCGAAAGATCTCCGGGACAATAAATGTTGTAACCCGCGATATATAGGTTTCAGCACATCATCCATATGTCGATAATTTCCTGGGGAGTATCTCTCGAATGCTCCAAACCGTAAGTCTTTATCTAAATTTTTAAAGAAGTTATGATCATTTGAAATTTGGTGCTAAACTTTTATCCGCAACTGTATCACCTGCTCAACACGAGGTCACCAAGACGAAGCGCGTTTTCTAAAGGAAGTGTTTTTAAAGTTTCTTCTCTGGAACTGATTCTCCAACGTCGTCCCCAGTCGTAAATATTAATATAATTATATATAACGAAGTATTCAATAGATCAATGTTCCCTCAGTGCGGGCAAGAGGGGGGGGGGTCGAACTCATGGCCGTCGGATTCGCATTCTTGGCACACAACCACTGCGCCACCTTGCCCAAATATGATCGAAAAACTCCCCGAAGTAAAAAAAGTTAGAATTTGTCAAGGGATGCAGCGTCCCTACTGCGAAAGCGATCTGAGTCGATATAAAAAATTTGATAACTGTAGTTAGATTACTGTGGTTTATGCCCAGTTCCGCGCGCGCGGATGTGGATGGAAATGATATCGACGCTCGTATGTTTCTCTCGTCGAGTACTACCTATTGGTGAAGTCAGAAGGAATTCGAATTTTCGGCCATTGCCAGGAATATTTTGATTTTATGAGATATTGCGTTATGAGAGACATCTGAGTGAATGAACATATGCTTGGCACTAGCGAAAAATTGATTTCCTTTAAAATTAGTAGGCTTGTTGTACACAGTGAGTATAGGTCACACCTCACTTCTGGAGCGATATAGATCACGCGGAGGGATATGCGCCATACATTGTTAACAAGATTACGGTATTCAAGTTTGGCTCTTTCGCGATAATTTTGAGCGAGTTGTATCAGACGTGGTCGGCGACCTTGCGCTGATTGCTTCCACCAAGTTTCACCCTATTCGCATTTTTGCTCGCCGTGAAAATCGAAAAGTCGGACATTTTCCTCTGCAGGTCGTTCAGATAGATGTGTGGGTATTGACGCTTTTTATTAGTTCATTTTGTAGTCCAGGCTGATGACTATCAATAAAGAAAAAATAAGAAAAAATAAAAATACGTTTTTTGAGAAACATTCAAAATAAGGTTGACAAGCTACCGTACCTTACAGGGTCTTTGATGAAATTGTTAGACCTGCAGCTTAATCAATATGGTTTTCATGTTCAATGAATTAGCACCACTGCCCCGAAGCTAACTAACTACTAACATTGCCGTTTTATCAATTTTTTGAAATTTCAATTGAAGGTACGGTAGTTTGTTGAATTTTCAAAAAATAGATAAAATGGTAATATGAGTGGTTATTTAGCTTCGCGGAAGGGGGGCTAATTAATTGAACATGAAAACCATATTGATTAAGCTTCAGGTCCAATAATTTCACTCAAGACCCTGTAAGGTACGGTAGCTTGTCAACAAGGGTTGGTGAAATCGAGCCAGCTCGACATTCGAGTACTCGACTCGTAAAACACGTTATGTTGGCTCGAGTTGGCTCGAAACTCGATCGAGCGGCCCGACTGCGAGAGTGGAGGGTCGAGCGGCTCGACTGGCTCGACTCGGCTCGACTAGCTCGACCAGGCTCGACTCGGCTCGACTCGGCTCGAGTCGAGATGACCCGATCTCATGAGGTCATTTTTGCGCCCTTCTCATCATTACCGTTTAACGGTCTCAAGATAAACAGTCGAGTAGTGAAGTGGTTACATTTTGCACCTTTAAAGAAGGAGTAACACGAATGAATGTTAGGGCGTCCCACCCACGTCCCACCACGAAGATATTGCGCTCGCAATGGGAAACTGTAGGGAAATTACCCCTAGAACGAGGGGATAATTATGTAGAGCAAGTGAAACACAAACGAACTAGCCCCATCCCTGCGCTGTCAATGAACTTTGCGCGTATGCAAATAGTCTCAGAGCTATCTGTGAAACTTCGGATAAACTGATTCATGATCGGGCTGCCGGCGTCTATTGTATGCACATAGTAGCTAATAAAGCTAATTTTTCGTGTTACTCCTTTTTTAAACCACAAGACCCGGGTTCAATTCCGCTATGAACTTTTCGTTTTTTCTCCATTTTTTAGATGCACAGTGATGAAGGTATGAATGAAAAGATGCAAAAAATGAGCAAAAACATAACTAAATCAAGCGGAATTGAACCAGCTTCTTTTGTGCTGAAGGTGAGTCGAGCCGAGTCGAGCCTAGTCGAGCCTGTCGAGCCGATGTCGAGCCAGTCGAGCCGAGTCGAGCCAGTCGAGCCGCTCGACCTTTCACTCTCGCAGTCGAGCCGCTCGATCGGGTTTGCATAATTTCCGAGCGGCTCGAGTAGTCAGGCTCGAGTCGAGCTTGAGGGTCGAGCCCTCGACTGGCTCGACTCGATTTGACCAACCCTAATCAGAACTGTCTGATTGTGAAATGCTTTTGGAGCTAGCGGGAGATGATCCCTGGTCAGTGAGAGGGGCAGGTGGGGACGAGGGTACTAGTGTAGAAAGCGTGTTGACGCGTCTTACTGATCTAGTGAACGTATTTTCGTAACGGGACTCCTTCTTTTTTCAGAAGAGACTCTAAACTAACCGCTCCCACCAGTACTGGTTACATAGAATATGTGCAACCAAGATGCTACTTGTTTCGGTAAAAAAATTGATGAATACTAAATCTTTTGAAATCGAATATATCGAATTGGAGAGCGATTTCAATAGAAAATCAATGGGAAATAGTACAGAAAAATTGTCGATTATTTATTGTCTATTTAACCATATTACTGCGATATTTGAACTTAAAGGAGTGCTCCGGGGAATGAATGCAAGGGAGTCCCACCACGAAAATTCTGCGCTCGCAATGGGAAGCTGTAGCGATTTTACCCCTAGAACACGTCGAGACGTATGTAGAACGAGTGAAACATAAACGAACCAGGCGCTACCCTGCGCTTTCAATGCACTTTGCGCGTATGTAAATAGGCCCAGAGGCGTCTGTGAAACTTCGTACAAAGTGATTTTTGATCGGGTGAGTGGCCTCTACGATATCCACACTGTCACTATGGGTTACTGAACATTCCCCGGAGCACCCCTTTAAAATCTAGGGGACATCAATTCCGTACCTGACAACGTCTTACAATTTGCAAATAAACAGCCACTTATTATGGTGCGCGACTTCACCGCCAAGCCCTAAGCTACACTACCATTGGCCGGTTACCTCACCCTTCTTCCGAAACCCATCTACTGACGAGACACTTGTAGTACTTGTCGCTGAGCTGATTGAGTACTGCCCGAACTGCTGATGACTGCTGCAGCATGAAAAAGGCAACAGCGAATTACTGAGTTTGAAAGGGCATGAACGATATAACTATTTTAAATGGAGAGAATACGGTATGAGAGACTGTGATCGAAGTCGGTTACAATATTGTCATTTCTATTAGTATTATTGGAATGACCTACGCAGACGAATTCGTTTCGGAGCGCTGAGAGTCAATATGTCGAGACTGTGAAACCGCAATCGCTCTATGTCACATAATTCTACGGGTTTTCGAATAAATTCAAGTATAAAGTTGCTGTACTGCAGAAAAAGCTAAGCGATGGGTTGGTGTTCCCGATGTTGGGAATTCGCTTGATTTGACTCGTCCATTCCAGAGGATATCAAAGAGATTACGTCATCACTATGTAATAATTATGATATGAAAAGCTTTTCCAAACTCTGTAATGTGTACTGTGCATCTGTGATTCACGCATTCCTCAAATCACCGAAGTATCCGCATCAACAATGCATTAGCAGTCAGTTGCTCAAAAATAAATAATTTATCAATTATTACGATCAGTTGATCAAACACACCAAAGTCCAATGATACGAGACTTCAATATTACCTTAATGGCAAGCGACGCGTGAGCAGATGTGATCGTCGCTCCTCCAGGCGCAGAAGACATCAGGAAACAGAATCACGCATACAACATCCAGGGATGATATGTGTGATTGTGTCTAAATAGGTCGGAGGAAACTGGACAATTTGTAAGTTCTATTGAACAACAAGATGGATATGAATTAGCCTCGTAAACATTACATGGCAATATGTCGAGACTATGAAGCCGCAATCGTGCTATGAAACAATTTTTGTTTCCGAAAAAGGATGAATAGAATTAGCTTGAAAAGCAATAATAGTCTTACCTGCTGGAGCCCTGATATTGCAGTCGTACGTGGGCTTCTCGTAGGTGCCGCATTCGACAGGTGGTCGCAGAATGGAGCAGCTCGGACAACTCCAAAACAACGTATATGAGGCCGGTCGCCTAAGAATCAAACAAGGTCTGGCACATCGATTTTTCGAAAACATGCTGGAAGAGGTTCTCTAGGGTGCTGATCATCGTGGTGTACTTCATTTTGATAATCTCAATCGGTTGAGCCAGGCTGCATGTAGGCTGCACATACATTTCTGATTATAACTCTGCAACGGATTCATGAAATGACTTCAAACTTTGGGAAAGGGTAAAATGGTCACAGATGACCACACTGATGTTGAAATCTCATCATGCATTATTTTATAATATAGGAAAAATGCGTTCACGAATATAAGTCCGAAACCATATTCACAAATTAGATAGTGAAATGCGCCTCGTCACGGGGATCATTTTTCGGATACATAGTTGTATATTACACCTAATCATATTTTTGCCATGCATTCATAACTGATCAATTTCTTAGCTCTGCACTGCGATAATTGTGCTGAATGACAAATTCGTAATGAGTTTCACAGCTACAATTACACCTCTGTGATTTTTCTGGTTTAATTATGAGAAACATTTTAAATTTCTCAGTGAAACTCATTCGGGTTTATCATTGTTTGGGCAACGGATGCTAGTCGCAGTTGAGAAATTGATAACACTCAGTACGTAGCTAAAATATGATGAGGTGTAATGTAGGTGTAATGTACAACTATGTATCCGAAATGTGATCCCCGTGACGAGGCGCATCTCACTATCTAATTTGTGAAGATGGTTTCGGTCTTATATTCGAGAACTCATTTTTCATATATTTATACAATAATGCATGATGAGATTTCAACATCAGTGTGGTCATCTGTGACTATTTTAACCTTTCCCATAGTTTTAAGTCATTTCACGAATCCGTTGTTGAGTTATAATCAAAAAAGTAGGTGCAGTCTACATGCAGCCTGGATGGTGGAAAAAAACCGATCGAGATGGTGGAAAATGATCGAGATGGTGGAAAATGAAGTGCACCACGATGATCAGCACCCTCGAGAACCTCTTTCAGCATGTTTTCGAAAAATCGATGTACCAACCCCTACAGGACATTGTTTGATTCTTAGACGACCAGCCTCATATATATATATCTTCCAAGTAATTCAGAATGTATACTTTGTTTAGCAAGGCGTGTAAATACTACTTATTACGTCTCCCTCCACTTCCAGCCTTGTATGCAACACTCGAATCGTGCAACTCACTAGGCGGAAGATAGATGTTCTTGATGTTGTATGTGCTCTTCCTGTTCGCACATTCCAAGAAAATGAATTTCAGAATACGATTCATTTTCATAGTATCCCTATCAGTTTAATTGATCATATCAAGCTTTCCACTGATGTGATCTGCGCATCTGCGTTTTACAATGAGGCAGGGACAGGTGGTGCGAGAAAAAAACAACAAAATATCTCGATCAGTTATCTGAACAAGAACATGTATCTAACGTATATGCAGGCTACGCCTTTCCTATCATAATCCCCTCCGGCCACCGTGAATGTGTTCGGCATGCATACGCGTCTCCTGTTCGAGTACCTTCAGTGTTTCATAATCTCTCACATCCAGAGACTCCTCCATATCATCAAGAGTAACAGAGGATCGCTACAAATCGATAATCAGGTTACGGTAACAATGAACAATGAGAAGTAGCTCAAGGTCGCACTTTGAGATTATACCACTAACTATGTGTTCTTAGCTATTTGTAAAGATCACTCGAACGTTTTCTAACAATGAAAGTTTTTTTAAAATGAAGTAACGTTCAAGAACTCAATAGCGATGTAGCAGTAACCGCATCGACATTGCGATGAATTGTAACAGGCTACGTAAACTCACCCGAAATGCGCCTACGCCGCTGGCGGGCTGCTCAGAAGCGTGACAGTAGGTTGCAGCTTTTCGGTTGTCGTCTCACCTGCCACATCTTTGTTTCAGTGGTATTAGTTAAACAACAGTTTCGATGCTTCCCAATGATCCCTTATCTCCATGTGCTGATAAAGAACATCGTATTGGGCATAGTTCAAATATCGCAGTAATCTTTAATCGACAATAGACGATCGAGAATCAGTCTGTACAATAATTTCAATTCAAATCGCTCTTCAGTTCGATATATTAAACTTCGACAACAAAAAATAATCTTTTTTCTGCAGTCGCTTTTCATGCAGTTTTCTGCAGTCGAACTTTTTTCTGCAGTCGCTTGGCACTAGCGAAAAATCGAATTCCTCCAAAATTGGCATACATGTAGTACTCAGTAAGTATAGCTCAGGGGTGGCTTATTTAGTGTTCTAGATCACGCATTGAGAAATGCGCGGCACTTTTGTCCGAAAACTTCAATTGTCGAACTTTTACATTTCGCAATCAATCGAAACGATTTACACTTCTAAAAATGCAGAATATTCAAGTGATCTCACATGCCAAGTGCCATAGCCATTGAATGAAAAGTCTTGAGAAAAAAGCGAAAATTCGATCAAATTTATATTAGACGAATTATATATCGTTCTGATGAGAGAGGTGAGCAAGTTTCGAAGTTTTAAATTTGTAGCTATGGATACGAACTATCTATTACATTAATATAATTAAAATCAAAAAAATAAAGTTTGTAGAAATTGGCAAACAATGGTCGGCAACTCGAAATAAAATCAGTTCATGATAGGATCTGGCCTACCGTAACCTAAAACAGAAATCGAGGACAGGTGTTTTAGGATTACCCTAAACGTAGTTCTCGATGAGAGAAATGCAACAGCACAAAAGAAATTTCGATGCGCATCCGCGCGCGCGAGAGCGCCACTGGTAAATCAAACCGAGAGATTACGGTAACTATTTAACATAACCGCTCTGGCGCGCGCGGCTACGTATCGCAATTCTGTTAATACTGATGTATTTCCCTCATCGAGTACTACGTTTAGGGTGACCATAGAAAACCTGTCCTCCATTTCTGTTTTGGGGTTACCGTAGGCCAGAACCTATCATGAACTGATTTTATTTCAAGTTGCCGACCTTTGTTTGCCGATTTCTCCAAACTTTATTTTTTTTTATTTTAATTATATTCATTTAATAGATAGTTAGTATCCATAGCTACAAATTAAAAACTTCAATACTTTCTCAGCCCTCCCATCAGAACGATATATAATTCGTCTAATATAAATTTGATCGAATCTTCGTTTTTTTTCTCAAGACTTTTCATTCAATCGCTATGGCATTTGGCATGTGTGATCACTTGAATATTCTGCATTTTTAGAAGTATCAATCGTTTCAATTGATTGCGAAATGTAAAAGTTCGACAATTGAAGTGTTCGGACAAAAGTGCCGCGCATTTCTCAATGCGTGATCTAGAACACTAAATAAGCCACCCCTGAGCTATACTCACTGAGTACTACATGTATGCCAATTTTGGAGGAATTCGATTTTTCGCTAGTGCCAATAGTATTTCCATTCACTCAGATGTAATTTTAGAAAACAAAACAAATATGTCAGTATTTCGCATGTCGTACTCAATAATCAATCAATACTAGTCGCTCACGTAATATTCTCTCCTGAAATGAGAGCCGTAGCGGGATCAGCGCCGGGCAATCCCTTCGAAGCAAGCTCCAGCGAGCGAACCTGCAACACACACGCTTCACTTGCAATTCAAGAGTCTAGAGAAAGCGGGAAATCAATTCCTTGTATGCGTTCGTTCATTAATACATTACACAAAATATCGGAGATATGCTTCAGTGCCATGCACTACGCTGCTCTTGCGCTTTTACTGTAACCTTCTACCGTATCCGTTCTATAGACCAGAGACTGGTGGTACGTGTAGTTCAGTTGATGGAGTTCTACTGCACTGGAGGTGAAGGTTCCAGCAGCAACGATGCGCTGAAATAGAAGAGTCTGATGAAGACTTCGGTAGGAGTTAAGTGCATAACTGTGGAATAGGACAAGAGATCAAGAACAGCAATTATACTAAGTTCGCAGTAAAATGCACAAATTTCGAGACGTGCATCTAACAATATAAAGTAAATATAATCGTCTAATCAAAATAAAAGAAAACCGCGCGTAAATCCGTAACGTAATGCATGTTCAGGTAATTAGCGCGATATTTTCATGGCCTTATTTTAATTTGTTGTCCACGGATGTCGGGTAACTTTAAGAATAATTGCCCTTAAAATATACATTATTTGCAGCTTTCCGAACCGCCAAAATCAGCGGCCACCACCGATCTGCCGAATTCAGCTGCAGCAGCTGCTGCCAGCTGCCCACCTTACGCAGCAGGTTCAGCACGGCAGAGCGAGTAGTTATTATTGTTGTTCAACCATATTTTATTTCTCCTTTATTCGACAACCCGCGGGATCAATTGTCCTAGTACGATTTCATTGTGTCAGTATAGTGACACTGAGTGCTTTGAAAGCTAATTCCTTCCCGAGAAAGACCGAAATAAAAATAACAAATTGTCCATATCTCAACTGACTCGCTTGGCCCTTTGTAATAATTTTGATGTATTTGCCATTTTTAAATGACTAAATGAAAAAATCACGAAGAAATATAGAAATAAATGATGTTATTTTGGGCAAATTCGAAAGCGTAATTAATCCTGAGAGAAAGAGCACATCACAACTGAAAAATAATTTTACAATTATTGTATTTGTTCCTGATGTTCGCGCGCTCAAGATCACACACTGAATGTGTGTTTCGTTACATTCCGTTTGGGTAACACGACATCGCCAAGGCCTTGAAAATCTTCTGATCCGTCTAATTCACCAGCTTATCTATCTCTTCAGCCAATTTCGACTTGCATTGTAGTTTGCGGGTATAAACACTCATGATCGGACGTGCGCAAGAAGAAAACGGCGTACCATCTGGCATACCTTAAAGATACCTTAAAGGTACCTTAAAGATAATTGGACTAATTAAATTTGGAGAGCACTGAATTTATATTTATATTCAAGGGCAGTGTCTCACTGCAAAATCAATTGCCCGTGTACTAGCATCCGATTAAGGAGAGTGTGTAACCCAAATCGGACATATCACGAGTCTCGCGTATGAATCGAATAAAATCAGGAGGTCTTGATCACAATTTTTTTACCCCTAGGTTTATATACATTTTTCGAAAGCTAATAGGGTCACCTACAAGATAGCGTCGTTTTTGCATATCACAAATTTCTGACCTTATTTAGGGCATTAAAGTTTGTGCGGCCCAAAAAATGCGAATTCTTGACGATCACAACTCTTTTCAAATGCAATATGGTGACAAACTGAATACAACGATTTGTTCCCAGCATCCATAAGAGTGGCCATATTCCATTGGGTTGTCATTACTTTAATTTGCATTTTTATAAATCGATTAAAATTAGTCATTTTCGCCAAAAATCGAAGCCGGAGAATTTTGTTAGCTCAATGTATAGATCTCGCGTAGACGAATCGAATGATATGCCTAAAGCATGGTCTGGTGAGGTGCGATCTCGAGATACGTCATCAGAAGCATTTCCGGACCTCTCATTTCGAGACGAAATCCATTGTTCTCCCTCTCATTTCGACTGAAACATAACCCGTTTTGACCTTTGAAAATTAATGATATTGATTTTTCTTCAATATGTTTATGAAACATACATGAATTCGATCAATAAATCTCGATATCGCACCTCACCAGACCATGCTTTAGGCATATCATTCGATTCGTCTACGCGAGATCTATACATTGAGCTTACAAAATTCTCCAGGTTCGATTTGTGGTGAAAATGATTAATTTCAATCGATTTATAAAAATTCAAATTAAAATAATGACAACCCAATGGAATAGGGTCACTTTTATGGATGCTGTGAACAAATTGTTGTGTTCAGTTTGTCACCATATTGAATATGAAAATAGCTATGATCAACAAAAATCCGCATTTTTTGGGCCGCATAAGCTTTAACGAACTAAATAAGGTCAGGAATTAGTGATATGGAGAAAAGCTCGATGATATCTTGTTAGGGACCCTATGGACTACCAGGAAATGTATTTTGCTCAATTTCAATTTTTCGGTTGTGATCGAGTTTATTGGATTCTTAGGCGACACGCGTGATATTGCATTATTCAAAAAAAAATCGTGCCAGGAAAGGTTGTTCGCTCGATTAGTCACGTATTTCTATATTACTCGGACAATAACGCATTGCATACTATCTCCAACAAGCATTGAACCGCCCCTTGATGGGAATTTACACATTTATTAAAGCCAATACACGGAAAACTCATTTCTGTTCAATATTGTTCCCTCTCCTCTCCTCTCTCTTCTCGTCCTCGTTCGTTTCGCTGCTAAAGTTCTGTCGAATCGAAATTTCAGACGCATGAGATAAGAATGTTAGATGTGCTAAAACCATTAAGATAAGTGTTGGCAGCCGTTTAAACATAAGAACAATACATAAACACATTGGAATTTTTGAATCAGGCGCATGGGAAAATGATTTGAGGAGTGAAATCATAGTGAGCTTATCAAGGCACAGCGTGTCAGATCGGATCAAAAATCTAATTATCGCGGCGCTCGCTCTCCATACCTCAAATCCCTATCACTTCACTTTTTTCCTCCTGTGGAGAGGTCAGCGTATATTCAGATAAGATACAAGTGAAACATATCGCAAAGCCTATAATCTAGCCATTTTTTTCGATTGTTTGCGTCGAATGATGGAATATTATTTTTCTGAAACTCACTTCGCAAAATGTGAATTTTGAAAAAATTTCAGTTAATTAATTAAACAAAAATTAAAATGGAAATTCGGGCGCGGTCAAGTTGTAGGGAACAGTTAGATGAAGCTATACGTACTTTTGCTTACCATATTTTTCATCGTCCGAGTCGTAAAAAACGTCTTGGCGTGATTTAGTAATTTTTATAAATCTATAGTAGTTCAATGTTATATGCGATACCCACAATGTCATACCGAATGTTGATCGTCAGAAACAGCTCTACAAAGTGCTCAACATGAATTTGCCTAATTTCCAACTTATCGCTTACAAAATCCCAAAACATTTTAAAAATCGACGTTTTTGATTTCCCGAGACATTTTCTGGCCATTCGAAATAAAATTTTGAGAACGACACTTGCTGTAGTCGACGCAGAAAACTATTCTCTGCAACTTGACCTTTTCCGAATTTTGAACTTCGATTTTATTTTTTAACTAAAAATAAGCAAAAATGGCACTATATGTTTTTCTAATTTCTTAATTGTGTTATTTTCTAAGAGAGAAATTTATCAAATGACTTATCCTTAAGGCAGAAGGTGCCCAATCGTAGTTTCTCTCAGAATAATTTTAGTGCAAGTCATTACTATCAGTTTCAACAGAGTTATGCGCCATTATTCCGCGTCGTTCAGCGAACTGAAGACACCGCGCATTCGACAGAAAATGAATTGAAATTAACGATTCTCGAGCGCCGCATCGAACAAAGGAAGCGATCCGTTCTGACACGCTGTGCCAGGGAGTCGGTATGATGAAGATCCGACTCCTGGGCGATGATTTTTGAGCGTGAAATATAGGCATTTCGTAGAGATGACGCAATATTCCGATGACGCAATAATTATTGATTTTGAAATAGCTCACTCTGGGGAGTCCATTGGTCAAAGTAGTGATAGATATATATCTTGATTTTTGCAGATAGCAATGGATTATCCGGAACGAACTATCCGAAAGTTTGGATTATCCGTTCCTTGAGCGCGCGCGTTCTCTCCCTTATGCATTATCCGTTTCATCGCGCGCTGCTCTTGGTTTCAAAATGGATTATCCATATCCATTCGGACATCCCTACCGTACATCTCTTCAGCGCTAGACGGCAAATCCGATGATCCGGTGCGCGGAAAGTGGGCAGTGGGTGCGATTACAGAGGGAGGCTATAATATGGTGCATAAGTCATTTGATCGGATGTTAATGAATAATTGTTCGGTGAGAAGCTCAGCTAAATTAATGACTTACTTCCTAATAGTCTCTTGAATTTATAATGAAACTCCCATATTGCAGGTTCGCTCAAAGGAGCTTGCTTCTCACATTCAGGCCCCGCAATGGATATCTTCTCGGCAGAGAATGTCAAGTGAGAGTCGATTATTGTTTCATTGAATAAACCGACTTATTAGCAATCACGACATTCCATGATGTTGGAAAAATACTTCTAGAAAAACAACTGGAAAAAATAACAAAGAAAAAACAAATACTCGAATCAGAAAATGCTTATGAGAGACTTTTTCAGTCAGTGAACATATGCTTGGCATTAGTTCAAAAATCGAAATCCTCCAAAATGTGCCAACATGTAGTACTCGGTGAGTGTAGCACAGTGGTGGCATATTTTGTGATCTAAGTCAAACTCTGAAAAATTCACCGAACTTTCTCTGAAGGATCACGGTATTCTTTTTTTTTCTCTTTAGGTCTCGATTGGAACGGCGCCTATCTAGAAAGACGCGCCGTAGCCTGCACATTATCTGACCCAAGTTTCATCTCAAACCGATTCAAATTCATTGCCGATAAAAAATCAAATTTTGAATTTAAAATTTAGCTCTTCAGATGATAGGGCATTAACCGTTTTTATTTCAAATTTGAATTGGGCAAGTTGGTACCTATTTACTGAAAAATTATTTTAAAAAATTAAAATACCATCTTGCGAGAAATTTGCGAAAATGTGGTGATACAGTACCCACAGTGCCCAAATCGTACCTGAGGGAAAATGTTTTAGAGGCATCCTACACGCAGTACTCGATGAGGCTAATCCACCAACATCAACAGAATTTCGATTCCCATCCGCGCGCGCCAGAGCGCTGATGTTAAAATTTTCGAGAGATTATGGTAGTTTGTTTAACATCAGCGCGCTGGCGCGCGCGGACAGAAATCGAAATTCTGTTGATGATGGTAGATTAGCCTCGTCGAGTACTGCGTGTAGGATACCTCTAAAACATTTTCCCTCAGGTTCGATTTGGGTACTGTAGGTCAGTTATCACCACATTTTTGCAAATTTCCCGCAAGATGGTATTTTAATTTTTTAAATATTTTTTCAGTAAATAGGTACCAACTTGCCCAATTCAAATTTAAAATAAAAACGGTTAATGCCCCATCATCTGAAGAGCTAAATTTTAAATTCAAAATTTGATTGTTTTTACCGGCGATGAATTTGAATCCGTTTGAGATGAAACTTGGGTCAGATAATGTGCAGGCTACGGCGCGTCTTTCTAGATATGCGCCGTTCCAATCGAGAGCTAAAGAGAAAAAATGAATACCGTAATCCTTCAGAGAAAGTTCGGTGAATTTCTCAGCGCTTGACCTAGCTCACTAAATATGCCACTGATGTGCAGCACTCACCGAGTACTACATATGGGCACATTTTGGAGGAACTCGATTTTTGGCCTAATGCCAACGTCTTCACAAATATGTTCACTGAGTGAAAAAGTCTTATGACCTTGGTGAATTCGTGTTGAGCAGCTGCTATGTATTTTCATGTACACTCTTGGGGCGGTATTATCTTCTTTAGGTCGACAAAAAATAATACACAAAATACATGCATAATGATGGGTTTTGTACTCAAAATAATTAAAATCATTCCGAGCAATATGTGATATTCACAAATTATCCAATGTGCGTCTGCGTTACAAGCATTCCTCAAATCACCGAAGTAGTCAAGTGAATAATCGAGACGGTGATGGCGATTCCTATACAAAACAATTCCACTCATCTAAACACGAACAAACGTGTTCGTCATGCATGATTATTTCTTGCTCGAGTCCCTACGGTGGTTCATCCTCTCCCTCGCCCTTGTCGGCACGAGAGAACAGATGACCACGGAAAATCGATCGATGCTTTCATTACAGTAGTAATAGAGACCAGCAAGCAGATCAAGCATGCAGAGCGATAGAAATAAAAGACAGTTCTAAAGCTTTTCGAATGTGTCAGTGCCTGTGATATACGCTTTTCAATGACGTTATGTAAACAATTGCTGAATTTCTTCTCCAATTTCGGAAAACACATTCTGTGAATACCAATCCAACTAATTTCAAAGATCTGCAATACTTAACTTCTTCAAACAATCAATATTTTTCACTCACGCGATCCTCTCAGTCGATTTTGGCAGCCTTTGCGGGATCAGCATCTGCAAGACAAGCACCTACATAGGAACCTGCAACACTCGCGTTTCACAATCAACTCAAGAGTCTATGGAAAGTTAGACATCAATTTCATCTCGGACACCTTAGAATAATGCATTACTATCAGCCACATACAGAAATATGTGACACATATTTGCCATCTCTACAATGTTATACCAAATACCCCGGCCCTCCCGCTGACTTTACATTGGTGGTACTTGTCGGTGAGCTGATTGAGTAATGCCTGTACTGCGGGCAACGGCAGCAGCATGTTATCAGCCAGGATGAGCTGAGGGAGGAGGAGGGCCATATTTGAACAATATCGGTAACACAGTTCCACATTATGGAGGGGAAGGCCCGCCCACCGAGAAACCGCCAGTGCCGTTTGTTCACCAGTGTTCAACTGGAGTGGGCAATAGCTAAATACAAACTGATATTTTGTTCAAAAAATTGGATTTTCATAATTACGCCACATAGTAAATTCCAGTTTCGATTGTTCGTGAAAATATTGCGAACAAATATTTCATGATCGAAGGGCGTCCTCATCGAAAAGCAAATATAAAAATTGTATATCAAAGAAAATCATGTAATGTACAGTACAAAAAGTATGACCCTAAAATTGAAATCCTCATTTTTTTCTTCAGAGATGAGCAATCGGCTCATGGTTTGCGGTGATCAATAGTTAAAGTTCACGAGAATATACAGTACAGTGAGTGCAGTGAGTGTGTGAGAACGTGATAGAAAGATAGAAACGGAATAGTGTGATAGAAACGGTTTGTAAACTATCCCATTTTATTATGACTTCATTCAGTACCGCGGCATAGCCCCTCGGGCAATGCGATTGCGCAATTCCTTCCCAGTCACCAAATTCTGCACTGGGTCGGACGAGAATCAATGAGCGCACATTTCAGCAGTGTGTTCATATAATCATTATTGTGGGTGATCAAACATAATCTGAAAATCAATCAAAAGCATCAAAAGCAAAATCAGTCAAAAGCAAAACCAGTGTTCGAGTTGGAAATTAAAAACTGGTCTACCACGTGTCTGCTGCAACGGTCGCAAAAGTGAGAAATGAAAAACGAGTTCCAAAATCGTTCGTTTAATCATAGAAACACGTTGGCGAACAAAGATAACCACGTATATGTGAAAACGTCTGAAACGAATGATCCAGGTTTTAACTTTGCAGCAGCCTTCTGCAGCTGCAAGATGCGATGGGGTCAAAACAGACAAGGAAGAGCTTCTATGCCCCAACCCCGCCCCCCATGACATATATGTATTTTCAATGCATTTTCAATTTGTAGAATTGATGTAGAAATTTTGCGAAATATTCGTTTCATAAAATATCAAGACCTTGGTGATTTCTTGTTGTTCATATGCTATGTAATGAAACACATGCTCGAAGTTCGGTCTACCCTGACTGTTCATCATCAAATATAATAATTAAATAATAATTGCTCAGTTATGCTGCAATTTGTCGGCGACCACGATCACCATTCCGAATGCAGCTGCAGCGAGAAGCCCGCCTGCAGATGCAGAGTCAGCTCCGAAGAATTAGAGTATTATTTGCTCTTAAAATAAATTTCACTTGCTTTTTTTAAAAATCCGCCGAACGATTACCATAGCATGATTACGGTAGCACAGACTCGTCATATTGCCATTCAATGCTGCCGAAGCTAATTACAACACATCGAATTTTGAAATAAAATAATATAGAAAAAATAATAAATTTCGACCGATCTCTTCAGTCACACTCACTCTAACCGCATTTTCTCCGCCCTATGAAATAGTCTAATCAGAAAATGTTTCTTTGTTGATCAGTTACTATTTGTTTTGATGTGTATAATTAGAACGATTCCTCTTCTTCGGGACATCATAATTAAAATACATAATGGTGGCGTTGTCTATATATTAAAAATCTTGATACTTTCATGTTCTACATACATCATGTGATGGAAGTTCGATCGTGATCGTATATATCAGGTTGATTCAAACGTTTCTGGCTATTTTCATGTTCAGAGATATAATTGACCTTCCCCGTTCTTCGGAATCGGCCAATCAACTAATGGTTCTCAAAAATAAGTACCAATCTTAAACTTGAAAAAACGATCGCATCATAAATTAGGTTTCATCTACAACAGTGACTGGCATAACTTTAGTCCGTCCGCTTTTTCAAGAAACAAATATCTATCTCTAACAAGTGACCGTCGCGGAATGGAAACTGACTTTCAGAATGAGCCCTAGCGCATTCGAAAGAGAAAAACAATCACTATTATTATTTGAAATTTTTCATCAATGCTAAAACAACTTCCTATTTGAGATTTTTCATCAATGCTAAAACAACTTCCTATTTGAGATTTTTCATCAGTGCTATAACAACATTCATGTAAATTATTGGTAAAGGTGTAAAATATAATTATCTTTCTTAGCAGTACTGAAGCATTCCGAATAGGGATTCGTTCCGTCCTCAAGCTCTTCTCGCTTCAAAGTTGTTGCAGGCGAGGCGCTAGCTATGTACAGGAGGGATCGGACATAAAAACAATCTGGGCTAAGCTAGTTCATGCGAGGCAAGTGCACCTGCAACACATGCGCTTCACTATATATTCAAGAGTCTAGAGAAAGTAGGATAACAATATCTGCTCGTTTCGGTGAGTGCAAAAAGGAAAATTAGGATATATGAGTGACTATCTGAGAGAACCGAGGAATACCACCTATAGGCCGTATAGCGAAAAATAAAGTTCTGATTTTAAGATGCCCCTATGGGTAACTTTTCACGTAGAGTTCGAAAATCGACCTTAGGAAGCCGTATCTATTACCCCTCATTTCGTGTGTCGCGCTGAACCTGGGTGGTCGGTTTTTGTATTTTTTGAACGGCTCATCCAAACTTCATAAACGTATAGTAATTCTGAAAGATCTCGACGAGATAATCATTTTTACTGTTGGAAGTGAAAAGCTAGCTCATCTGATGAAAAAGTTAGGGCAATTTGAATAATACAAATTTCAGCCACGAAAAAGTGTTTCAATGTGTGTCATTTTAATCACCATTATTAGATTCCTCATGAAAAGTTACTCGAGGAACCAACTTTTAGTGAAAAAATTCGTGTCTCAAAGGGGTCTCCTGAATCTCAGAAAAGGAAAGGCAGTGATTTTTTTGCAAATATGTATATTTTTAAGACGATCCACTGTGAACTCCGATTAAAGCTATTCAGTTTATAACTACACTTTGATAGGGCAAACAAATAACGTACAAAAAACGGACATTATCTCAATTCGAAAAAAATCGATTTTTATCATCTCGATTTTTCTCATATTTAGGCTACTTTTACTTAACGATCGAAATTCCCAATTTTCTGGGAAAATCTAGTAGAACGGACCAACATATGTCAAAAAAGTTTTAGCCTAGGGTCCCCACCAATCAGGAAGGTTGGTATATTTTTGCTTGAAAATGCAAAATTGTGAGTGTCAGAAAAGAACGAAAACAAAATTTTAGCGTCATTTTGTGAGAATCGATTAGATTTTACTTGTATGCACCTTCCCCCCCCAACTAAATTCCTCAAGCGTTATGCATTAAAGCGGTAAATGAGCAGTTTTTGAAAAAAAATAATTTTCAGGTGTCCAAAAAGTCATTTTTATTAGATTGAATATATGCTCCATTTTGCAAGTGCATAGTACTTGGCCTAAGTTGAAGAAGTTAAATAATGTACAAAATTATCCGACAGCCCTCGTAACTTCGATATTATCATGCGAAACATATTTTTCACGAGCGCGATATTGCATTTTCAAGCAAAAATATACCTATCTTCCGGATGGATGACGACCCTAAGTTCAACCTTTTCTGACATATGTTGGTCCATTCTACTAGATTTGCCCAAAAAAATGGAATTCGGATCGTAAAGGAAAAGTAGCATGCGCCTAAACATGAGAAAAATCGAGATGATAAAAATCGATTTTTTCGAATTGAGATAATTTCCGTTTTTTGCACGTTATATTTTTGCCCTATCAAAGTGTAGCTATAGACTGACTAGATTTAATCGGAGTTCACAGTGGACCGTCTTAAAAATATACATATTTGCAAAAAAATCACTGCCTTTCCTTTTCTGAGATTCAGGAGACCCCTTTGAGACACGAATTTTTTCACTAAAAGTTGGTTCCTCGAGTAACTTTTCATGAGGAATCTAATAATGGTGATTAAAATGACACACATTGAAACACTTTTTCGTGGCTGAAATTTGTATTATTCAAATTGCCCTAACTTTTTCATCAGATGAGCTAGCTTTTCACTTCCAACAGTAAAAATGATTATCTCGTCGAGATCTTTCAGAATTACTATACGTTTATGAAGTTTGGATGAGCCGTTCAAAAAATACAAAAACAGACCACCCAGGTTCAGCGCGACGCACGAAATGAGGGGTAAGAGATACGGCTTCCTAAGGTCGATTTTCGAACTCTACGTGAAAAGTTACCCCTAGGGGCATCTTAAAATCAGAACTATAGGGGATACTCGGTAATCCTTGTCATGGTAGAAGTACTGGTTGTGTTATTCGTAAAGCCGAGGAGGGGGACAAGGGTGGTGATCTTCAATCTTTATCGAAGTGAGACGTTTCGGGCTGTCCGCCCATCATCAGTCATGGTTAACACTTGCAAGAGAACAGATTAGGAGGGGACAGGCAATCAATATAACACGAGAGCGAAGCGAAGCGAATGAGGGTGCAAAATGAGTGAAACATGGTGCGAGGCAATGAGTGAAAGGGGGAGGGAGGTAAGGGAAGAGACGAGGCGAGAGAGTGAGTGAGAACAGGAGGGAGAAGGAAGGGAGATGAAGAAGCGAGAGATAAGTTTAAATGGAGAGAGCAATGAGAGAGGGGAGGAGAGAGAGAAGGGAAGTGCTAGATGTTGAGAGTTTGAAGTGTAATGGGAGTATTCTCCTTAGACAATTCTGCCCTGTTATTCAAGACGGGATTTAACTTGATAATATACATAGCCTCAGCAATCTTACGACGACAAGTGTTGGGTTCACGATGGAGAATGGAGCCAGTCAGAGGAAAAAAAAAAACTATTGTGATCACTCTTAGAGTGGATAGCAAATGCGTTGTGTCTATAGCTATGACAAGTGGGGTTGCGAGCAGACTTGTAATGGTCATACTCTCTTAGATGAAGGGGTCTACCAGTCTCACCAACGTACGATTGTGAACAGAGGGTGCACTTAATAAGGTAGACAACACCAGCGATCTGACAACAACCGAATCCACCAGTAGGGCAGAAGAAGCAACGATCGCCTAACGAGCAGACAGGGGGATGAAGATATCGATTTCTCGACAGTAAATTGAGGAGGTTTGGGCCAGGCTTCTCAACAATGCGAACTTCAAGCTCAACCCTAGACAACGCATCTCTAACTTCGCGAGTAAACTCATCACTGATAAACGGGATGGTAAATACAGGGAGAGGCTTATCAACACGAGGTGAAACGCGAGTAGAAGGAGGGAAAGAAGAGCGCTTATGAGAGCAATAGCCATTACTACCGACAATTTGAAGAGCGAGAGAGCGAGACTGATTACGGTACTCATGAGAGGACACAGAAAGTGCTGTACGAATGGTGGAAGCGACAATGGACCGCTTAGAATGGCTAGGATTACAAGAGGAGCTATGCAGGAGAATGTTGCGATTGGCTGGTTTACGTTACCATTTAGTGAGGAAAACACCAGATGGACCGAGAGATAGTTGGAAGTTTAGGAAAGGAAGCCAATGATTGGAAGGAGATTCCCTAGTAAGCTTGATATTGGGAGCACCCAGCTCATTGAGAGAGGCGAATGATCTGTCTAGGTGATTTTGAGAGATAGCGATGACGATGAAATCGTCAATGTATCTTCCTAGCCAGATTATGCCCTCACGAATGGTCTGGGATTCGAGGGAATGCATGTAAATCACAGCGAGAATAGGAGCTAGGCGATTGCCCATTGCGAGGCCACGGACTTGCGAATAGTAAGTACCATCAAATGAAAACACAGAACACTCGAGGCAGGAGGAGAGGAGAACCTCAACATCGGGAATGGAAAGACCACGAAGGTTGAGAGAGTGAGAGTGCATAGACATGAGAGCAAGGGTAGCACGAACGGCATCCCTATTACTAACGTTAGTGTAAAGTGCAGAAACATCGAAACTCTCAAAACATAAGTCGGGGTTGGGATCGATGGAGGAGAGAGCAGACACTGCATCCCTAGTATTAGTCAAATGAGTGGGGATGTGCTGGAGGAGAGGAGAGAGTAGTTGAGACAAGAGCCAAGAGACACGATCAGTAGGGCCGCCGCAACCAACGATGATAGGACGGATGGGGAATGAGGAAGGGTCAACACCAACAGAAGGCAAGTCAATCTTGTGAGTCTTATACAAAACATAGAGCACAGGAATCTGAGGGACACCCCTCAGAAGGCAATCAACAGTGCGTTTAGGGAGTGAGAGCTTAGAAGAGAGTGCACGGAACTGCCTATGTATACTATCACAAGAGCGTTTGAAATGACGAAGTGAGGAGAGGGCATATATGGAACGGTCAGAGAGGTGCAAAGTTACAACATCATGTTCGAGCGATTTGGGTAGAACGAAGAAATCGCGGCCCTTATCGGAATTAGTAATACGCAAGGGGACAGAAGCAACTTGGGTGCGGAGATCACGAAGGGCAGAAGATTGAGCACGAGTGAGATTGTGAGAGAGGGGGAGGACTCTATGACGAGACACAATATCACGGAGATGAGTGGAGAAGCGAGCAATCTTTGACTCAACGGAAGGAAAGGGTGGGGGAAAACCGGCACGAACAGAGGGGAATGGCACTTTGGAAACTAAGGGATCAGTATTGGAGGAGGAAGGGAGAGTGAGAGACCAACGGTAAGAGATAGAGAGTTGTTGGAGGGAAATCGAGAGGTCGAAGGAGAGATCACGAGGGAAGGGGCGAGAGGGAACGAATTTGGGACCGAGAGAGAGAGCAGATAAAGCATCATCACTCAAAGCAACACCACGAGCGACAGATACACGTGCAGGAGTGGAAGAACTAGAACGACGAGGAATGATAGAAGGGCAGATAGACTGCAGCTTCTTATACAAACGAGCACGTTCAGAGGCACGCAAACGATCGCCAATCTGGCGAGAGAGACTAGTGATGAGAGAGAGATGGGCGGGGTCAATCGATAGAGAGAGAAGGGAATCACTAGCTGAGAGGTCACGAGAGAGACTAAATATCAAAGCACGTTTGCGCATCAGGACGTCAAAGCATGTCAAAGCATCCGATACGGTCACGGAAGGAGTGGGCACGAAGGGGGATAGACGATTTGGAAGGGAGTGAATGGACGATGAAACTGGGGAGGACACGTAGGGAGCGACAACGAGACAGGAAATGTATCGATTGACGAACTCGTATAAGATGGTGCCTACTCCGAAAGTTACTCTTCACAAGTGAAGTGGCGGACTGGCTAAGTCGGATAGAGGCCAACAGGGGATACTCGGTAATCCTTGTCATGGTAGAAGTACTGGTTGTGTTCTTCGTAAAGCCGAGGGGGGGACAATGGTGGTGATCTTCAATCTTTATCGAAGTGAGACGTTGCGGGCTGTCCGCCCATCATCAGTCATGGTTAACACATGCAAGAGAACAGATTAGGAGGGGACAGGCAATCAATATAACACGAGAGCGAAGCGAAGCGAATGAGGGTGCAAAATGAGTGAAACATGGTGCGAGGCAATGAGTGAAAGGGGGAGGGAGGTAAGGGAAGAGACGAGGCGAGAGAGTGAGTGAGAACAGGAGGGAGAAGGAAGGGAGAGGAAGAAGCGAGAGATAAGGTGAAATGGAGAGAGCAATGAGAGAGGGGAGGAGAGAGAGAAGGGAAGTGCTAGATGTTGAGAGTTTGAAGTGTAATGGGAGCAATCAGAACTTTATTTTTCGCTGTACGGCCTTTGGCCAGTTCTCTCAGATTATCACTCATATCACGCCGTTCACGAGAGAATCGAGCTACCCCAGGGAATGGAGGGAAAATCGTAAAATTTGTTCTTACCAGTTTTGTTCATAACAAGGCATGCTTGACTAACCCCCGAACTCTCAATATGCATACTTCATATTGATGCTCCCTGCACCAGGTCAGCTATCGGCTGCACCTTCTTTGGCGGCTCTTTTCTCGATTATATTGAAGGATATTCAACTAATGGATCATCTTCTGAGCGCTTCCGCCTGATAAGATAAATTGATTGATTGATTGATTGATTGAAGGATAGACGAAAATTGTCGTCTGAGTGACCCCAGCTCATTTTTCGAGCTCTATCGATACTTCTAAACCATTTTTCATGGAAATCATTTTAACAATAGTACATTCTATGTCAAATTTCTCAAAAGTGTAGGAAAAGGTGCAAACGAAATTCGCACAGTACATGCAGTTCATAAAGAGCTTTCGAATGATATACTTAAGCCAAAAATAAGGCACTTAGATGCCACTTATGACCATTTTACGATGCGTGATCGTTTGAAGTAATTTCATTCACACCTAATCGCTCGTTTTCGAAAGGGAGAAATGAAATTGGAATTGAAAATTGTAGAGTTCTCATATTTCGGATACGTTTCAAGTTCGCGTAAAATAGCAGATTGCTGATGAGGAACATAGAGGACTTGAAACATATCCGATATATAAGAACACTAATCTTTTATTCTTTCATTTCATTTCGTGCGTTCGAAAGCGAGCGATTCGGTGTGAATGAAATTACTTCAAACGATCACGCATCGTAAAATGGTCATAAGTGGCATCTAAGTGCCTTATTTTTGGCTTAAGTATATCATTCGAAAGCTCTTTATGAACTGCATGTACTGTGCGAATTTCGTTTGCACCTTTTCCTACACTTTTGAGAAATTTGACATAGAATGTACCATTGTTAAAATTGATTTCAATGGAAAATGGTTTAGAAGGATCGATAGAGCTCGAAAAATGAGCTGGGGTCACTTAGAGGACAATTTTCGTCTATCCTTCAATAGAATCGAGAAAAGAGCGGTCAAAGAAGGTGCAGCCGATAGCTGACCTGGTGTAGGGAGCATCAACATGAAGTATGAATATTGAGAGTTCGGGGTTAGTCAAGCATGCCTTGGGATGATCAACACTGGTAAGAACCAATTTTACGATTTTCCCTCCATTCCCTGAAATGGCTATTCTAGCTCGATACTCTCGTGAGAGGCGTGATATTACTGAATGCCCAACTTCACCGCCAACGCTTGCTCTGTCACCGTACACTTCTATTCCGTCACTAGTGAACCAGTTTATTCAATCAATCGTCACTCGCATGATTATCTCTGCCTATATGACAGCCATTCCTGGGTCGGCACCGGGCAGTACACGTGGGGCACGCTCCTCCGAGCGAACCTGCAACATACGCGCTTCACTATCAATTCAAGATTCCACTGGAAGTGATTCATTAATTCTCGAACGCCATTGGTCATGGTATAATTCATTAACGTCAGCAACATCCAATGTTGTGCAACTGCAGCACCACTGTATTTTCATAAGACCCCTCCAGGCACTGTACCTTAATGTATTCGTGAATAAGTATATCCTGTTCGAGTCCCTTCGGTGGTTCACCTTTTAGCTCCTCCTGAGTCTCATCAATTAGAGTTGTGCAAACGATAACGATATTTTCCCGATATTTCCCTCTCATTTCTGGCATTACGATATATCGGAATCGGTCTGGTCTCCTTTGTTTCAATTCATAATTTTGCGATGTGTTTCAATAATCATTGACACGTTTTGCCGATATTATCGCCTAATGAGTGGGAATACCGATATATCGCATAGCTAATGGCTGCATTCCGATATATCGGTTATCATTTGCACATCCCTATCATCAATGTCGTCACGAGTAATTGAAGGAGCACTACAAAATGATAATTCAGTTACACAGCAGTAGGTAACATTAAGAAGTTTGAGATCGCACAGTGAGAGAAGAAAACTACGCATACATTTGGTGCTTTACGACTATTTATAAAGAAGACGCGCTAACCCGATCGTTGTCCAAGGCCGGAGAGGGTACGCTAAGAGTTATAGTGGCTGAAGGAGTGGGTTGAAATTCTTGTTTTTCTATTATTTTTATCGAACAACTATACGCGAAGGATTGGCATCCGGAACGATAATGTCAACATGCAGAGGTTATGAAACCGCAATCGCGTTGGAATCAGTTCAGCGAAATTTCAAACGAAAATTTTACGATGTTTTTGCAGTATTTTTTGCTAGAAGTATTTTGTCAATATTAACACTGCGTAAACATCACATGTATTTTCCACCCATCTGCAAAAAATCTCATGGTGGAAAGTTCAAATTTGAATTCCCGCAATTTCGTATCTCCGCTTCCAGTAGAGCTAGCGGCAGACAATTTGGAGTATGATGTGTAAAAGTATTTTGCACCAAATAAATAAAAATTTCAAAATGCTAGCTGTACTCGGGTATAGTCGCAGAAGTTTAGAACAATTATGGCAAAAGACACACCGTGGCAAAAGCGATTCGCGAGCAAGCTGATGTTATGAGCAATGGGATTCTTTCTGATTTAAAGAAGGAGTAACACGAAAAAATTAGTTGAATGAGCCGCTGATGTGAGTAGTGGATGCGATCAATCCGATCATGAATCACTTTATCCGAAGTTCCACAGACAGCACTGAGGCTAATTACATACGCTTGAAGTTCATTGACAGCGCAGGGTTGTGGCTAGGTAATTTATGTTTCGCTCGCTCTACTTAATTTTCGCCTCATTTATGGGGCAAATTCGATAAAGTTTTTTTCCCATTGCAAATTCCCATTGCGAGCGCAACATCTTCGTGGTGGGACTCCCTATCAATTATTCGTGTTACCCCTTCTTTAAACAAATCCTGAAACTCATTCGGGTTCACATAACTTTATGTGTCTCTGCGAGGAAGATCAGCTTCTCGTCAAGTAGGTATGAACTGACTACAACTGCAACAACTGCAGCAAGGACTTAAGATTCTTAACAATTCTTAATTATTCTTCTTAACTAATCGTAAGTAACTAAAAGTGTTAACCTAGCACAGGACAATTAAACTATCGTGCCTAAATGTTTCCAACCATAATCGTATCCCGCCCCTACCGTATTCTGCAATTGATGGTGATGGATAGGGCGACAGCAATGGGATTCTCGTCCTTCTCCGCTATTTGTTTCCATTGCTTCCAACGCGCAACGAAGCTTGGCCAGGATCTGAATGAAATAATGTAATCACTGTACAGCAATTTTGATAGCTTCCCAATTTTAAATGAAAAGATTATGAAGACAAATATAAACAAATCTTGAAATCAATCCTGCATAACTTAGTTCAAAAATCGTGCAATACATACGATGAATTTCAAACGATATATTTTCATACTATTCTCATCAGTTAAAAATTTCAAATGCACATCTGCGTTGCACGCATTCGTCAAACCATCATGCCAAGGAATCAATCCAATACTGCAGACGCAGTCGGTGCTGCGAAAAAAAAACTCAATCGGTTATCTGAACACGCACACAATCTACCCGATTTCTCTCATAACCGACTTCACCCTTCGGTACTTGAATGTGTTCATCGTGCACGAGTGTCTCTTGCCTAAGTCTGTTGAGTGGTTCATCGCCTCCTTTAAATCAGTTCTAACGGTAAAATTATGAAAATTTGCAACCAGTGAATGTTTGCTTCACTCTATCTTCGAAGGAATAGGAGTGAGGATTTTTTTCGTTAAATTCTCCGATTTCTATCAAATAAAACAAACAGTCAATACACACAACATACCAATGCATGGCTGAGATAAAGGCGAAAGGAATCTGAGTCGCCCTACTCTCCCATCATACACCCTGCTACTACAGCAGTCGCAAATGTCTACCCAAAGAGACCAGCGAAAAAATGTACATAATAAATAATTTAACATATATTTCAAATATTTGTTCGAATATTACAATATTACAGTATGAATATGATTAAGTAAAGTGATGTCATAGTGTGGTGAGAGTGTGATAGTGAGATCCCCTCTTTGTGATCCCCTCTTTGATAATCCCCTCTTTGTGAGCCCATTTTCTCGGCTTCCAATCATTATCACGGTATATTTCCGAGAACCCATTCAGAATTTACCAATTGTAGTCACAAAATTCACTACTAGATCGGAATGAAAACCACTGGATTATAGCTGAAAAACGTACGATTCTCCGTTGTTTTCGTAGGATCATTCCTGTCAGTGTTCGAAAGTGTTCTGAAAATCAGTCTAGAGCAGCGGCCTGAAATAGATCGATTGCTATTTAAGCATTATAGAGCAACTATATTATAGCTATGATGTTATTACATTGTTAAGTGTGATGTGATTACATTGTCAAGCCCACTGCTGTTCTGTTCATTGTAACGATAAATACATAACCAGCAGCTGCGTACCACTTGATTGACGGTACTACTTGCGTGAGTAGGCAGAGGCGGGAGGAAGTCGTTCGAATCAGCCCAGCTGCCCGAAGGAACCTTCGAATAAAATGTATTATTATCATTTGGAACTTGCTACGATAGGAGTATCGAGATTTGTAAATGTGTTTCACTATATAATGACTGAATAACTCGGAATCACCAAGGTCTTGGGTACGTTCTTATACGATATTTCATTTTGAGAGCTAAATTTCCAACCTCTTCCAGCGCCGTAAGCTATAATCAATCGATTTATTCAACCATTAGATATTTCCTACTCACATTATCTTCTCTGCCGAAACGACAGCCATTGAGGGGATCAATACCGGGAAGTCCCTGCGAGGATAGCTCCCGATAGCGAACCTGCAACACACGAGTTTCACTATCAATTAAAGAGTATGGAATGAAGTGGTAAACCAATTGCACATCTTTCTGTAACCATCATACAATAATTTAATAATCATCCACGCACAAAGATGCTCGACTTCGGCAACAAGGCCTACGTAATCCTTTCTATGTTACCGTACCCTTCTACCTTATCCCCTGCCACTGCACAGACACTTGTAGCACATGTCGAGACAATTGGGTACTGCCTGCACTGCGGGCGAGGATTGCTGCATGTTTGCATCCAAGCTTCGCTGATCGATTAACATAGAATGATACTCACATTTCTTCGATGTAGCATGCACCAGGAAAGTCGCGGCGGGTGCATTATTTCGATTTCGCGCCTGTAATTTTTATGTTTCAATCGCATTTAGTAATCAACAGCTTCGTTGCTGTTCAATTATCCATTGCTATAAAGGAAACAATATCCGAATATTTTCGAATATCGCAGTACTCTGGTTAAACCGATAATAAATGATCGAGAATTCATCTTTACAATAATTTCAGTGGAAATTGATATTCAACTCGGTTCGAAGTCGCAAAATACTGCTGACAATTTTTCTGACAATTCTGACAATTTTGACAATTTTTGACAATTTCTGACAATTATGACATTCTGACAATTTGTGAATATTTTCAGAGACTAGTTGTAGCGTCGTGGTTGAGCATATTCTATATGACCAGTATTGACATTGACACTCAATACTCTGAACTGATTCAAGAAAATTCCCCAAAACAATTTCTGGTCGTATCAAATATTAATTCACTCACCATTCGCGGGTGCACTCGTGATTAGATGCGCGCATGAAGAAGCACCTGAAGAGGAAATATAATTGGCCACCACAAAAAAATCCATGTTTCATATTTTATTTGACATTTTAAGCACAACGTTTCCTTGAGCAATTAGCTTCCGGAGAACTCGCATAAGTTATAGGAAGGATTTGAAACCGTAATCGACCTAATAAATTCTCACCGACAAACTTATAAATTATTAATATTAACTACATTTTTAACCGTTCTTCCAGTTCCGTATTCCCATCGTTAATTAATGACAAGAGACGCTTATGCAGGTGTGATCGGCGCTGCTTAAGGTCGATTCCGGTTTTGTCGACGCTGAAGGCGGGAGATGATACGATTGGAGCGAGTGTGGCTGAAGAGGTCGGCTGAAATATCGTCAATGTTTTTGTATTGAACATTTCAAACAATTTTCTCGTTTTATTCGTTAAAAAAATAATATTTTTCGACGACAAAGGGAATGAGGGTTACCTACCACAGCGATTGTAACTATGAAGAGATTGTGTAACCGCAATCGCGCAACGACGTAAATTCTGGGGGTTTTCGATTAAATGCGAAATAATATGAGATCATATCAAATTACAAATTAATGACCATATCAAATTATCAAACAGACCATATCAAATCAAAGTTCTTTAATAATTTTTTCCTAATTTTTTAAAAATATTCAATCAATCACACTCACATGATCTTCTCTGCCGTTATTTGACCGCTGTCCCAGTCCCGTAATGTCAATGAGCCTTAATGACAAACGACGCTTGTGCAGGTGTCATAAATCAAAGTCATAAATAAAACTTCAGAACAATATTCAAAGACAAGTAACATGCCAGTTGTGTATATTCCAAAAAAATGTACGTTAGTTGGTGAACAATCACACTACAGTTTTGTGACTATAAAATCACACCGCCGATCAGAGATTGCTGAGGCTTGGTGTTGTGACGGTTGAATACTGCATGTACTCATATTAACAGCCATGGTGCGTTTGGGCGAGGAGGGGGTCTAAAGGGAAGAATATAATAGGAGTAGTGCAAATTACGGAGTAGGTTAATAAAACTGAACAGGAACCCCAACAAATTCGATCAAAATAACTCATGAATAGGTTTATGCCATCAATCAATAAGCATCGCTAACGTCATCTTCTCTGACAATATGAGGTCATTAGATTCTCGGGAGATCAGACGAGAGCTCTGATGTGCATGGTGTTCCAGTTAGAGCTTCGTGCTTGATTGAGAAAATTTGGGCCTGTTGCTTTGCGGAAAGAGTCGCTCCATCTCGTGATTGGGCGGCCGCGTCTCCTCTTTCTCCGCGGAATCCATTCGATCACAGATCGGCTCCACTTCCGGCAATCATCATTCGCGATCTTATGCAACCAAAACCATTTCCTTTTTTGAGCAGTGCGAACGAAGTCCTGAACTCTAGTTGAATCTCGCAACCGCTCATTAGAGACATGATCGAGCACAGTACAGCCAACCATCCAACGTTCCATTTTTCTTTGAGCCACCGATAATCGATTCATTTGTGCTTTGGTCAGAGTGGGCAACATTCACAACCGTAAACCACAGAAACCAGCGATAAAACAGCCATGAGCATGGTCATACAATGCCACGGTGACCACTCCGGCTTGGCAAGGGATTCAAAAATGACGGAGCGCAAAGCGAACCGACCGGCAGGGAATTCAGCGCCGACTGAGAAACAAGTGTTTTAATATGCAACCTAGAGAATAAAGGGATTTGGGATTTAAATGGGTTTTGTCATTTTGTCATCGACATTGACGGCGAGAGAAGATACCATGGGAGTGAGTGCGAAATATCGCCATTTCATCAGTTACGAGATCTTATCGCTAAACGGGTACACATCTCGACATATATTAACTGCTCACCACAAAAAATGCAAGCTCTTGAACATTTTCAGTTAAACATTCACAACTTTTCTAGGATTATTTTGCAAATATTTTATATCGCAAACTCTAATCAATATATTTATTAAATCAATCGATATTATGCACTTGCTACTTTGAGGAATGTTCCTGCGAGAGAACCTGGAACAAATTTGCTTCATTATGAATTCAAGAGTATCGAAGAAGTTGGATATCGATTATTTTCCTCTTCTACTTTTTTTATAAATTTCACCTACTTCCAATGTATTCCTTCAGCACCTGCACTAGGGTTGGCATTTTGATTCTCTGAGACCGCGCTCCCTCGAAAATACAAGAATGGAATGATTCTCCAATTCCTTTCCCCCAGTTTGCATAGAATCGAGCGATTCCCTTTTGTTTTGATCAGAGAATCCAGGATTCTTTTATTGATTTGTGAAAGAAAACATCGAAGACAATTTAACCACTTGTGAAACACAAGCGACGAGTGTTCGACAAGCGACGACAGTTAAAAACAAAATATACATAGCTTGTGAAACACATTTAACAAGCGATGAATTGTATGATATAAATAATGTAAATTATCTATAAATATTCCAACCGATCTTCAATTTTGTAGGCTCGAAGGGACCATGATGAGATAGTTAATTTTTTTTTTTAAATTTGAAGAGAAAATATTAATTTTGAACGAAGTTACAGCTTACAGAATCCGGGATTCTCAGAATCCAGGATTCTCAGAATCCGAGATTCTCAGAATCAAATGATTCAGTGAGTGAGGAATCATTCGATTCTCAGAATCCCCAAAGAATCAAAATGCCAACCCTAACCTGCACCTACGTTACCCTTGCTCGTATAATTCTACCGTATCCCCTCCCAATGATCATACTCATGCGAAGCTCTAGACTTCATCAATTTTGAATCCACCTGCTTGGGATCGAGCTTTGGAAGTTTGATTCATAGGTTGAAGTTCTCGATGTTGGGATCCACTCGTCTTCGTCTGTTCTCGTTCGTAAGCCACAATGCCGTATGCAATTAAAATGTTGCAATTTTGTTACATCTCAATAACATCGAAGAACTCAAATTTTTAACTAGACGATCAAATGTTTCGTCAACGTTACAATAAATACTAAAATGAGCCAAACACAATTTCACCGCCATCCTTATTGTGAAACAAACACAATTTACCAATACTATCAGCAGGTTCGAATAATAGCGGACTTAGCCTTGTATACTTCTAACCGTTGGGACGACTCTGCTGCCCTCCAGTCCTTCACGCTTCCATCGCTGTGTTGGAGAGAGACTGGCTGGTGACGGGAACGGCGGTAGTTGTCGTTGACCTGATAGGAAATTTCCTGAACTCCAAGAGAAGGCTGAAGCTTGTTGGCAGCCATTGCACTGATCGAGGAGGAGGACCTGAACGAGGGTGGATATCATACATAGATGCATTTACGGCAGCCATGTGTGGTATTACTACATAATCATAATTCCATCATACTTCTTGACGGGTGACGCTTTCATGGGTGCGACCGTCGCTCCTCCAGGCACAGGAGACATCAGGAATTAAATATTGTCGGGGGTGAGATAGAATACGGTGAGGAAGAGTGTTGTTAAAGACGTTTTAATGAATTGACATTTATTGATTTTTTGAGACTGAATATTGCTTCCGGAATATCGAATGAATATATGACAAAGTTGTGCAACCGCAATCACGTCATTACAATTGTTCGGCAGGTTTTTCGGATAAAGGCGAAATTAAGTGAAGTCGGATAGTAATTAGCAACTAGCCCTGCAACTGTTGGCGGATTGCCCAGAATCGTTACGGTCGGGTGCGGAATTTCGGTCGTTCTTGAATCAGGTACTGAATAATCGGTATTCTCTAAGCACTATAGTTACAGGAGAATTATCTTTCAGCTCCATCTCGACAGCAATTAAACAGCAATACTCCAGGATAATATTTAAGACAAGTTGCATCGCGGTTTCGCACATTATATGTAAACTGTATTGGCATCGGTCATCAATCAGTTCACGTTGAATGCCTATGAAAATTTCGAAAACATATGCTCATCAACATGTACTTTTTTCTCACCGTTAAAATTAATGTTCAATGATCAGTTCGCGCCATTCGCGCATAAATTCTTTACTGGAAGCGTCCACGAAGTCCACGCCGTGTCTTCGTCTCTGCACCTTCTCCGAGAGCGTTTGCAGCATCATGTATGATGTGTGTTACCTTCAATCAATATTTTTAAGATGGGTGTAGTAGTCAAATATCTGGACTTTTCAATCAAGAACGACCGTATCACTGAAATCTTAGTCTACCGTACCTACTGATTCAGAGATGCGGCTCGCCCAAAACTAGTCAATAGCTACAGACTGGCAGAGATCAATGGCGTACTTAAACCAGGGAAAGAGAACACATCGGAAATTAAAGAGAGATCCATTGCGGGAGGGGCACCGATCAGTCCCTGAGATTTAAGCTCCTGAGGGCGAACCTGCAACATATGCGTTTCACTATCAATCCAAAAGTTTAGAAAAAACGGAACATCAATTCTTCTTCGACGAAGAGTCTTTACAATCATAAATATTCTTCAGCATCTACCCCTACGCTGCCCTTGCTTTGTGAACGTACTCCCTTCGTATCCATTCTACTGACCAGACACTGGTGGTACTTGTCGTTGAATTGGTTGAGTTCTGCCTGCAGGTGCTGCAAGGGGCAGTAGTATGTATTTACGTATAAGTTTTGATGATCGAAGAGGAGGGTAGAATATTACTATAGAAATACCGCAAATTACTGTCATTGGGGAGAATAAAGCTCAATAACAGGAAATACAACTAATTCACTGGAAAATGCACAAACATCGATTCATGCATATAACAACTGTACCCCCTCCTACTGATCAGACGTGGGCGGTAATGGCCATTGCGTCGGATTGAATACTTTCGGTAATGAAGGAAAAATCTCTACCGTACCGCATGCTGCAGAGACGATCTTGCAGTACAGCTCATCGAGTCCTGCAGCCTGACAGAGATCGATCGCGTACTTGAGCTGAATAAACGAACGCATCATTACTGAGCAATAATTGATATTTGTGCAAATGAAATCTGAACCGGATCGAACGTCGGGATCACTTTCCATATAATAGCGTACGGAAAACACGAAATCGCCCATGTCTTGATTATATTACCACTAGTCCGGCTGCCCACCTTCGGCGGTGGCCCCGTCCTAGAGAGGTTTTGAAATACAACCGATTTCGCAATCCGGACAAACGTACGGATACTGCGCTTTATATATAGGTATAGATATCTTTGCATTTATTATTATTGTTATTATGTTCGGCATGGTGCACAGATCAAACCGCTCGCTATATGCACCATAAATTATATAGCAACTGCTCAACACTAAATCACCAAGGACTTGAATATTTGCTTCCGACTATGTTTCAGAGCATTTAAAAATTTCTAAGCGCATTCTGCTAATTAATTGTTTTCATCTACGTAATCACTTTATAATTGATTCATTTAATTAAGCACTCACATTCTGGGTCGACAAGCGAGCTGTGAGCAGCGGGTTGCTCTTTCCCTCCCGTCCCTCCCTCCACCCAGTCGCCCAGTCTCCCTCTGCCAGAAGAGTTTGGCCCGCGGCAGTTGCAAGCCTCTCCGATGGATCGCCACCTCTACATCGGCTCCATCAATGCGCGGACCCTCGCCTCGAGAGACAAGCAGATCGAGATGGAACTAGCCCTCAGCAAGATCAAGTGGGACATCATCGCAGTGCAGGAATCAAGGATTGTGAGTGTAGGATCGTTCTCTCTCACATCCTCAGGCACTGTGGTATTCCACTCGGGCAGTACCACCGCGTCTCATGGTGTCGCTTTCCTTCTCCGCGCGCATTTGGCGCAAGGAGCCGTGTTTCTTGGCCTCTCCCCCCGTTTAGCCACTCTGCAGTTGCCTAAAGAACGCATTTTCCTGGTCTGTGCCTATGCTCCGACATCCTCCTATGATGATCGGGAGTATGATTCCTTCCTAGACCAAGTCGATGCCGCCCTGCAGAGTGCGCCCAGAGGCTACACGCCAGTGTTGACGGGTGACTTCAACTGTAGAGTGTCGCAAAAGCCTGGTAATGAATCTCATATCGGTACCTTCGCCTCTCAGTCCCCGAACTCACGCGGCCGCACTTTCACCGAGGCCTGCGTGCGTAACAACCTGCGCGTATGGAACACGTTCCAGAAGAAAAGACACGGACGACTCTGGACTTGGCGGTCCCCCAATGGCTCTCCCAGATTGATTTCATCGCTGCCCCTCTTTCCGCGCGGGTTGTCAACTGTGGAGTAGTCGGAAACTTCGAGTTTAACTCCGACCACCGCCTTGTCCGGATGTGTCTTTCCCTTCCCCGCAAGGCAAAGCAGAAACGTCGCAGGGAGCGTTACGATTTCGATCGGCGCGCTTATACTGCTGACTCGAATGTACTCGTATCTCTTCCCCTTCCCCCCCCCCCTTCTCTGCTGTCCTCGTATCTCTTCCCCTTCCTCCCCCCCCTTCTCTGCTGTCCTCGTATCTCTTCCCCTCCCCCTCGGAAGGGGAAGAGATACGAGGACAGCAGAGAAGGGGGGGGGGGGGAAGGGGAACAGATACGAGGACAGCAGAGAAGGGGGGGGGGAAGGGGAAGAGATACGAGGACAGCAGAGAAGGGGGGGGGGAAGGGGAAGAGATACGAGGACAGCAGAGAAGGGGGGGGGAAGGGGAAGAGATACGAGGACAGCAGAGAAGGGGGGGGGGAAGGGGAAGAGATACGAGGACAGCAGAGAAGGGGGGGGGAAGGGGAAGAGATACGAGGACAGCAGAGAAGGGGGGGGGGAGGAAGGGGAAGAGATACGAGGACAGCAGAGAAGGGGGGGGGGAAGGGGAAGAGATACGAGGACAGCAGAGAAGGGGGGGGGAAAGGGGAAGAGATACGAGGACCGCAGAGAAGGGGGGGGGGAAGGGGAAGAGATACGAGTACATTCGAGTCAGCAGTATAAGCGCGCCGATCGAAATCGTAACGCTCCCTGCGACGTTTCTGCTTTGCCTTGCGGGGAACCACCACAGTGCCTGAGGAGTTTTGTTTAGAATAAGCCATCATACATTTGTATATTTTATAATTTTCTATGCAACATGAGATTATCGCTCTACGTATGCACATGAAAATATGTGGCAATTATTTATTTTATTTATTTATTTATTTATTTATCCAAGAATCAAGGTCTGGGCCCGTTGGACTATACAGTTCTTCCATGCAATATGATCATCAATGCAAATTCTGCTCCATACGGCTCCCAGTCGTTGAACAAATTCGTCCCTCCATCGAGTTTTGGGCCTTCCTATAGGTCGATGTCGGTTGTAGGGGCTCCACTCCATTACACGTTTAGCCCATCGGTTATCGCTGAGAGACGAGAGCCTCTGCGCCCAGCTCCATTTCCTATGCATAGCCTGAACTCTGATATCCGGAATTGGAACTTTGTGGGACAGCCATTCATTCGTTCTTCTGTCTATTCTTGATACTCCGCACATTTTTCTCATCATGTTTCGCTGTGCAACTAGGAGCCGATTCTTCAATTTCTTCGTTAGACTCCACAATTCACATCCGTATAATAGAGCAGGAACTACGCACATTCTGTAGACTCGGCACTTGAAGCCCAAGAATTTCAACTCTTCTGTTGGTCAGGAAATCGTAGAATCGATTGAAGCCTCTCCATGCACTCCCTATTCTTTTATTGATCTCCATAATTAAATCTTGATCATTAAATCTTGATTTCTGATTCCAAGGTAGACAAAGGAATCAACGTATTCAAGCGTTTGTTGATCAGCATAGAGCGCTGATTTGCCTCGGTTGCTCATAACTACTGTCTTCTTCTTGTTTATGATTAGCCCAACTTTCTTACTGGCTTGGCAAAGGTCATCGATCATTCTTTGAGCTTCTTTTGGGGAATGAGTAATTAGAACTACATCATCGGCATATCTTAGATGATTCAGTCTTCTTCCGTTAACTCTTATTTCACACTCCTCCCATTCTATCTTCTTCAAACATTCTTCCAGAACAGCATTGAAAAGATGCGGTGACAGCGGGTCTCCCTGCCGAACACCTCGAGCTATTTCTATCGGAATTAGATCTTTGCCGAATTTTACAAATACTTGAGCTTTGGAGTAGATGCTTCGCATAACATTCACAATTTTAGAGTGCACTCCTTGTTTGTATATTGCCTCCCAGACCGAGTCAAATTCGATGCTATCGAACGCTTTTTCATAGTCAATAAAGACCATGTAGCATGGAAAATCATACTCCATTGACTTGTTAATGACTTCGTTGACAGTAAATGCGTGATCAATAGTAGAGTAGTTCTTTCTGAATCCAGCCTGTTCGTGGGGTTGGCAAGCATTGAGGGTGCTCTCTATCCTTGTATCGATCGTTGATGTGAAAACCTTATGTATGAGATTTAGTAGAGCTATCGGCCTGTAATTTGAGATATCCAGTTGATTCCCTTTCTTAAAGATTAAAGAGATTAATGAATTGGGCAAATCGTCAGGTATTTCCTCTTCCGTTATCCAGTTATTGAACAGTCTTGTGAGAGGCTGAGATATGATATCTACAGCACTCTTTAGCATTTCAGCACTTATTCTGTCGGGACCGGGAGATTTGCCGTCTTTTAGCCTCATGATTGCGTACTCAGTTTCAGTAATCAATATTGGTGGAAAGGGATCGTTGGAAGCAAACTTTGATCGTTTGGATCGATTCGAACACTTATAAAGCTCATTGTAGAAAGATTTCACCACATTTTGCATATCATTCTTGGAGTACGCGATAGAACCGTCAGGCTTTTCCAATTGATTCAGTTGGGTCGTGCCGATTTGCGAAGATCGTAGAGCTCGTCGTGTACTGTTCCCATACCGAACTGCTTCACGCACAACCTCCAGATGCTTCTTTCTTAGATCTTCTGCTATGGAATATCTCAATGCTTTACTGGTTTGACAAAACTCGATTCGATTTCTTGCAGTGGGTGTTTTATCACGTAGACGCCTTCGCTCTTCAAACAGTTCTTTTGTCTTCCTAGTGAATCTTTCTTGTTTCACAATCGGGATCAATGATTCTTTAGCAGTGTCCCCCATGACACGCGAGATTTTGACGTAGGAAGTGAAATTCGTGGTAGGAATTGTGTGAATTTTGGCAGTAAATGTTCTTCTATCAAATTGCATTGATGGACGAGGTTTATGGAACATTCTCTTGGCTTGTCTTTCTACTTTCATTCGCGCCATAATTAGCCTATGATCTGTAACGAAATTGAAAGTTCCAACAACACTCACATCCATCATATTTGATTTGCTTCGAGACAATATATAATCAATTTGGTTTCGCGTGTGCATGTTTGGGGCCTGCCACGTCCATTTGCGAGTCTCTCGCTTATCAAATCTTGTAATATGAACGAAGAGTTTTGTTTCACAACAGAAATCCAGGAGGGCTTGTCCTCTTTCGTTCCTTTCTCCCAATCCATGTCTTCCAATGTGCGTTTCATCAACCGCTTGCCTCCCTCCAATCTTGGCGTTAAAATCGCCGGCGACAACAACGTGTCCTCTTCCTCCCCCAGGTAGTCGAACACTACGAGAAGAAGATTCCACGAGTGCCCCGAGTTCGTTCAACAGCTTCTCGTAATCTTGATCAGAATGGCTTGAGGTTGGGGCGTAAACGGAGATTACTCTTAGACCGAGGGGAGGAACATCGATGAACGACAACCTGTCGTTAACCGAGTGGAAAATAACGTGAGATGTTTGATGCCGGGCCACAAGGAAGCCAGTCCCATTGGCAGATCGGACTCCGTATCCTACCAATAGATGGCCAGAGCCAGTCAAGGTTAGAGACGTTCGGCCAGGTCTCCTTACTTCCTGTAGGGCGATGATGTCAAAGGGCACATGACTCACGCTATCCTCTAGTTCAGCAACACGGGCGTCGGTGCGGAGAGTTCGCACATTGATTGATCCGATGCGGATGGTTGTAGACTGCATATGTTGGACAGGCGACCCCATTCGGTTGTCCAAGCGACGAACTAGGGAGACCCACCGATTGCCCGGCGAGGAGGCGGCCGGAATGCGACCGCCTCTCGAGAACGCACGAATGGAGAATGGAGAATGGAGAATGGAGAATGGAGAATGGAGAGTGGCAACTATACAACACAAAATTACCAGGATCTTTAAATTTTCTGAACCAACTATTTCACAAAAACTGTTAAAAACTATCTCAACAGAATGTCCTCATGCCGTAATCAATAATCAATTCACCTAATCGATCAATCAATAATCCCACCCGCATGATCTCTCATCCGATATGGCAGCCATTGCGGGGTCGGCATCTGGCAGTCCCTGCGAGGCAAGCTCCTGCCAGCAAACCTACAACACACATGCTTCACTTTCAATTCAAAAGTCTATAGGTAATGGAACATCAATACCTTTTCAGCGCGTGACTTACAATAATTCATAGATATCAGCTCTTGAGAGCGAACCTACAACTTTAGTGTTTCCCTATCAATATAAGAGTCTATAGGAATTGGGACGTCAATACTATGCCCATGTTTGGTCACGAAATGTAAATATCAGAAACATTCAATGATGCGCGAGTTCAGCACCAAGCTGAACGCTAAAATTACTCTGATAGGGTAACTCCCTATCATGTACCGTCTACCTCCCAGAACCTGGTGGTACTTGCAGTAGTTGAACTGATTGAGTACTGCCTGAGCGGCTAGTGATAACTGCTCCGACTCGGAGCCTCCGAGTTAGCAACAATATTGAGCTGAGCGATGAGGAGGATCTGAAAAGGAGTGCGATAGGAATATTGTGCATTACTGCGAAGAATATAAATTAAGGACAAGAGCTGCAACAAGTTCGCAGTTACATGCACAGATATCGAGGTTTGGATCTAAGGAAGGATCAATATATGTCCCGTACGACCTGCTGCTGCTGCGTCCTGATGCGGATTGCCGAACAGCTCGTCGAGAGCCTGAGCATAAATCGATACCGTCCTTGAATCTGGGAGAATGAACACATCTCAAGTGAACAATCATATTTTATTATTTAAAAACAACAAGGCCGCAAGATTGATCTCCGAGAGTTCGTTTCATTATATAGAGTAAAGACAACTCGAAATCACCAAGGTCTTGAATATTTTCTGATTCGACAATTTCACAACATTTTCTTCAACATTTCTACCTATTTCTATCCACGTTGTAGTCTGTAAGCACTCAATTTATTCAATCATTCCATGCTTCCACTCACATTATCTTTTAGTTGAGATTACAGCCATTGCGTGATCGGCTCCGAGCAGTCATTGCAAGACAAGGTCCTGCGAGCAAACCTGCAACATGCAAGTTGCACTGTCAAGTTAATGCTCAACAAGAAGATGGGGCATCAATCCTTCCGAGAAGATTAATTCGCAATAATTCATAAACAATGATGCGCAAATTCAGCACCAGAACCCGTACTATCTACCCTTGATCTGCTAACATACCATTTTCTATCGTATCTCTTCTGCAGAGATTAATGGTCCTTGTCATTGAGTATATTGAGGGCTGCCTACACAGCGGGAGAAGGCTGCAGCATCTTAGCAACCACGTTCGCTGAGCGAGGAGGAGGGCCTGGGAAGGTTGGATTACAGTAATTACGGCTAATGCACATTACTGCTCCTTGATTATGCGCTAATTAGGGAAATGTGTTGCAGGAATACTGCGAGATGGCACATCCTACCGTACCTTGGTTGTGAGCGACGTATGTGTGAGTGCTATCTTCGCTTCTCCAGACGCAGGAGATAATATGAGTCAAGCATTTTCCAAGGCAGGGGAGGAGATGGTAGGCGTGAGTGTGGCCGAATAAGTCGGTTGAAAGATCGGAATTTTGTGATTTTGTATTGAAGCATGACTCCAAGAAGAATTTGCTTCTGAGACGGTGAGTGTCGCTATGCCGAGGCTATGAAACCACAATCATGACATGGCAATAATTCTACCGGTTTTTGAAATAATGCGAAATAAAATTTGATTTAAAAGCAAAATAGGCACTAACTCTGTGGCGCTGAGTATGCAGTCGCAGGTGGGCTTCTCGCAGCAGCTGCAGTATCTGCTTTAGGCAGATCGGTGGTGTCGCCGACTTTCAGAAGACAAATCTGACGGATGAAAGAAAAAAGTATATTTCATGTTAGCAATACGCTAGAAATATGCTTCGAGGTTTCATGTCACCTCGAAGCGTATTTCTAGACTAAGAATATCATAGCTCATTGCTTACTGGCTTAATTTAATCTTAACTTTGGAGCTATCAAATGAAACTATTCAGCGCGACACCCCCCCCCATCTAACGATGTAATTGTGATTCGTGTGCCGCATGTCGACAGTTCCTTGATGGTGAGCGACGCGTGCATGAGCGTAATCGTGGTTCCACCAGGAGCAGTAGAACTCAGCAAACGGACGTTATCCATAGAGTGAGGAGATATGGGGCGAGAGTGGGTGGAGACGTCGAATGACAGAGGAGCAATTTGCTATTTTTGCTTGGATGACACAGACGAATCAGCTTCCGGAACACTGAGAGGCAATATGCCCAGATTGTGAAACCGCAATCGTGCTATGAAAGTAAATTCAGCGGGTTTTCAAATAAAATGTTTTAAACAACAATATTATCTCATTGTGTAGCCGGCAGCACCAGGTGGGCGCAACAGCTGAATTCGGCAGATCGGTGAAGGTCGCCGAATGTGGAAGCTCGGACTGCTGCAACATAGAGTACATTTCAATGGATAGTTGCTACTCTTGAAATACTGTTAATATATCACACGTATCACGAGTCACTGGATGTCTGCGGGAACTTTTTTCAAAATTTTCCTCTAGATTTAGCTCGCAGTATAGTGGGAGAATACCCCAGCAGTAAGATTTCGAAAAATGTAGGTCAATGGTTCAAGAGCCGTTAATTAGGAATTATCCGGTTTTGCAGCCGGCTCCACTGTATTTCGGCTCCCAGATGAGCTAGAACGTTGTTTTTGAGCTTAAAATGTGCGGAAAATTATTTCCAACAACTTTTATGTTGAAACATTGGTTGTACCGATATAAGAGAGACTATCTGACAGGATTCACATACACCCGTACATCAAAAAATAAAATTCCTTGAAAGTAAGTCCCTAGGGTCAACTTTTCACGTAGAGAAAGAAAATCGACCTTAGAAACCCGTATCTCTGACCCCTCATTATTTGTACTGCGCCGAAGTGAGCGGTCGGATTTTGAAAAAAAATTTGGAGCTTCCAAACTCCATAACCAGATAGTGCTTCTGAACGATCTCGACGAGATAAGCATTTATCCTGTTGGAAGTGAAGAGCTAGCTCATCTGTGAAAAAAGTTATGGCCATTTAAAATTTTTAAGTGGTTGTCCTGAAAACTTTTATTCCATAGGGGTTTTTTAAATAGTTTCATTGAATTCCCCATTACAAGTTACCCCTTGTATCAAAAAGTCAGCGACAAATATTGTCCTGACGGGGGTCAAATGGTCGATCGAAGAGCTCGGACTTGAACGTTTTCGAACAAAAAAATCGCGAAACAATTGTTTTTTGAGGAAATCTTTTTTACATCGACTTCTCGTGAACTGCGATGTGGAAATTCGGATTCTACGCGTGAAAATACGCCAGAAAATCTACATCTCGTGAAATTCTGAGATATCAATTTTTTCGACCTCAAAAATGCGAAATTGCTTCAAAAAATTCCTGAAATTTGAGAATTTGAGGTCGAAAAAATTGATATCTCAGAATTTCACGAGATGTAGATTTTCTGGCGTATTTTCACGCGTAGAATCCGAATTTCCACATCGCAGTTCACGAGAAGTCGGTGTAAAAAAAGATTTCCTCAAAAAACGATTTTTTCGCGATTTTTTGTTCGAAATCGTTCAAGTCCGAGCTCTTCGATCGACCATTTGACCCCCGTCAGGACAATATTTTTCGCTGACTTTTTGATACAAGGGGTAACTTGTAATGGGGAATTCAATGAAACTATTCTCTCAGATAGTCTCTCATAACTTGAGATGTTAGCAACGGAAAAGTATAATTGAGGTCAGTAAAAAATTGTTTTCTCCCTGATGCTGAGAAAAACTACAGATTTATTTTGCTTATTGATGGAGAATAAGTCAATATCTATCCATAAAAAATTGGGTCGAGGTAATCATCCTACCCCTTTTGATTGAAAATGCCGGTCAAAAGTGAGATTTTGACGAACCTCAACACTTTTAGGAAAAATCAAATTTAACAATATTCTGTACTTTCAATCTTGCGTATTTGAGCCACGAAATTTCGACGTTGGAAAGGATATGAACTTACCATTTGCCAAATTTCTTACACATACCGGTACATATTTTAGTTTCCATAGTGAGCTAAGAGGTGCCTTCTCATATTTTGTATGAATGGTGTGCTCAAATTTGAGAACAATCGACGTGTCGAAAACCGATTTTTCCGAACCAGTCGATCCTGCAATGTTTCCACGCCATTTAACTACTACTAAATCAGTACTTCTAAAATAACAAATTGTTTAGGATTCAATGCGGAAGTCAATTTATCGAAAATAAAGTTGAGGTTCGTCGAAATCTCACTTTTGACCGAAATTTTCAATCAAAAGGGGTAGGATAATTACCTCGACCCCATTTTTTATGGATAGATATTGACTTATTCTCCATCAATAAGCAAAACAAATCTATAGTTTTTCTTAGCATCAGGGTGAAAACAATTTTTTATTCTGGAACACATTTGTCGAAATTGTTCCCGAGACAATCAGTTTTCATCCACTGACTCGTGATACACGTGATATAACCATGCACTTCCCACATCACTAATCAATAATTGCGGTACCTCCAGCTGCAAAGATGATTGTTCGGTCCATGCTCTTGAAAACAATCAGTTCTTCCCGAACATCAAATCACCAAGGACTTTTTTGCGAATACGCTATTATGTAATTATTTTATTTGCTCTAATACTACACTGCTGCAGAACGATTACCGATCGCACGTGAAAGTAAACGGCAACTGAACAACACGAATTCACCAAGGTCTAGAACATTTTCTGATGAGACTGTTTCAAATTCTATCGAGAAAAAAACCCAATATCTTCCCTCGCCGTAATCACTAATCAATGGAGTTTTTTTCAAATCAATCGATATTCTGCACTCACTCTATCTCGGCCGATGTGTGGGCCATTGCGGGGTGGACAACGGGCAGGAAAGCTACCGTGAGCGAACCTGCAACACGCGCGTTTCACTATCAAGTCAAGACTCCTGCGGTAGTGGGGTTGCAATGCGTTTCGCCTGTTGTGCTCCATTCAATAGTACAATAATATCATGCACTTCCAATGATGCGTGAATTAATCCCCAACCCTACTCTAGCCTTGATCTGTTACCGCACCCGTCTAATGCATCCCCCTTCTACTGACCAGACATTGGCGATACGTATCGTTGAGCTGATTGAGTATTGCCTGCACTGGGGGGAAAGTCTACAGCATGTTAGCAACCACGTTACGCTGAGCGAGATTGTTTGAAAAGGGTGGATGACGGTTATTAAGGCAACTGTGATTTACTGTTTTATAGGGCTGGGAAAGAAGGATAATAATTGAAGAAATACTGTAGGATGGCACAACCAACAAGTACCTTCATGGCAAGCGAAGCGACGCGTGTAAGGTTGATCGTTCCTCCAAGCGCATTCAACATCAGAAAACACCAGCGATCGAATCTGCCATCGAGCTCTTGCAAGCGAACCAGCAACACACGCGTTTCACTGTCACTCCTTATCTAGGAAGATCGCCTCCACCAACATATTTGTAACATTTCTTGCCTCGAAATTTACAATATTCATGTACTTACGCACAACCGATGATGGGGCGACAACAGACACAGCGAATTCATGTTTCAACTCATGTTCTTCTGCCGACATTTTAACCGTTGCGGGATCGACGCCGGGTAGCCCCTGCTTAGCAATCTCTTGCGAGTGAACCTGCAACACACGCGCTTCACTATACGCTTCAAGCAACTATGTTTAAATATGTTTGATATGGCAGGAAAGAGGGAATAGTATTTTAGGAATGCATTAGGATGGCACGTCCTACCGTACCTTGATGGCACGTGACGCGTGCAAGGGAACGTTGTTATTCCAAGAGCAGAAGACATCCGCAATCCGGTGTTGTCCAGGGCGGGAGGGGAAATGGTAGGCGTGATTGTTGCTGGAGAGGTTGGTTGAAAGGTGAGAAATTGTGATTTTTATTCTATTGGACTTTAGATGTGGAATCAGTATCAGCAGGCAATGCCTTCCAAAAAAAACCACGATCGTGCTATGAAAATTTTTTTCTTGAGCTTCAATCCCGAGGAGCATTAGTTTCCATAACGAGATGGTTTAATCGCAACTTTATTGCCGAACAATGTGGTTGAGCGGCAATAATAGCCACTCACTCAGCGGCACTGATCTCCCTGAATACATCCGCAGCTGCAGCATTCTGCAAATCTGTTATGATATACGGCTTGTGTAGTGCGGACGGCAACTATACTATCGTTCGAAATCTACGCCAACAATAACCTATCGAGCCCCTACAGTACCAGCAATGGTATTCTACTCCTTAAAGGAGGAGTAAACTCAAAATTCAGTTTATGAAGCTATCATATGCAATGCCTAGAGCTCCACAACGATAAGAAGCTCCGAAATTTTCACATTGATATCTCCATTGCGAACAGAGTTATAGCTAGTTGGCTGGGAGCCAGATCAGGGAAAGCTCAGGGAAGGGGGCGAGATAGCACGCGACTTGAAGAGGGTGCGTCCCTAGGTGAAACATATTCCAACCGGTCGCGCCTTTGCATTGACTCCTCCTTCATGAATCGTTCTCTGTCCTTACCCCATAGTCTCCACTACTTCCAACACGTAGTGACACCAAGGTAATGACTTCAATAATATGCCACAAGCCGTGTTCGGAAAAAAATTAAAACGTATTAATCGCGTTTCTAAACAAGAAAACTAGAAGAAAGCACCTCTTTCACTATCATACGCTCACTTCTCCCTTCTATATCTGAATGTGTCCATAGTGTATACGTACGATCTGCGTTTCACTCATTCCTCATATCACCGAAGTAGTCATGTCAATAATGCGAGAGGAGCTGTTTCAACTTAATTTCTCAATTATCATATAATCATTAACATTTAACTAATCTACACGATCTGTACCATGAGCAACCTCCAACTACGGTACCTGAATATTCTCATTTTGCATCGTTCGGTTGTGGTAGGAACAGGAAATATTAATATTGATAACATGAAAGAAATACGAAAAGTCGAGTTAAAGCACAGATTAAGATAAATCACTTACATATATGTTTTGTGCCTCATGATTACTTCTAGGGGTCACTTGCTAATGGTCCAGGATGTTTCGAACGAACTCAATGCTAAATCAAATAATTCTCTAATCTGCGAATGGCTACACGTCGTCAGTGCTACCCAACTGCTAGTGATATCCCGTTGCCTGCAATCGTATTAACAAGAACTGCTGGAGAACTGCTGGCGGAGTAGTCGGCCTCGCGTATTCGTCCCATGACAACTGTAAAATTGATTGGCATGGCTGCAACTTTACCTTTTTTTTGCTGGCAGACTGCACAGAATCGTGACGGCGAGGTGCAGATTGTACTCGGATGTTGAACCATATACTGAATAATCAGTATTATCTATGTATTTAGTTGTGCAATGTGTTTCTTATCCATCTTATTGCACAAGAATTAGAAAAATATAGCCCAGAATAATTTCAATAGAAGATGCAGATGCATCTCGGTACGTAACCCGGTATTGTAATTGCTCGTCAATTGGTTCACGTTGAATGTCCATAAATATTTCAGAAACATAAGTTTATCAAAATTTACCTTTCTCGTCATTAAAGGAGGAGTAAACTCAAAATTCAATTTTTGAAGCTATCATATGCACTGCCTAGAGCTCCACAACGATAAGAAGCTCCGAAATTTTCACAATGATATCTCCATTCCGAACAGAGTTATAGCTAGTTGGCTGGGAGCCAGATCAGGGAAAGCTCAGGGAAGGCGGCGAGATAGCACGCGACTTGAAGAGAGTGCGTCCCTAGGTGAAACATATTCCAACCGGGCGCGTGTTTGCATTTACTCCTCATTTAAGACCAATGTACGATGATCAGCTCACCTTTATCGCGTAGACTTGCTACCGAAAGCGTGCACGGATATGATGTCGTGTAGCTGTCGTTGGAAATGCTCTTGTGCAGCATCATGTGTACTGTATCTTTAACTTACAATCGATATTTGGAGATGAGTATAGGAGGCTAATCAGTGTGCACTAGGGTTCTCTTATTGGAAATTTTTTTGTATCTTTTTCAGATATGTTTCATGTGCACGTGAAGCACATATGAAAATTATACAAAAATATTCCAATCAGAGAACCCTAGTGTGTACACATATTAAAATAGATAATTGCAGTACCCCGTCAAGCAAGATCTCCTGCTGCAGAGATTCCCAAGTAACTAGGCAATAGCTGCAACCTGACAGAAATCAATGGCGTACTTGAATCTGGGAAAGAGAACACGTTAGCAATTATACAATAATTTTATTATATTTGTTCGAGAAGTCATGCACAAAAGATTGCTCTCAGAAAGTGTGTTTCATTTTACAACGAATGGACAACACGAAATCGCAGGGCCTGATCACAAATTTTCCGATTCGTTTAATTCAAAGACTTTTCTACAAATATTCTGCCGATATGTCCCCATGTTGTAGCCACTCTGTTTATTCCATCAATCGGCATTCCAATCAAATGACGGTTTCAGCAGAAATAATAGCCATTGCGAGATCGGCATCTGGCACTCAAAGGGATTAAGATTTTGAATTTTCCCGCAAAACCCCGAACTTCAAAATGCGGGAATAGGCTGTTTGAAAGCGCTTCGATATATAGTAACACTCTGAAACACAAATGCAATTCGCCAATTTGAGCAATCTGAGCACTTTTGATTCTAATAGGTGAAGTGAAACAGGCATCCGCCTAATCAGTTTCGTTCCTCGAGTGAGTGATTCGTACAGGGAGATTTTATGATTCAGTAGGATTTCAAGTTCCCTGGTTGCAGTTCGATCCAGCTCCCTTTTCTGTCGAGCTAGAATGCTGCGAGAGGCAAGCTCCTGCGAGGGAGCCTGCAAATCTAGCGTTTCACAGCACCTTCATGATTAGGGACAAGTTGGCCTGACAATTAATTCCTCGGTGAACTGCTAAAAAAAACTATTTCTGCAATGTAGAACAGCGCTCGGTTGCACAAATGAGGACGATTGCGATATGACGCTTTTCCAGAGCCTACCGTACTCTCCTCTTATCAAACGTCACGAAGCAATTTGTTTTGACATATATTATAATTTTCCCGTCCTTTTAAACTGCAGATTACTAAAATTATTTCTTAAAGATATCGAATTGACTAACGTGACTTCTCCCGTAGGAACACCGATATTGTGTTCCTTCATTCCATTCTAGACCAACGCTAGTTGCTTGACTTCTCTTCTCTTCTCACCCCTGCCCCTCTTACCCGCCCTCTCCGTAATGCTCATCCTCTTCGAATTACCTTACCCTTTATCCCTCCGAATTCGCATTTCACCCTCGTATCTAGATCCATTTCCTTTTCTTTCTCCCACATAATTCCTTCCGTTCTTTCATATCTTCTCAGCCCACCCTATTCTTCCCCAAATCCGTTATCCATAATTGGCTACATCAGTGAACCCCCCCCCCCCCCCCTCTCCCTCTATACCCTTGCTGCAAGCATACCCGATTCGACTATATCGACGGACCTCCGTTTTTCGACACCAATCCACTGCATTATCATGAATGCTCCCAATGAACGGAATAAATAATTGAAATGAATTGAATTGAATTGTCTCACGAGAGAATCGGGACATTCTTGGTACAATCTAAAACATCGATTTTGGGATATTAACAGTTCTGGGGGTAATATATCGTCCAGAATCCGAATCCGGGTCGATCGGCTACCTATCTCGATAAGCGGCTGCTGCAGCTGGCTGCAAAGTTTTTAGAGTCCCGCTTTGACGCCTCTGGAAAAGGTTTCAAATCACTCCGATTTTGCTCAAAATTGACCAGTAGGCATCGCTTATGATGCTTTCTGACTTCCCCGATCGATTTTTTGGTAGATCAAAACATGACCTCTGGGCAGTTTTTACTGCATAACTTTAACAGTTCGGAACACAAACAAACCAAACTTTTGCATCTTATAGAGCTTTAAATTCTGCATCTACTGGAATTTTTGTGGATTTTGCCATGGGGTCTATCATGTTTCCCATACGAAAAACAACGAAAAATTACGGGGTGTGGCAGTCCGCTCATGCTGAAAATCGCATAAGTGTTTACGATTCGAACTCAATGGTTGAGGGTTCGATCCCCCCATCGTGGAAAACATGTTTTGCATGCAAATTTACTTCATTGTCATAATTTGTGATGTTTTCCCAGCTGTCTGAAGGTTCCTTCCTACATACGGTAGAAAGAGATGCACGAACCAAAGTATAAAAATCGTCACAAATGATGCAAAATGGAGTAAATATGCATGCAAAACATGTTTTCCGCGATGGGGGATCGAACCCTCAACCATTGAGTTCGAATCGTAAACACTTATGCGATTTTCAGTTTGAGCGGACTGCCACACCCCGCAATTTTTCGTAGTTTTTCGTATGGGAAACATGATAGACCCCACGATAAAAATCCACAAAAATTCCAGTAGATGCAGAATTGAAAGCTCTATACGATGCAAAAGTTTGGTTTGTTTGTGCTCCGAGCTGTTAAAGTTATGGAGCAAAAACTGCCCAGAGGTCATGTTTTGATCTACCAAAAAATCGATCGGGGAAGTCAGAAAGCATCATAAGCTATGACTTCTGGTCAATTTTGATCAAAATTGGAGTGATTTGAAACCTTTTCCAGAGGCGTCAAAGCGAGACTCTCAAATCTTTGCAGCAAGCTGCAGCAGCCACGGATCGAGATAGGTAGCCGATGGACCCGGATTCGGATTCTGGACGATATAATACCCCCAGAGCTACAAAACCTCAAAATTGATTGTACCACGATATGGGCGTTTTGTCCTGAATCTCTGATGAGAGGCCTGATATGAGTAGATCGAGGTGTGCATGTCGCACTGGAAATGAGGTCGATACGGATGCGGCGCATCCACATTCAATGTCTTCTGACCCGAGAACTTCCGTCGCTCTGCAGTAGCGCCGCTACTCAGAGCCTTAGTGGTTCACTATAAATTCAAGAAACTAGGGGAGGGGGGGGGCGGACAAAAGCAAAACGGCCAAAAGCACAACTCAAAGGCGTTCGATGGGGAGTTGATCTATGAACTTGAGAGTTGTTTCATTGTAACCAGTATGCACTCCCCTACATTAACATATGTAAATCTTGTAACCAGACGATCTTAAGTTTCAGTCCAAATCAACGTATATGAGTTCATGAATTGTGGATTTTCATGACCCCCTATACGTTGAAATCTCCTGGTAACAAGACTTACATATGTTAATGTAGGGGAGCGCATACTGGTTACAATGAAACAACTCTCAAGTTCATAGATCAACTCCCCATCGAACGCCTTTGAGTTGTGCTTTTGGTCGTTTTGCTTTTGTCCGCCCCCCCCCCCTCCCCTAGTTTCTTTAATTTATAGTGAACCACTAAGGCTCTGAGTAGCGGCGCTACTGCAGAGCGACGGAAGTTCTCGGGTCAGCAGACATGGAATCTGGATGCGCCGCATCCGTGTCGACCTCATTTCCAGTGCGACATGCACACCTCGATCTACTCCTATTTCAAGTCATCCTCCTCGCTTAACTGATAAGATAATGCGAGTGATTATTCAATTCAATTCAATTATGTATTCCGTTAATTGGGAGCATTCATGATAACACAGTGGATTGGTGTCGAAAAACGGAGGTCCGTCGATATAGTCGAATCGGGTATGCTTGCAGCAAGGGTATAGAGGGAGAGGGGGGGAGGGGGTTCACAGATGTAGCCAATTTTGGATAACGGATTTGGAGAAGAATAGGGTGGGCTGAGAAGATATGAAAGAACGGAAGGAATTATGTGGGAGAACAACAGTATCAGAGGTAAGAGAATTCAAAAAGGAAATGGATCTAGATACGAGGGTGGAATGCGAATTCGGAGGGATAAAGGGTAAGGTAATTCGAAGAGGATGAGCATTACGGAGTGGACGGGTAAGAGGGGCAGGGATAAGAAGATACGAAAAGTCTACTAAATAGCGTCTGTGTAGAATGGAATGAAGGGACACAATATCGGTAACTGTTCTGCGGCTCTCAAGAGTCGTTAATTCAATAAATTACGTTCGTTCAAAATAAGGTACATGAGGAAGAACGCACCGGGAATAAAGCCTACGAGAGAAGTCACGTTGCACTTTTACTAGTTCCTTAGTCAATTCGGCGGAATGTGAAGGTTACTAGATGATGATATAGGCTATAAGTGGCTAGTCAGCAGAGGATATATGTTTGAAGAGTGTAGGAACAGAACAAGGAGTCTGGTGCTGAAGTGTTGCATAATCGGAAGATACGAATAGTTTTAACCTTGTAAATCGCACACAGATACAGTGATGATGTCCCACTTCATCTATACTATAATATTGATAGTGAAACGGGAATTTTGTAGGTTCAATTTGACTTTTTCAACCCATTGGCTTCCCGGCACCGATCTCACCATTTCTGCATTGGCTATTACGTCGACAGATAAGATCATGTGAGTGGCAATTATTAATTGATCAAATATGTTTTTGGGTACCGCTTACGACGTGGGAAGATGTTGGAAAATAGTTATAATTTTTTTTTGAAATAATCATATCGTAAATATAAAAACTTGGTGATTTCGTGTTAAGCTATTATTATGTATTTTCACGAGCATACGTAGGGCGATAAAGTCGTGGAAAAAAATCGACTCACAAAATAAATGTATAATGGTGGTTTATTCATAAAATAACCTCTGATGATTTCGTCTTCTCCACGCGCAATGTAAGTAATGAAACAAATTTCGATGATCGATTTTATCTAGCTTTTTGGTTCAAAAAATATTAAATTAATGATTGTGCAGTTAAGATGTGCTCTTTCTCTAGAAGAATGAAACTTTGGTTTGCCGATGATTGAAACTGATTCAATATCTGGAGAGCTCACGTACCGAAATATTGTGCATTATGTTAAAAAAATGATCCGCGCAATTCATTGATAGAAGGGATCTTCTTCGCTTAAAGACTAACAGTGAAACGCGTGTGTTGCATGCTCGATTTAAGTTCGTTAGCTCGCATGACGTGCTCGGCGTCGACCCCGCAATGGCTAGTCTATCTTCAGAGATGGTCATGTGAGGGGAGAATATCGTATGATTGAGCAAACCAATTAATAAGTAATTTTGGTGCTGGAAAATGTTGGAAAATTACTTAGTGTCTTGTCATGTTGCTAACGTGATACAATCCTACCACATTTCAGGCAGAACTCAACCAACTCAACAGCGAGTGCCACCAGTGTCTAGTCAGTGGAAGGAGGGTGTACAGTAGAGCACGGTAACAGAGCAAGGGTAGCATAGGAATTGATCAATCATTGCATGTGAAGTCATCGGACAATTATAAATTATTCACAATAGAAAATGATGTGGAATCGCAGTCCTACTTGCTCCAGACTCTCGGGTTGAAAGTGAAGCGTGTGAGTTGCAGGTTCGCCCGCAGCTGCAAAATTAAATAGCAAATTATCAAACAATGCAAATAATATCAAAAATTGCAAATTAAATTGAATTTGAATATTTATTTATTTCAAGAATCTCGTGTATTGGTATAGAAGATCTTATTGAATCAAAGACTGTCAATGAAACTTATGTGCCAGCTTCTCCCGCAATGCGGCAGTACTCAACCAACTCAAAGACGAGAGCAACCAGTGGTCAATAGAGGGGATACGGTAGAAGGGTACTGTACCAAAGCAACCGTGGGGCTTGATGCTGATTTCGAGCGTCATCTGAAGCGGGCGTTATTTGCGAGTTATTGTTATTGTAACGACATTAAATGATGAGAAAAAACTATTGGTGATCTTCCTGTAAACTCTTGAATTGAAAGTGAAACACCGTTGTTGCGGGTTCGTTCACAAGAGCTTATGAGAGACTATCTGAGTGAATGAACTTTTTTGTGTAGAAGCTTGGCACTAAGCCAAAAATCGAAATGCTCCTAAATGTGCATACATGTAGTACTCGGTGAGTATAGCTCAGGCGTGGCTTATTTAGTGTTCTAGATCACGCATTGAGAAGTGCGCCGCACTTTAGTCCGAAAAAGGCAATTTTCGAACTTTGCCATTTCGCAATCGATCCGAACGGTTAATATCTCTAAAAATGCGGAATATTCAGTTGATCACACCTGCCAAGTTTCGTAATAATTGGATTAAAACTCTACATGATACAACGAAAAATCGATATATGTTGGTTTAATCGAATTTTAAAGCTTACTCGTTGGAGGGCCTTCCATATTTTCTTTCATTGTATTTGTAGTTCTGGTTACTAACTATCTATTAAAGCAAAACAATTAAAATTGAAAAATAACTTTTAGAGAAAACAGCAAACAACGGCCGGCAACTTGAAATAAAATCAGTTTGTAATAGGAATTTGCCTACCGTAACCCAAAGCAGAACTGGAGGGCAGGTGTTCGAGAGTTATCCTACATGGAGTACTCGATGAGGGAACTCTACCATAATCAATAAAATTTCGATATGCATCCTCGCGCGCAAGAGCGCTGATGTAAAAAAATATCGAGATATTACGGTAGCTTTTCAACATCAGCGCTCTTGCGCGCGCGGATGCATGTCGAAATTTTATTGATTGTGGTAGAGTTCCCTCATCGAGTACTCCATGTAGGATAACTCTCGAACACCTGCCTTCCAGTTCTGCTTTGGGTTACGGTAGGTCAATGCCTATTACAAACTGACTTTATTTCAAGTTGCCGGCCGTTGTTTGCTGTTTTCTCTAAAAGTTATTTTTTTAAATTTTAATTGTTTTGCTCTAATAGATAGTTAGTAACCAGAACTACAAATACAATGGAAGAAAATATGGCAGGCCCTCCTACGAGTAAGCTTTAAAATTCGATCAAACCAAAATATATCGATTTTTCGTTGTATCATGAAGAGTTTTAATCCAATTATTACGAAACTTGGTAGGTGTGATCAACAGAATATTCCACATTTTTAGAGATATTAACCGTTCGGATCGATTGCGAAATGGCAAAGTTCGAAAATTGCCTTTTTCGGACTAAAGTGCGGCGCACTTCTCAATGCGTGATCTAGAACACTAAATAAGCCACGCCTGAGCTATACTCACCGAGTACTACATGTATGCACATTTAGGAGGATTTCGATTTTTAGCCTAGTACCAAGCATATGTTCAATTTCTCAGATAGTCTATCTTATAACACACTATCTGAGAAAATCAACATATTTCTTCAGCGACTTGGCACAGGCCGAAAATTCGAATTCCTTCTGACTTTACAGATAGGCCGGCCTCGTCGAGGGAAACCGATGAGCATCGCCAGAAATTCGATCCGCATCCGCGCGCGCCGCGGCGCCGATCTTGAAAAAACTACAGTAATCCTCGTAAATTTGTATATCGATCCCAATGACTGCGGCGGTAAGGGCGCTGAGTTCCTTGACAAATTATAAGAGTTTTTTACTTTTGAGAATTTTTCGATCAGATTCCATCTAACGCCATAAATCGATAATTCCACTTTTACTTCATACATTTTTGCAAATCCCCAAAAAATTTTTCAAGAAACATACAATTTTTTATTTGAGTTTCTGCATCTACTTGTATCGATACGCACTTGATTATAAAGGCGCAATTTAAATCCGGCCTTAAGTTAGGTAACGGTAACAAAATATGTATCGAAACCGAGTTATGGTGTAAAGAATACTGTAGACGCTTTATCCGAATAAGCTTAATTTTCTTTAAATGAAGAAAAATACGCCTCGACATGGGTGCATGGGCTCCATGGACCACATTGGTGAACGAAAATACGTATCTGATTCGAAACAACGGAATTTTGAAAAAAGCGGTTACAGTATATTTTACACGATAATTCGGTTTCGATACACATTTTGTTATCGTTACCTAACTTAAGGCCGGATTTAAATTGCGCCTTTATAATCAAGTGCGTATCGATACAAGTAAATGCAGAAACTCAAATAAAAAATTGTAGGTTTCTTGAAAATTTTTCGGGGAATTGCAAAAATGTTTGAAGAAAAAGTGGAATTATCGATTTCTGGCTTTTCATGGAATCTGATCGAAAAATTCCCGGGGGTAAAAAAGTCTTAGAATTTGTCAAGGAACTCAGCACCCTTACCGCCGCAGTCATTGGGATCGATATACAAATTTTCGAGGATTACTGCGCCCCCGCGCGAGTGGATGCGGATCGAAATTCTGGCGATGCTCGTCGGTTTCCCTCGTCGAGGCCGACCTATTGGTAAAGTCAGAAGGAATTCGAATTTCCGGCCTGCGCCAAATCTATTTCGATTCTCTAAGATAGTCGGTTTTATAGTACACATCTGACAGAATCGAAATATACTGTCGCGCGCATAAGTGAGTGTGCAGAATTTGAATTTGTTGTATATGTTTGCCCAGGAAAGACATCATTCTGGCACTATGGTGTTATGTACCAAATTCATTGGAGATTATGATCATGATATTACGGGATGACGTCATCGCATAGTTATTGCGTAGTGATGACGCAATCAATCTGCACTTTTTCAAAACGGCATTATTCTTACATAGATTTTTTCCTGTTCGCCATACTTTCTATGATTGGAGATATTCTATGATTGGAGACACTCTCGTCGTCTGCACTCTCTCGCCCATAGGGGTAAACAATGTGTTTTCCGACCCTAATGTACCTCCGAAAAACGCACGCCGCGGGCTGGAAAGATATCCAAACGCTCTAAAAAGGTGGAATTCAGTTCTTCAAAACATTTTGAACATTACCAGATAAAAATCAGATTTTTACTAAACTTTTCCGTAAAGTTATGGATGTCCGAAAAATGGTCATTCAAACAAGTGATTTGGACATGCCCTGAGGGGAAATTATGAGATATCGTATTCATATTCTCAGGGTCATGTGTACTCATGATGGCGATGATTTTGATGCTTTGAAAGGGTCTCTAGCTACTCTAGAAGCCGTGTTCCGAATTTCAGATCCTGCTTTTGCAGCTTCGCTGCAGCAAATGTGCGACCGAGCAGCACTTTCAAAAATTTATTCTGGGTAGGCCTCGGTCATATCTCCAATCATAGAAAGTATGGCAAACAGGAAAAAGTCTATGTAAGAATAATGCCGTTTTGAAAAGTGCAGATTGATTGCGTCATCACTACGCAATAACTATGCGATGACGTCATACCGTAATATCATGATCATAATCTCCAATGAATTTGGTACATAACACCATAGTGCCATAATGATGTCTTTCCTGGGCAAACATATACAACAAATTCAAATTCTGCCCACTCACTTATGCGCGCGACTGTATCTTTTCATATGGACAGCAATACATTACCAAAGTCTTGAATATTTTGACTATACACCATCAATAACTAATTATTTAATTTTACGACGATCCTCGATTCTCGTGATCGATTAGTCAATGCGCATGCAATTTGATAGCTCTTTCTCAATGTTGAATCAACAAGGTGTACTTTTTTAAGACGCAACCGTTATGAGATGTATTTCATTATTTCGTCCATTTCAAGATAAAAATACTCAAAGCTTGCACATGATAATACGTAGCAACTGCTCAACACAAAATCACCAAGGCCTTTCAAATTTTCTGAACAGACTTCATATATTTAAAAAAAATATATATTTAGAAATATTTCCAACGTCGAAATCACTGTCAGTCGATTTATTCAATCAGAATTCACTCTCACATGATCATGACTGCATATATTATATCAGCGATTGCGAGATCATCGCTGGACAGTCCCAACGAGGCAATCTCCTGTGTGCGACCCTGCAAAACCCAAGTTTCACTATCAATACTAGAGTGTGGAGGAAGCGTAGCGTCAATTTGATTCCATTTTCAGCCTCACAATAATGCAATAATATCAGCCACATCCAATGATGCACTAGTTCAGATCAAAGCCTTGCGCTGTGCTTGCTCTTATCCGTCCCCTTCTACCGCATCCCCTTCCTACTGATACTTTTCGTTGAGTTGATTTAGTACTGCCTGAACTGTACGAGAAAACTGCAGCATGTTTACATCCAAGCAAGGAGATGGACCCGAGAAGGATTACGATATGAGTAGTGTACATTACTGCGTAATAGATACAACTCAAGAACGGTAACTAGTAATTACTAACTACAACAAGCTCGCTATATAAGATTCAGAATTCGAGGTTTGAATCTTCTAAAAAAAATGAAATATCAATATCTACCGTACCTCCTTCTGAGAGATGCTGATCTGATGGAACGATTTAGCATTGCAATAAAACGATTACTTTTCAAATTATTAAATTGTAAGTGAGATGCACGCAAAATCGAAACGCTTTATTAAATAACATATGCATAACTCGAAATAACCAAGGTCTTGACAATAAGCCATAATTGTCCATTTATTTTTGTATTATTATTGTATTCACCACGAAGAAGAGTTGATTGCTCGACGTTTTTACATGAAAATATGCTGCAAGTGCTCAGCACGGAATCGCCAAGTCCTTATATTTTTTTGATAGGACAAATCTATAATATAAAATTATAAAAATATTGTTTTTAATATTTCCAACGCCGTAATCACTATTAAATAGAATTATTCAATTAATCAATAAAATCGTCACATACGTGATTTCTCACTTCTTTGCGGATAGTAGCACCGTTGCGGGATCGTCACAGGTCCCTGCAGTCCCTGCGAGAACTGCAACACACGCGTTTCACTGTCACTCCACGATCATGCAATATCCAACTCCTCCAATATTGGTACCATTTTTTGCTGCTAAATTTACAATATTTCTGTACTCACGCACACGCGATGGTGGTTTCAACAACAGCGAACTCATGTTTCACTATCGAACTATATTGCGGGTGAACATTGAAACTCAGTACTGAATCGGTTTTGAGCCTAAAAAAACACAATGAGCGACTGATAGCACGAGTTTCGCGATCCACATTTAACACCACAATATTGTTCGCAATTCTGGCAATCGTCTCTTCAATTCTCACCTATCTCGCCACTCGACCGGAGAAAGTGTTGACAAAAGACGAGACGATTACCCGAATTACGAACTCATCACCAATAGCTTCTCCATATGTATCGATGACCGTACTAATGCAGTTATCAACTCTTTGATCTAACGAAAGGTCATCACGATTAAAATTTTCTAGAACTATTTTTCTAAGTTTCCTACGTCTATGCATGATTCGTTCATTTAAATCACTCGGTTCATTCAAGCTGATATAACTGCCAATGATCTTTTGATTTAACTGCCGGGCTCGGCGCCGGGACGTCCCAAATGCTCCTGAAAAGGAACCTCCAACAATCGTGTTTCACTATCAATTCAAGAGTATATTCGAAGCGGGACATCAATAGATCGTGGGTACAACTTCCAGTAATTCATTAAAATCAGCCGCATCCAATGACTACGCCCTATCTGAGTGTTACCTGAACTGCAAGTAATGACTTCAGCATGCTAGCAGCCACGTTGCGCTGCGCGAGAATGAGGGTCTGAGAAAGAATATGATAGGAATACTGCACATTAATGTGGAGTATGTAAACAAAGCTCAAAAAAGAAACTACGCTGTACCATTCACAGATATCGAGGTTTAAGTCTAAGGAGTGGACAATATGTACAGCACTAACAGCAGCAGCAACCAAGGGCAACTCGAACTAAATATGTACTAAATAGACAAAGATATTATTATTATTAATTGGGCATTTGTTGTGGAAATGCTATATTCTTCTATCATGGCTTCCTAAACGGCCACCCTTTCACATTATCGTAGAAACGGCAACTAAATAGGCGGTCGTCTGATGTTGTCAAGGCTGGAACACACAACACACACGTTTCATTATCAATTTAAGAGTCTAGAGGAAGTGGGGCAATCAGTAATTTTTCTGGGATTGGAAATCAGTAAAATTCAATTGTATCCCAGAATTCGGTACTATTTCACATGAAAACCAAAAATGTATCCTTCACCAGCTCTTTCGTTTGATAATTCTTCTCAGTGTGCGTATGTAAATCGAAAATCCGACGAGAGCCGCATCATGACAGAAATCGATCGCGCTCTTGAACCTGAGAAAAATGACGCATTACCTCTGAGCAAATATTGCTTGATGTGTATTGGAGTTGTGCAAACGATAACGATATTTTTCCGATATTTTCCTCTCATTTTTGCATTACGATATATCGTATATATTAGGTTGTTCGGAAAGTTTCTTTCTTTTTTCATGTATGGACACTTTTCACTTCTCCTTTATTTAACCTTGTCCAATCATCTTATGGTTTTTTGTAGTTGATGTGGGCTTGTATATTCTCTATAACATCCAGTAATGCATACCGTTTCTTTCAATATATCTTGAGCAAAGGAGTTCCGAAGTTAGCACCGTCGACTTTTCAGCGATATTTTTAAGGACACACATTTCTTTGCAGAATAGAGATAGGTATACAAATGACCCATTATTGTGAAGTACGTCAAATAGGGTTATTAGTAAACATAAAGTTTTAAATCTAAGACGTATTACCTAATCTAACGAAGCGTCGATTGGATAATCCGCACTACTGTTTATTTTTCGAGCAGAATTTATTGTGCTTCCCCCGATCAACCTAGAAAACAAAGCGATTGTTATTTGTGAAGTACTTTACATGGCCACTTGCTATCCCTAATTAGGTGGAAATCCAATTACGTATTCAAGAGCAGGCTTTCTTCAGAATATTTATCGAAATTTGAAAATCGAAATGGTGACATATTTATATCTCTCGTCTCTCTCGAAGGTTGAAAGTCTGGTTTTTCTTTGTTATCATTAATATCAACTCTTGCCCTATCATAAATTATCGGCTTAATATCGGTAGGCATCTAGTTCTCGGGAAGAAATGACCCAACAAAAAACACTGAAATTCTGTTTTTTGAGGTGTTTTTGGCATTTACAAACATTTGATATTTTTTTAGCCTGCTATATGACCGAGATGCGATTTGAACATACTGTAGCATTCCACAACCAAGGCCCTTACTTATACCATAATCAAAATAATTGAAGTCGAATGCCACAATAATTGGCATGACAAAAATAAAAGAAAGAAACTTTCCGAACAACCTAATATATCATATATATCGGAATCGGTCTCCCTTTGTTTCAATAGATAATTTTGCTATGAGTTTCAATAATCATTTAAATGTTTTCCCGAAATTATGGCTACTTGTGTGGTAATTACGATATTATCGCATATCTAATGATCCCATTCCGATATATCGGATATCGTTTGCACATACCCAATTGTATTGTTTGGCTAAAAACCACTCATGGCTACATCACTGCTCTACGTTTGCAAATGAACGTACATGGAAGCTGCTCAACACGAAATCACCGTTGTCTATTCTTAAGATCCGATTTTTGTCCGAATGTTGCAAGGAATTGAGGGCCAAAACTAAATTGCTATTTTTTTCTTCTGTTTCTTATGTGACGTTCGACCATACCACCTCAACTGACCAGACACTCGTTGTCGCTGAGTTGGTTGAGCATTGCGGGAACTGTTGGAGAATGATGCAATAACGTTGTGCTGAACGAGGAGGAGGGTCAGGAGAGTTTTTAATAATTATTTTTTCTCTACAAAGATGAACCATCGTTGTGCGGATGTAAATGGATATACAGGGTGGCCGATAAATATTGCGTCCACCTTTTGAATAATATCTCGTAAACAAATAAAAGGTTAATTATCATATTGCGTTTAAATATATATCAGTACCGTGCACAACAAATACTAGACGCAGGCTTCATGGTATCGACTGGCCTCTTAGCATCGAGGCAAAAAGTAGTCTACATTTTTACTCACTGCGCCGTTCACATTTTTCGATATATAAAATGATCTCAATGTCCATCGAAATTGCAACCGAGGTGAATATGAAGAGTAACCCTTCCACTAAGTGTTAATCTTGTCAAATGCGATATAGGGTCTCTGAAAACAGAGAGAGATAAATTTGATGACTTTCAGTCACGCATATGCAAAAAGCTCACTTTTCGGAATTTCTTATTCTGAATGTTGATACCGCCGTATAATGTTGCATAGCTATTAACAGAGTCGAGTTATGAAATATTGTTGCATCAAATTGAATGTAAACGTTGAATTAATGGTAGAAGTAGGCACCTCAAAATATCGCTAGCATTTCGCAACTTATTCTGGTTCCGAATCAATATGCCCAAGCAAATGGAATGCATTTTCACAATAAAAAATGATGGAGTATCATGCATAAAATAGAACAATTCCAATAGCTAATGTGTTCGAAGAATGCGGCTTCGAAATATTATTATTTTTTATAGAGCGCCGTTCATAATGAAATAATTGTAAAGCATTTCTGAGAAAGTTCCGAGGCTCATAATATAATTGATCACATATTTATACGTGTAAATGGTTGTTCTTATTAGGAATAAATGAATGAGTCCTGTATCTAATTCCTTGCTGTAATGCGGCATAAACTATCAGATACGTTTATGTGCCCAGAAAAGTCCCAATTCCAAAACAAAATATTTCAGAAGTGATAACTCTTGAAATACTTGAACAATCCAGATAATATTTATAGGCTAATAACTTTTGTCCTTTACCAACATAGTTACCAAATTTGATGCAATGGTGCCTACAGAGAATGGAGATTGAGAAACAAGAAAAGTGGCGCAATATTTATCAGCCACCCTGTACATAGCACCCGCGCAACACGAAATCACCAAGGTCTTCAATTTTTTAATCCACTTTTTCCCAACATTTTCTATTCCGCCAATTTCTTCAAACATATTCATCGATATTTCGCGATCGCATGATTTTCTTTCAGATATAATAACAATTGGGAAACCGGGCAGTCTATAAGAGTACCGTGCGAGTGACCCTGTGACACGTGAGTTTCACTACAACTCGTTGACTCGAGAGAAGCTGGTCTGGCGATGTTTTTCATCCATCTCTTATAATCAAACTTTTGCTGCAATCTGTTGATCAAGCGCACCAAAGTATTGCTGAAATTTCGATAATAAAACTTAGCCTTGATTCACGATTCATGGAAAACGTGAACAGGAATAAAAACTATTTTTAGTATAGTCTCCCAACGAAATAAGACGTCCTAACCATAGCCATCTGCATTTAATTTATGTATAATTATTTGAAACAAGACTGCTTTGTCAAATCAGAATGACACTTTTGATCAAACATGAAGATTGGGTTTCATCGTATAATAATTATTCACGGAGCAGAGAGGTGATTTCTCGATGCATTCACATGAAAATACGTAGCAGTGCTCAACACGGAATCCCAGGGCCTTTTAATTTTATGAACAGACTAGTTCACAAAATTTACAAAAACTAATTTGTCAATATTTTTCGTCCAACGTCGTCATCACTATAATGCACTAGCCATTCGACTTATTAAATTAATCACTGGAGAAGGGTACATTTTGGTTCTCATGCTGCCTAGTACCGAATTTTATGTCAATCGAGGCGCAATCGAATGAGTCTGGGTTGATATGTATATTATGTTGACCGGAAAGCAGTGCGTGATCGGTCTTGGGAAGTGAGTTACCTATCATATCGTAAGGGCAACATTAAATCACAACGGCCTTGATCGTATGCTTCCATTTCCATTTTTTTTATTGTTGCTTTCTCCACAGCGTAAACAAGACTCACTGTTCGACGTGCGCACCTGACAACAAATATGAAATTCTCACTACGAAATCACCTAGGTGATTGATAAATTTTCAACCGCCTATTTCACAACAATTTCCAATACTATTATGCTCATATATTTCACTACGTATTCAGCATACTATTGATTTAGTCAATCAATAGTTTCGTACTCGCATGATCTTCTCTTTTGATATGAAAGTATTGCGGACTTGGTGCCAAGCAGTTCCTGTGAGTCAAGCTACTATACGCGAACCTGCAAAACATGCGCTCCACTATTATTTCAAGGACCCCAAGGAAGTGAGTTATCTATTATAATCTGCTTCAGCTCAGCATACAATAATTCATTAATATCAACCACATCCACTGTACAGCAAGTGCAGCACTAAACACCATTATTCTCATAAGACGCTCCGGACTGTACCTGAATACGTTCTTTTTATAGATAGTTTTTTTGCTCGAGTACATTCAGTGGTTCATATCTCAGTCTTCCAGAGGATCTTTCATGACGTCACGAGTGAAGATAATGGCCCAAAAAATTCCCTTAATCACAAATTGAAATTAAGAATGATTGATTGCTTAGCAGTCTTCACTCGCAGTACAAGGGTACTTACTACGCGTCTTTATTACCGCTTTCCTTGTAGTATCATTATTAGAATTTACATGAAATGGGTGTATAAAAGAGATCTCGACTCATTACCTCCAATCATGTATGACGATCTCGAAACTAACTGATAACAATTTATTGGGGTGTCCCATAATTTCGTTTAATTTTTATTCGGTGGAGCATAAAAACCGCCGTACTGATTGAGGATCCAAAAGGCCAACACTAGTGAATAGAGTAACCATTACACAATCACAGAAGCCATGGAATTTGCATCAGCTGCTCTCTCCGTTTTTAAAGAAGGGGTAACACGAATGAATGCTAGCGAGTCCCACCACGAAGATATTGCTCTCGCAATGGGAAACGGTAGCGAATTTACCCCAGAAAAGAAGTGAAACTTAAGTAAAGTGAGTGAAACATAAATGAACTAGTCACAACCCTGCGCTGTCAATGAACTTTGCGCGTATGTACATAGCGTCATAGCCGTCCGTGAAATTTCGGATAAAGTGATTCGTGATCGGGCTGCCGGCTTCTATTACACACACATTGTGGCTAATAGAACTAATTTTTCGTGTTACTCCTTCTTTAATATCCAAGTTGATAATTTGATTTTTTTGCTACCGTTTCGAATGTCTCATTGTTCCCGCTGCTCGAGTAATTAATTAATCCCTCACTCTACTCCCCAAGTCACCTGGTTGAGTCACTCGGACACAATTACAGAAAAAAAAATTGAGAAAAAATGTATATTTTTTTTCAAAGCAAACTGCCATTCTAATTGCCAAAACGCCTCGCAGGAATCTATTAAACCAAACCCTAAGCAAAAATGCTCCTGGTTCAGTCGGTTCACATCGGCTATCAAGATTTTAGCACATTCAAATAGTTTCGATTTCGACAGATCTTACTACTGCTTCGCAGACTCACTCGCTCCTCTCATCCCTCTCTCGAATCCCCAATTCACCTGGTTTAGTCTCTCGACGACGTCCCTCCTCCTCTCCTCACTCGAGCACGACGGCTGCAGCAGCTCCAACGAGAGCTTCTGAACGAAGCTACCATACCGTAAATTGGATTCTCATTCCCATGTAGTCGACGGTGATAAGACATCTCGGAAAAAACATTTCGGAAAATGACATTTCGGAAAAAGACGTCTCGGAAATTCCATCTCGGAAAAGGACATATCGGAAATTCCATTTCGGAAAAGGACACCTCGGAAAGATTTCGCAATATTTCAAGAGCGCGCACATGACTTTCGAAGCTATTTTCTCCTGATTAAAATAATATTTTTGTTTTTTTATCAATGGCAATATAAATCAAGTATAAGTATCTGATAATATATATACCATGAAGCCTGCGTCTAGTATTTGTTGTGCACGGTACTGATATATATTTAAACGCAATATGATAATTAACCTTTTATTTGTTTACGAGATATTATTCAAAAGGTGGACGCAATATTTATCGGCCACCCTGTATATCCATTTACATCCGCAATGCGATGGTTCTTCTTTGTAGAGAAAAAATAATTATTAAAAACTCTCCTGACCCTCCTCCTCGTTCAGCACAACGTTATTGCATCATTCTCCAACAGTTCCCGCAATGCTCAACCAACTCAGCGACAACGAGTCTCTGGTCAGTTGAGGTGGTATGGTCGAACGTCACATAAGAAACAGAAGAAAAAAATAGCAATTTAGTTTTGGCCCTCAATTCCTTGCAACATTCGGCCCTTGCAACAATATTTATTTAATTGGTCGTTCTAAAAATGTCATATGCGAGGCGTACTTTTAAGTATGTTCATTAAATTCCTCGTGTAAAGTTACCCCTAGATTCAAATTTCGGCTTAAAATAAGGCTCATGCGAGGGGTTTCCCAAATAGCGGAAAAGGGATCAATTGTTAGGAATTTCAGCTTTTTCGTTTGTATCTTCTCCATTTTCACTATTTCGAAGCAGATTTAACAAAAAAATAAGTTTCAAGATTGGGGAATGTGAATTATCATCGAAAAATCCGTGTTTGAATCGTTCGAAAAATATCGGTTTTCGAATTCTCGATTTTGCTCAAATTTGGGCACCTCAAAGTGTGGATTTTCGAAAATGTGAAGATGCGAATTCCGCATGAAGTAAAGAATACTTCCACTTAAATAAGAAAATGTACATATAAGCTTCTGTGCGCACTTCTAGATTCGGGTTTTTGACATTGAACATCGCAAAATTGGTACAATCGACCAACATTTAAAGATTGAAATCGACTGAAATCAAGTTAATTTGGTGATTTCACACCACAATGTAATTTATAATTCAAAAATAAAGCAGCAAATTCGGCTCATTATTACGACTATACGCAATCAATTATTATGGCAAATCTAGATTCTGAATAAATTTGATCCAAAATATTTTTGAAAGTCGAGCAGCTGTCGAAATTATTCTTATTTATTGTTACTAATCTGCTACTCTCAAATAGCTCACTGTAAATTGCGATATGTTTCAGAGCTATATCGGATATCGTTTGCACATACCCAATTGTATTGTTTGGCTAAAAACCACTCATGGCTACATCACTGCTCTACGTTTGCAAATGAACGTACATGGAAGCTGCTCAACACGAAATCACCGTTGTCTATTCTTAAGATCCGATTTTTGTCCGAATGTTGCAAGGAATTGAGGGCCAAAACTAAATTGCTATTTTTTTCTTCTGTTTCTTATGTGACGTTCGACCATACCACCTCAACTGACCAGAGACTCGTTGTCGCTGAGTTGGTTGAGCATTGCGGGAACTGTTGGAGAATGATGCAATAACGTTGTGCTGAACGAGGAGGAGGGTCAGGAGAGTTTTTAATAATTATTTTTTCTCTACAAAGAAGAACCATCGCATTGCGGATGTAAATGGATATACAGGGTGGCCGATAAATATTGCGTCCACCTTTTGAATAATATCTCGTAAACAAATAAAAGGTTAATTATCATATTGCGTTTAAATATATATCAGTACCGTGCACAACAAATACTAGACGCAGGCTTCATGGTATATATATTATCAGATACTTATACTTGATTTATATTGCCATTGATAAAAAAACAAAAATATTATTTTAATCAGGAGAAAATAGCTTCGAAAGTCATGCGCGCGCTCTTGAAATATTGCGAAATCTTTCCGAGGTGTCCTTTTCCGAAATGGAATTTCCGATATGTCCTTTTCCGAGATGGAATTTCCGAGACGTCTTTTTCCGAAATGTCATTTTCCGAAATGTTTTTTCCGAGATGTCTTATCACCGTCGACTACATGGGAATGAGAATCCAATTTACGGTATGGTAGCTTCGTTCAGAAGCTCTCGTTGGAGCTGCTGCAGCCGTCGTGCTCGAGTGAGGAGAGGAGGAGGGACGTCGTCGAGAGACTAAACCAGGTGAATTGGGGATTCGAGAGAGGGATGAGAGGAGCGAGTGAGTCTGCGAAGCAGTAGTAAGATCTGTCGAAATCGAAACTATTTGAATGTGCTAAAATCTTGATAGCCGATGTGAACCGACTGAACCAGGAGCATTTTTGCTTAGGGTTTGGTTTAATAGATTCCTGCGAGGCGTTTTGGCAATTAGAATGGCAGTTTGCTTTGAAAAAAAATATACATTTTTTCTCAATTTTTTTTTCTGTAATTGTGTCCGAGTGACTCAACCAGGTGACTTGGGGAGTAGAGTGAGGGATTAATTAATTACTCGAGCAGCGGGAACAATGAGACATTCGAAACGGTAGCAAAAAAATCAAATTATCAACTTGGATATTAAAGAAGGAGTAACACGAAAAATTAGTTCTATTAGCCACAATGTGTGTGTAATAGAAGCCGGCAGCCCGATCACGAATCACTTTATCCGAAATTTCACGGACGGCTATGACGCTATGTACATACGCGCAAAGTTCATTGACAGCGCAGGGTTGTGACTAGTTCATTTATGTTTCACTCACTTTACTTAAGTTTCACTTCTTTTCTGGGGTAAATTCGCTACCGTTTCCCATTGCGAGAGCAATATCTTCGTGGTGGGACTCGCTAGCATTCATTCGTGTTACCCCTTCTTTAAAAACGGAGAGAGCAGCTGATGCAAATTCCATGGCTTCTGTGATTGTGTAATGGTTACTCTATTCACTAGTGTTGGCCTTTTGGATCCTCAATCAGTACGGCGGTTTTTATGCTCCACCGAATAAAAATTAAACGAAATTATGGGACACCCCAATAAATTGTTATCAGTTAGTTTCGAGATCGTCATACATGATTGGAGGTAATGAGTCGAGATCTCTTTTATACACCCATTTCATGTAAATTCTAATAATGATACTACAAGGAAAGGGGTAATAAAGACGCGCAAGAATCGCCTAATAAAGAATAATAAAGAATCGCCTGCTCATACTTGCCCATTCCAAGAAGAACGTCTGCAATAGCCAAATGGAATGTTTTCGAATGATATTTTATTATGAAAATTATCCATTTCGCATTTGACATGTGTGTGAAATAAATAACCTATTCAATCACAATGCTGCAGTTTGTACAAATGCCCATTTGGAAGTCCACCATAACTACACTAGCAGATAGTATGTTTCATCCATGTTACAACAAAGACTTGAATAGTTGAAGTGCAGTTGAAGTGTTGAGATTTAAACAACCATAATTTCAAAATCGTGAAAAAATATCTCAGCAGGTCGAATTTTAGCGGACGTGTATAGCCTTGTATATCTCTAACCTTTGGGTCGACTCTGCTGCCCTCCCGTCCTTGTCGCTTCCATCTGTGCGTAGGCGAGACGCTGACTGGTGACGGGAGCAGCTCGAATAGAAAATTAAAACAATTGAATACACCTCTTTATTATTAGCATATTCGATAACTGTATTGGCATGTAAATGTTTAAAGGGTCGGAAAACGTTAATCGTTCATTCCATGTGCATGCAAAGATATAGATGGGACTATTTTGAGAATAATTCATTGTTATGAAAATGTCGACTAAATTTTTACATTACCTTCAACGTGCACAGTCGATTGTCCAGCGTGCTCATTTGGGAATAAATAACAACTGCTCACCAAGAAATCACTAAGTGATTGCATTTTTTTCAGATTTGCCTATATTTTAAATTTGTCTAGAACTTTTCTGGAAATATTTTGCCAATATCTTCACATGTCGCAATCGATATTCAATGTATTTGTTCAATCAATCGATATTCTCGCACTCACATGACCTCCTCTACAGCTATCACATACATTGCTGTGCTTAGCCGGGCGGTTACCGCGGAGCAAGCTATTGTGAGCGAACCTGCAACACACGCGCTTCACTATAAATTCAAGGGCCTAGATGGAGTTCATCAAATGATGCGTGACCTCAGAAAAAAGCTCTGCACTATCTTTGCTCTATTACCACACTCTCCCAATCTCATCCCTCTTCAAATGACCAGACATTGGTGTACAAGTCCTTGAGCTGTTTGAGTACTGAGTACACTTTAGGAGAAGGTTGCACACAGCGTGTCAGAACAGAAGTCTGACGGCGTAGAGCAATTTTACACTCCCGATTCAGCTAGAACAAATTGAAATAATTGGGTAAATATATTCCGTGAAACACATAAGGATTTAAGGTCAAAATCAGTTGAAATAATTAATTCGTCTCGTGAAGCTCATATCAAAACTGCAATTGCAAAACGCAACAGATGGCGACATTCAAAAGAGAACTAGTCGTAGGACAATAACGGGAGATATCACTTGTGGGGTATTTTCTGAATCCTGATGAGAAGCTCTACAGCTGGTACATAGCGATTTTTGATTTTGTTTTTAGTATTCGAGTAATCATGAAAAATACATATTTTGCACCACATTTGCAGCTGTTTATCGAATACCAAAAGCAATATCAAAAATCGCTATGTACCAGTTGTAGAGCTTCTCATGAGGATTCAGAAAATACCCCAGGAGTGTGGTCTCCCATTATTCCCCTCTGAGGAGTTCGAATTGTAATGGTTAAATTTCTAAAATTAAGAAAATTGATAAAAATAAGTCAGCAAGCGATGAAAAATTACCAAAATTAAACAGGGGCGGTATGCCTCATCGGAGAAAACAACCTTTTAATTGGAATATTATATTTTAATTTTTAAGCTGAATTAAAGGGATCCGGACATCAAAAATCAAGTGTGCCTTAAATTGCGTCTCATCCACACCTTAGTTAAATGCAATAAACTAAAAAAATTAAAAAAATTATTTAAGCAATAAAAATAAATAATTAAATATATAGTGTATTACTGAGGTAGCGTGTAAATTCGACGTTTCAAAAAATTCAAAAAATATATATTAAAATTACTGTATTGGAAGCATCTTGATTATCGGTTTTCAGATCGGCTGGCCGGCCGTCTTCTTCGGCAGTTTCTTTGCTTTCTTTTACTTTTTTTCAGTTATTTATGTTGTATTTCACTGTTTTGTGGCCTGAATTGTATTAGAAAAGAGGTCGGTCATGTATAATGCGGTTAGTGAAGTAATCTGCCCCTACTGAATAGCGAACGAGCGTTTTCTGATCGCTTCATATTCATTCTAATTGCACGATTCTTGCTTACATTTGCTATCAGTGCATGGCTACGGTTAACTGCTCCGCCTGCCCTCGTCGTTCCCACCAATGCCGCAAGATTCCCGACATTGCTGGGATGGGAAGGGAATGGCTGCTCCGCCTGAACCTCATCGAGGATGAGTTCGAGCTGCTGCAAGAGAAGGTTGCTAGGATTCAAGGAGAGGGGAGGCGAGCGTGGCTCTGCCCGAACCACTTCAAAGGAAGAAACCACCTGGACCGCGAAGGCCCTGAAGACGTGAGTCATAATGTATTTCACCTATTGGACATACTGTCACCGTTATCAGGGCCTCTCGGCTGTATAATCCAATGCTGAATCGATAAAATGCTCTTTCTTGTTTTGTAATTGATCATCGAATTTGCCGTTTGCTTCACTACGCGTTTTTTTAGCATCGTCAGAAGGGAGAAGAGCCTCCGAGGCTCAATTAGGAGAACGATGTACAGGTACAGGGCACAATTATTTACTTCCGAAAGACATTCGAATACTCTTATGCCCTGGGGAGGCCGAATAATATACAATCCCTGAGGAGGCAATAAAACACACATACATGTACAAGACTATGTGACATTCCAGCCCGGAGTCTTTCAGCCAGAGCCAGCTCCTACCGTAGAGGCCATGGTCGATGCCATGTCTGACCTACTTTTCCCATCGCCTCAACGCACCCAGTCTGGAGTATCTGGAGCATCTGGAGTACGTGCAACAATACCATTTGAAATATTTATTCAATTATGAAAGCTAGAAATGTGAACGAATAGAGAAAGATCAAACAACAGAACAGTGAAACGTTGATCATTGATTAGATTTCAAACAAATATTACCCCTTTTCACGAACTGACACGTGCCCTGATCACTAGTAGACGCACTAGAGTGTACAAAAGTGAGAGAGCGCCACCTGGCAGATTCTTGACTAGTGGTTGTTTTGTTCACGAATTGGCTCCCTTCATTACTTGTGCTCTCTAACAGTAATAGTCGGTGAGAGAAAACGCAAACGAACTGAAGAGAGCATGCGAAGTCATTTCCCCCGTGGCACGAAAATGGAATTTCTGCCGAACTAGGCCACGCTCTATCACATTGTAATATGGTGGAATAGTACATGAAACCAGAACACAAAACAACAATTTTAGAACGATAAAACTTATAATTCCCTATTACAATATAGCGAGTATTATTTACATCATTTCAGTCCTACATCCGATCTCAAGAAACGACCAACACCGAAGTGACCTCTGAGACGGGTGTTCAATGTGGTCCCCCTACCCCACCCAGTCACGACTACTTCCTAGTGAAGAAAGAATGCCTTCTTTCCCTCTTCACTCGTTGCCACCAGTGTGGGAAGAAGGAGATCGAGGAGGGCACATTCAAGTGCCGCACCGTAGGCTCGGTACTGGTCCTGCAATGGGAGTGTTTAGTGTGCGAGAGAGAAGTCGAGTGGCATTCTCAGCCTATGGTCGAAAGATACTTCGAGGGAAACCTCAAGTTGACTTCGGCCGTCCACACTACTTCTGTATCCCGCCCGGTTAGTCCATATAACTATGTTGAAAAAACAGAACAACCTAGTCCCAATGGCCGTAAAGAACAGTAGCCCGGAAACTGAATTCAGAGATTCCTGGACATGGGCAAGCTAATCGGTCTCGCACTTCCCTCTGAGCGGACAATGCGACGACAGCTCAAACGGATTGTGGTTCCCGCTGTGGATAAGGTCTTCATCAGACACATGAAACAAGCTGAGGCCACCGTGCGAACGTCCAACATAGTTAGTGAATACTCCTTGCATTACTGCTGTTATGCCCTCCCTACATCCCTTCGACAGCCCTCCCCCCCTCTCACCTGATCTCCTTCTTCTTCATCTCCCCGGCGAGGCAGCCTTCGCTGCCCACCCTCAATTGTTTCAATGAGGGGATCTACCCACTACCCCTGATTTCCCCCACCTTTGGTAGTGATCCACCATACTTCTCGCGTTCGAAAGTAGCCGAGCTCCAGACCCTGTAAAGCATAAATGTGTTAGGTATACTGTAGCATCTGAAATGACCGAGGGATACGGTAGGTATAGTAGTGATTTACAGTACGACACAATCGCAATCATTTCAAATTTCGAATTTCAGGCAGGCATTGGCATCGCAGTCGATGGGCGGTATTCCCATGTGGGCCGAACGGCACCCAATTGCACCGTTCCCTTCGTGGACATCGAGAGTAATCTCATCGTCCACGTCAAGAATATGCATAAGGATATGCCGGGGATAGGTAGTGTTAGTTGGAGTGAGTAATGATTATGTCCTTCTATTCCAGATGGGGTGAGTGGTCGTATGGAGAAGGAGGGAGTGAGGATGGGGCTGAGGGAACTGCAGGCGAAGCAACTCGTGGTTAGTCATCAACAAACACTGACCCATAATATACAAACTAGGAATGGTTTTACAATGAATGGTTTATTTCATTCTCCTCCGATCGGATCGGTGAGAGATCATTGAGAAGTAAGAGTCATTTGGTGATAAACCATTCCTAATTGAAACGGGAACCATGCTGGTTTGCTTTAGATCACATCGCTCGTATCTGACAATGATGCCAAGATATCCAAAATGATGCGTGATCTCTTTCCTGGAATTCAGCATCACTTGGACTTCTGGCACATTGTCAAGAATCTGAACAAGGCGCTTTGCGAGGTACTCAAAATAACTTAGTTGACACAACAATATACTCAGAATATAGTATAGCACAAATAGCAATATTTGCATTCAGCTAACAAAGCGCAAAGACTGCCCCCGCATCGAGCACTGGCGACGCGAGCTGATCGACCACTGCTACTTCGTCCATGGAAAGTTCGAGAAGGACAGGACGAAGGGAGTAGAATACATGAAAAGTTCGCTCGCTCACGTCGCTGGGTGGCATAAGAATTTTGAGAAGGTTAGCATGAATGTTGGAATGATTAATGAGCAGTATTAGTACACATTAGTACCCATGCACGTTAATAAATATGTGCTTCAGGTCCCCTTCTTGAAAGGTATCAGCGAATGCCTCCACGATGCTCTCCCCGATGCTTCAGATCACGAGATCGATCCGAAAAGCGCTGAGTTCGCTCATCTGAAGGAGGTCATCCTCAATCCTTCCTTCATCCTCGCCCTGGAACGAGCCTCCCCCAAGAAGAACACGTCACCATGCGAATGGTTTAACAGCTTGCTGAACATCTACGCGCCCAAGCGGATAGCCAGGTTAGTAATCAATACCGTCATTACCTCCACTAATTGAAACGTCTAATATCCAGTTATTAACTCATCTATTTAGTTCGGCTGTGGCTTACGAGGATAAGGTGAAGATGGGGGTGTTGCACCACAACACCATTGCGATGGCAGGCGTGCTCGGAGTGAGAAAGGAGAAGTCCTCCTACCAGACAAGAGCAAAGGGTAGAGAGGCAAAGTGTGTGAAGAGGAAGATGGAATCAGTGGACCAGTACTGGAGGAGAGAAGTTAGTATATTCAAACTAAATTAGTTCATCGAGCTATGCCGAAATTGTTAACAAAAAAAATATGTCTAACTAATATCTTGTCAGGTCTGGGATGAGGTGGAAGGAGTGGTCCGTGAGATGAAGGATGCTTCATTCCTCAAGAGGAAGGGAATCCCCGACTCCAATCGCTACATGGCTGCTCTCTATGCCGATGAGGAGGAGTCGGAAGGCGATTCGAAGGGAGATGAGAGCGATGTCTCCATTGAGTACGGAGCGGCATACGGAGAGGATGTCGATTCAGACTCCAATCCAATCGCCCCCTCCGAGGACGATTCGGAGCACGAGGAAGGAGATGATACAGGCGAGTCCCGAGTAGAAGAAGTGCCAGTGGGAGAGGAGGGAGCTGAGGTAGTGGATGCCTCCTCTGGACCAGACTGGGATGAGGGAGAAGATGAGAAGAAGGTCGCCGGTATTGGGAGTGGACGAGGAAGAGGAAGTGGAAGAGGGCGAGGGAGAGGACCTCGGCGAGGCCGCGGCAGGGGAAGAGGAGCATCCAGTGGGAAGGGAAGAGAGAAAGCTGATCGAGAGACGGAAGGAGAAGACGAGGAAGAGCCATCTACGAAGCAGGGAAGGAAGAGGAAAGCGAAGAGAGGGCAGGAAGATGGAGAAGATGGAGAAGATGAGGGATCCGACGGCGACTCGACGTACGAGCCACCCAAGAGAGGGCGAGGAAGAGGGCGAGGGAAGAAGCAAGCATAGGTGGGGGTAGAGGGTAGGGATCATGCAGGGTTCGTGAGTTATTGTTAGGATAGACATACAGTGAAACACTTGTTTAATCTCCATTTTCATACTTACTTGACGTGTGGTGTTGTTGATGTTGTTGTTGTTGCATTGTCCCATCGTCGTCTGGATGGCGCGTCTTTGATCTGCAAAAAATGGAATCGTTGTGAGAATTTATTAAATTGATTATGGATGAGACACATTTCAAACATCTTTAGACTCTTCTGTGCTCTATACTAAATACGTAGCAGAGACTAACCAACAGACTGAGGGACACAACCATAGATGTGCGGGAATTGTATCGGGGGGGGGGGGGGGGTGCCCATCCGGATGGGCACCCCCCTTCGACGTATAGGGGTCATGGTCAAAAATCGATCGGTAGGTCAAGACTAAGTACCGTAACCAATCGATAGTACAGTACACCCTGATACCGTATATGGATACCGTAACCCGCGAATATCGGAAACTAACTTTATTTTTAAAAACTCCTGGTACCGTGCCCAATCGATTGTACAGTACCCATGTCACTACCGTAACCCAGTTACATGGGTCAGATCCAGTTCCAGGGTGTACTGTACAATCGATTGGTTACGGTACTTAGTCTTGACCTACCGGCCGATTTTTTTACCATGACCCCGTCGAAGGGGGGTGCCCTCCCCCCCCCGATTACGGTATCCCAATACCATAAGCAAAGTACGGTACTTAGGGAACGGTGCAGTCATGAGCTACTCCTACTCTACACTTGTGAGTATGGCCACTACATTAAATCAAATTCAAGATTCTGCAAACATAAAAATAAAAAAGGTAAAGCACCAAGGTATTCGGGATAATCTTACTGAGGGGACTCAGCCATCTCCTGATTGAAGCATGCAGAGAAGGGGTGTGCCTGGTAGAAGCGCACCAGTTCGTAATCGATGTTCATGTTTCTGGAAAGAAGACAGTAATGAAACATTTGCCAAGACGTGATAAGCTATGCGGTTGACTGGCGATCGTAGGATTCAGGGTTGTTTTCGTACTCCCTCATTCCAGTGTTATTGCTCATGTGCAAGTATTGTATCAAAGGCTAGTCCCATGATCGCCGTCAGGAGTAAACGAATTTTAGCAACCAGATCTCACCTGAACTTCCTGAGCATGTCGATCATCTCCGCCTGCTTCATCTCTTCATATTGCTGATTAGCTTGGTTCGCACTTCCCCAGAATCGAGCATCGGCTCAGCACGAGCGGTCTAAAACAAAAGAGAGTGTGGGAAAATGAAGAAATAACAAATTAGGAAAACGAACAACGAAAACATTGAAACGATCTTACTGGAGAGCAGCTGGTAATCTCGAGACGATCATCCTCGACAGCGACGAGACCAGTGAGTAGTCCCTGGCAAGCCTCACCAGCAACCTTAACAACAAGAATAAATGGAGAAATTCAGGCTCGACATACTTCACTCATGCCAGCGTACAGTTCGCTGTCTACATGCTTGACGATCTTCATTAAGACCAGAGAATCAATTTGAACTTAGTTCACGTTCGGGGCGGAGATTTGCGCCATCATGGTGGACCTGTAAATATAGACTGTGAGCGGTTCAAAGATCTCGCAAACGGAAACATGATGATTTAACTATAATAAATATCAAATTCGCGATTTCGTATTAGCGTGCCTTGCCAACATTTCGTATTAGCGTGCCTTAGTGTAAAAAAGATGCTAATAAGGAGAAGCTAATATATATCAGTGTATGCAACGCAAAACATGCAAGCATTTCTGATTGCCCAATGCAAGGAACAACTCAGTTTTCATACTACTCATTTCAATGGGCGTAGCCCAACAAACCTAGAGGGAGGGGGGCGTCTCCTGCTTGACATCGGTCGCCGCCAGGAACTCCTTGCCGTTGGCGACGCCGATGTGGGCGCCCTCCCGCTTCACCAGTTCCTCCTTCGAGAGGTTGTGCGCCTGTATTTTAAATAATTACATATAATTTTAAATGTTGACCAATAATGAAACGACAAGCAAGTTGAATAATACACGTGCAAGTATAGTGTGGCTCGTGAGAGTACTCCCGAAGCAGCACTCTAGTAACGCAGTCTAGTTTCTTCAAATTCTCACTCACTTTCTCGGTCGTTCCTCGGTCGGGCAGGTGGATGGTCTCGACCTTGACGAAGAAGTTGTACTTCATGTAGTCGGGATTCGTCAGCACCGCTCAGCAGTAGTGGTAGGAGTTCCAGGCCTCCTCGTGGATCGCCAGCGGTCCCTTGGGCGCGATCTTGAGGGTCAGCGTCGGGACCTAAACAATATAAAAATATTGATTTATCGATTAAATATGCACTAATTAACGGATAATTAGCACTCACCTTCGACTGGAGGTGGTGGATCTTGTGCGTGTACTGGCCGCGGTCGTACGAGCCGTTGAAGAGCGCGTGGATAACTCATTTTTGAGCACCTACAAAACGGGATCGATAAGTAGAGGGTAGCAGCTCATGACTGGTGGGGTGAGAAACGGAAACATGCAAGGCAGACGCGTAATTACATGGCGTGAGCGCGAGAATTGCGTCTATGGTAAACGCGGCAGAATTGTTAGGTCTGGAACTCGGGAAATGCGAGCGAGTTTCTGTATTTTTGTAAGCGGTCGGCAACATAAAATCTGGCCACATTTTTTCATTTGGCCCTAACAGACGAAGTGGAAAACACACCTTCCCCGCCGCCAGTTTCGGCCTTGCTCGCTTCTCCTCTACGGTCACTCCTCTACGGTCAGCGGAAGGACGGCATGGCTGGAACGGTTAAATAAAAAATATTAATAAAAAACAACAAAACAATCGTGGAAAACGCACTATTCCTTGACGATTACTCTCCGTGTTGCACGTTCTCCTCCGCCGACGACGGATGGACCGGCAGCGAACCGCTGAAACGGAGCGAATGAATGGTGAGGCTCGACAATAAAAGACAACACAAAGGAGGCAAAACTATTATGTAGTATCGACATTATCGAAGAAAAGTATTACAATCGCGAGGATGGTGGGAAAAGTCGGGAACAACTAGTCAACACGCCTTCCTACACGGTAGAGCGAACGAACACCGCATATAAGAACTGAAGTCGGCATTTCCACGCTCATATCAAGCCAAGCCGAATTAGATGAACACGCGATTAGTGAATGAGAAGCGGGTTGAGTCAGCAATATTTATATTACAAGTTGCTCGCAAGTCTAGCGAAACAATAGCAACTCGAAAAAAAACAGCTAGCAAATTTGGTACCATAAGCTAAAAAAAGGTGTATTCCTGCCTAAATTCATGGTGAGCAAAGTGAATTGGGCCATTCTGAAACGGAATATAACCAGTTTTGAAAAGAAACAACGTAAAAACAAGTGGAAAACGCCGATAAATGCGGAGCCCTGTCGCGGTCGCTAGGGGAACCGGTAAATTCAAAGCCGGTAAATTGCAAAAATGGTGGGAAACTTCACCAAGGCTCACGCTACCGTTCAAATTGTTGAATTATTTTCATTGCGAATTTTCTCCACTCATATATTTTTTAAATTTTTATTTTATTTTTCGAAATAATATGTTTTCAATAGTTGATTTCAATAGAAAGAAACCAAATAATTTAAAAATATAAACTTTGGGGCTCCCGGATCCCTTTAAGGGGTATGTTTCGAACATATTCAACAATCGCATCACCGCTCAGCAACGACTGTTGAAGAAAAATGCGCCGCGAAGAACAAAGGAAATTTGTTTTCTGACACGCTGTGAATCATAAATAAAATGGGGTTGATCCGCATTATTTATCACTCACCGAGTGATTTTTGATGAGTGATTTTGTATTTCAATCTGTTATTACATGGGCAAATTCAATGGACAATAGGTGATCTTCAAGCCGTTTACTACTTAGTAATCTTAACTATTCTTCGTAATTATGATTCGTAATCTTGCTCGACACAATTAAACTACCATGCGTAATTGACGTCAACTATTTTCCGTATCCCGCCCTTACCGAACCCTGCACTTGGTGGATAGGGGACATAAATTTGATCATCGTCATTTTCAGTCTGTTGCACCAATTTCTCCCATACTTCCAACACTTAACGGAGCTTGGTACAGATCAGAAAAAAATTGTATCATCGCTATGCTGGAAAAATTGTATTCTCACAAATTAAATACGAATAAATGATGTGACAGTATAGACATGCAAGCAAGCAAGCATAAATACATTTATGAAAACGATCATGTTTTTGTTTTCAAAAAAAAAAAGATTTTCCCACGTTCTCGATCCGCGTTCCAAGCACTTCTGAAATCACGGAAGTAATCATGTCAGTAGTGGGAGATCTGGAATCGATGAAAACAATCTTACCATTTCAATCGCCTAAAATAAACAGCATACACTTGTTACATTTCAAGTAAGCAACGCCTTCGTCACCATAATCCCTTTCCCGTCTCCGTACATGCATGTGTTCATCGAGCAAGATTGTCGAAACATTTGATGGGAATCGAACCCGCAACCTTTCGATCACATTGCGGATGCTCTACCACTGATCTAGGCAACCGATGGTTATATACCCTCCCAGCTCGCGCTATGATCTTTGGAGGGTGGGCTAGGTCATGGTTATGACAGCGTCAAAAGTTTAATTGTGCTGGCACTCCTTTTTTAATGCTGGCGTTTGTAAATATCCATTTCCATAAAAAATTCAATCATATTTTACCAACATATCCCATGTTTCATAAATGCTACAACAACAACTGGAATGATTTAAAACCAGTTCATCTGCCACGTACGAGGATAACAATCATAATTATCTATTGCTTAGCAATCCTGAGTTATTTCGATGAACCTCAGCGACTCTGCTGTCGTCCCGCTGTTCTCGTATCAATCTGTGCGCAGAGGGGCTGGCTGGGCACAGGAACTGCTCGTACCTAAAATACTGAATGATAAACATAGGAAATAATTTTTATAGTAATAATATAATGACGTGGAATAATAAAAGTTATTCCACGTCATTACAAAATTCATCCTTTTGCTGTGACCGACGTGTTCGTCTCCGCACACCAGACGACGTCAGTTCCGTGATGCTAGTTAACGCCAATGTCCACCTGAACACGTTTGCGAAAGCACTAGTTGCTCGAAAAAAAATCTGAAGGACATCGTGCTACCCACTGAATGTTTGCTATCAACAGAGTACGAAATACTAGGACTACATATTCGGTGATCAAAGGAACATGCTTTAGGGCAATATAAAAGTAACCACTGTATGTGTTCGTGCAAATGACTTTACATGTACTTGCTTCACGGGAGCAAGCAGAGAAGTGAGGACGGAGAAGTCTCACGACTCAATCGTCTGACCTGCTGCACAAGATTTCGAAATATTGTCCCCAACATCTTCCCATGTCGTAACCACTATAAATCCAATCCATTCAATCAATCAATCATCTTCGCTCACATGATCTTCTCGGACGATATGAAAATAAGTACGGGATCGGCGCCGGGCAGTCCCTGAGAAGCTAGCTACTGCGAGCGAACCAACAGCATACATGCTTCACTATCAATATTAGAGTCTAGAGGAAGTGGTACGTCAATTTTTGTCTGTTCGCCGGCTAATAATTCACCAATATCATCCACGTAAAGTGGTGCACAACTTCAGCACCATGGTAGGGATGGCATCGCAATAAATTACCCCCTTCATATTGAACTACTATTAGGCTGGTTCATAAGTTTCTTTCTTTTTTCATGCACCAACATTCTGACCTCCCTAGGTAGTCGCAATGAGCCAATCAAATAATTGTTTTTGATGTTGATACGGACATGGGTACACACTATAGCGAATACTATATTGGGTTGATTCTATCAATTAGAATAGAGCATTTTAGTTTGGAAGTAATCGGACCAGCTCGAGCAGTCCGACTTTTCAATTGCTCTATGCTCCGAGTGGAATAAAGGTCACATTTAGCAAATTATTATAAAGTAGTTTGACTGGGTATGTCATACGACATAGCCCACCAAACCTACCGTGAAAACCCTACTAGAAATGTTGGCCCAATTACAGAACTAATGTAGTTGAAAATTATAGAACTCAAATTGCTGAGCGCAACTTCCTTATACAGCATTGATGAATGCTCAATTTCGATGGGTTGTGAAGTACTTTCCCCTGTAAGTATGCTAACAAATCTAGGAAAGGATAGGACTTCCCGTTGAAGAACTGCTGATTTCGAAATAATCGTGTCCTGATTCATCCGCTGAAATCAACACTTTTTGGATTCCCCTGTTTCACACACACGTTCGAATCCGGATTTGTTGTGCTTAGTAGAACAAAGAACTCCTGCCTAAGTGTTCCTCAATTGGGTAGAATCAAAATCCCACAAAAATTCGATAACCTGAATTTATCCCAAAAAGGTCAAAATATCCGTTTACCGATGTTAATTTTCTGAGACTTATCAACTTCTCACGATGATGCGTAGATCCAAATCAAATGTATGGTAGTAATCTACCACCATGGCCATAATACATGGTAGCCAGAAAATCATGAGAGCCTAGACACGCCAACAGAAATTTGAAAAATAAAAAAGAAAGAAAGAAAGAAACACACTATCTGACAGATCCGAAATAGACTTGGCACAGGCTAAAAAATGAAATTCCTTTTTACTCCGCCAATAGGCAGTACTCATTGAGATAAACATACGAGCGTCGGCAGAATTTTGATATGCGTCCGCGCGCGCGGCAGCGCGGATCTTGAACAAAACTACCGTAATCCTCAAAAATCTGTATATCGATTTGAAGCACTGCGGCGGTAGGGGGAATGAGTCGGCGAGAAAATTCTAAGACTTTTTTACTCCGGGGACTTTTTCGATCAGATTCCATCTAAGGCTGGAAATCGATATTTTCAGTTTTACTTCGCATTTGATCTGATTTATCTAAAAATATTTCTATAACACCCCGGAATGTTATTTGCTCAGAAGGTTCTACCAGTAATAAGACATCATATATTTTAAAATGAAGAAAATTTCAAAGCCTAATATATTGTTTTTCGGTCAAAACATGAATACAACTTTAATTATGTTGTAAGAATTACTGTAACCAACTTTTCCAAAGTTTGGTATTTTCACACTAGGACTGGATTTTACCATCCTAATCGTCTTCTCGGAGCCTCTAGGCCATTGAGACATCTGAATTCAATTCATATTGGGGTAAAACCAAAAGTTAGGGAAAGACGGCTACAGTAATTCTTACACCATAATTCAACTTTTAGTCATGTTTTGACATAAAAACAATATATTAGGTTTTTAAATTTTTTCGCCTTTCTAATATATTGTGTATCAGTGTAAGAGGAATCTAAATAGATCTTATAATTCCGGGGTGTTCGGTAAGAAATTAGTGAAAATTGCAAAAATAGAGGAAGTAAAAATGGAAATATCGATTTCCGGCCTTAGATGGAATCTGATCGAAAAATACCCGGGAGTAAAAAAATTTTAGAATTCGTTCGCCGACTCATCCCCCCTACTGCCACAGGGATCGGAATCGATATACAATAGTTTGAGGATTACGTTAGTTTTGTTCAAGATCCGCGCTGCCGCGCGCGCAGACGCATAGCAAAATTCTGCCGACACTCGTATGTTTTCGTCGCTGAGTACTGCCTATTGGCGAAGTTAGAACGAATCAGACTTTTCGGCCAGTGCCAAGTCGCTGAAGAAATATGTTGATTTTCTTAGATAGTGTGTTTTATGCACCAGCCTAATATTATACATATTTATTTGCATTTTAAGATCAGTGTGTCATAGACCAATTGTTGTCCGAAGTACACGCTTCCAAATATGGAGGACGTGCAACCGAAATCCTGAAGCTGTGATCATTCTAAAGAAATGTGATGCCAGAAGTTTTCTATATCGCTTTGCCACATATTTTTAAATTAATACTACTTTAATATATTTCCAAGCAATTATCACCGTCCGCATTCGGTGATTGACCAGTTCACAGAATGCTTTAACCGGTATACCACTGTTCTTCATCATTGGTCCCTCGTCTTTTCTCGTCCTCGCTCTCTCGCATATCATTGCCTGTAGACGTTCCAGGAGCCTGAGATAAGAGTAACATGTGAGGATGTTTGCCTAAGAATCGAGCAGATTTGTAGAGATCTGGCAGAGCTCAAAAATCTCGATTTTCCGTAACTCTGTATTTTTGGGTAGTTGAAGGTGCTGAAGACGGTGGGCACATTCATTTTGTCCTCAGCGTTGCCGTTGGATCCATACGGCGTCACGTCGACAACGCATTTTTACGTATATCTCATAATCGGAGTGCACTAAATTTACGTGAGTAATGTTTCTGGGGTAGAATTTTTGCTGATCACGCCTGTCAACTTCATTTTTCATGAATTGATAAAATAATTTTTAAAAATTCAACTTTTCGTGGGCAAAACTCCGAGCTTAGCCATTTACACCGATGAACAGTCGTGACGAGAGGATTCAGAATCTACAATTTCATCGAAATTGTCGGTAGGACTTTTAAGATTGGAGTGAAAACGTAATGTGAAAATGGGTTAAAAAGAGGCAATCGCAGACTCTCCCTCCCTTCTCCCCCCTGGCAGTTTACGACCCCTCGCCGCTCTCTCCCTCCACCACACTCTCTCGCCCATTCCTCTCCTCTGCCGCGGGGAGAGTCTGCGATTGCCTCTTTTTAACCCATTTTCGCATTATGTTTTCACTCCAATCTTAAAAGTCCTACCGACAATTTCGATGAAATTGTAGATTCTGACTCCTCTCGTCACGACTGTTCATCGGTGTAAATTGCTAAGCTCGGAGTTGTGCCCACGAAAAGTTGAATTTAAAATTTTTTTTATCAATTCATGAAAAATGACGTAGACAGGCGTGATCAGCATAAAATTCTACCCCAGAAACCTTACTCACGTAAATTTAGTGCATCCCGATTATGAGATATACGTAAAAATGCATTTTCGACGAGACGCCGTCTGGAGCCAACGGCAACCCTGAGGACAAAATGAATGTGCCCACCGTCTTCAGCAACTACCCAAAAATACAGAGTCACGGAAAAAACTATTTTTGTGCTATGCCGGCCCATGCTTGATTCTTAGGCAAACGGCCTCATATAGCCTAAACTCGTTGTACAACTGGAATTGAGAAAAAATCAAAACGCAACATTATAGTAGGGTCGCAGGAACGAGATTTGGATAGGGATATCCGCACCCTCATCTCTCTCATCATCTCTCTCACTCCCCCCCAATTCGTGCGCGCGAGCCGAACCTGACTGTGGCACGAAAATCCCGACATTGGGCAAATTGTTTGCGCCTCCCTCATTCCCTTCCCTTGGACTGATCGGGAGTGATATAGTGCTGATAGCGAAGTGGTTTCTTTATTTTTTCCTCTCAATAAAAATATTCATAAAAAATACCTCTAATATGAAAATTCGGAGTCCCAGCTTTCATCATAAAACCCAACAAGGCCTAGGACTACTCGCCTAACGTAATCCTATCGAACCTTGATGGTAATCAGCGTTTTTACAGGTGTGTCAAACGTATCATGAATCGGGTTTTGTCGTCATTGAAAGGCTTGAAATGATACGATGGGATTGTGATTGTGATTGATTGTGGCTGAATAGGTCGCCTGAAGTATCACCATTTCTATTATTTTGTATTTAATAATTCAAACAATTTGCTTGTTTTCGACGCAAGGATGGGGAGGATTAGCTTCCGCAGCTTTGATTGTTAATATGGTGAGAAGTTGAGACCGAAGTCTTGCGATGACAGTCATTCATTCATTCATTCATTCATTATTTATTCCGTCAAAGGGGATATGCAAGTAATAGGCGAGATGAAAAAACAATAGACGGATGTCCGTCGACGTTGTCGAATCGGGTTTCTTGCGGCAGCAAGGGTAGGGTAGGGGTCTGTAGAGGGAGTGGGCGAGGGATGGGTATAGATCATAGATCAAGCCATGCTTTAATAATAGACTGGGGGAAGAAAGAAGGGGGTTGGGAGCAGATAAAGATACGAAATGATTCAGGGTGTAAGAATATTGCGGATTCAGGTAAAGAGTTCCATGTAGCAATTGTACGCGATACAACTGTAGTCCGACAATGGGTGGGTATAAATGGTAATATTATTCTAAGATTGTGAGAATTCCGGAGAGAACGAGGAATAGGGGCAATAACGAGAAGAGGAGATGTATCAAGCAAACATCTTCTATGAATAACTGAGTGAAGGAACATAATATCTATGACAAATCTGCGTCGCTCAAGAGTGGTTAGATTGAGGTCAATGAGTCGTTGGCGATAGGAAACACTGGGAAGGTTGCAGCGCGCATATATTCGTCGAGTAAAATCGCGTTGGACTCTTTCAATAGCTTTTGTCAGATCAACACTATGAACGGGATTCCAAATAATGGAGCAATATTCAAGATTGGGTAATACATAGGTGGTAAATGATTTAATGTAAATAGAAGGGCAAGTGCTTCTAAATGATTTGAATACTAAGTTGGATAAGGAACGGGCTTTGGAAATGAATTTGTTAATATGGTCAGAGAAGGATAAGGTTGGGGTAAAAAGAACTCCTAGATCTTTAACGAACATTTTCTTATCGGGAGAAGGGACGAGGGGAACATTATTAATAAAATATTTCCGTTTAGGATTGTGCGAACCAAAGTGCACAATAGTACATTTAGTCTCGGATAATCCTAGATTCCATAAGGAGGACCAAGATGAAACAGAATCTAAGGCCAGTTGCAAATCATTCGAAAAAGAGGGCACTTCGGTAAACAATTTTAAATCATCGGCATACACAGAGTATCTAATCGATTTGGGGAATGAGGAAGCAATATCATTAATAAATAGGATAAACAATAGGGGACCCAGGCATGACCCTTGGGGAACACCTGACTTAACATGTGAGGGGGGTGAGAAAGAAGAATCAAGAAAAATTGACTGTGATCTGTCCGATAGATACGCACTGAACCAGGAAACGAGGTGATTTGAAAGACCTACTTCCGACAATTTATGGAGCAATAATCGGTGGTCTATACTATCAAAGGCCTTACGAAAATCTATGTATACAGTATCAAAAGCCGATTTTTTGTGAGCTATTCTCAGATAGTGTGCATAGGTCTCGGCTAAATTTGATGAGGTTGATCGGGAGTTTCTAAAGCCTGTCTGCTGGGGATCGAAGATATTATTGTTATCAAGAAACAATGTAATTTCTCTGATGAGAATCTTTTCTAATACCTTACAAGTAGGGGAAGTAAGGGAAATTGGGCGAAAATCAGAAATAGAATTGCTAGTTTTCTTGGGAATAGGCTTAACCAAGGCTTGCTTCCACAGTAGTGGGACCTGTGATGTAAGGAGGGACTTGTTGAAAATAATAGAAAGTGGTGTGAGGAGGGAATACTTACACTTAGTGAGCACAATACTAGGAATCCTATCTGGAGATACATTAATTTTAGGTAAAACGCTACGGAGAGCACAAAGAATATCTAAATGAGATACTGTAGGTATATCAAAAGTAAATTTAGGAGAAGGAAGGGGGAGGGGAGAGTGTTGGGGTACGGAAAAGGCAGATGAAAAGAAAGAAGAGAAAGCGATACATTTCTCATCATTAGTTATAAGAACGTTGCCAGATGAGTCAACTAAACCGGATGGGGTTGCTTTAGGAGCCTTAAGTCTATCACTACATAAATTATAGAAGGCATTAGGGTTGGAGGAGGCAACAATTCTGCACTCCATGAAACAGTGATAATTATTTAAAGCAGCGTTAAATCTATCTGTCATTCTTAAACAAGCGAGGCTATTGGGGGCGTTTCTAACTAGATTCTTACATTTGCCATAAAGAATTTTTAAATTACGGGGATATCTAGACAAGAGAGACGGCTTTGATAGAGGAACATAATAGTCAAGCAAATCATTGATGAATTGGACATAATATTCATAAGCACAATTCGCATCAAGAGCACTCATAGCAACTGTCCAATCGTGGGACAGAATAACACTATTAATAGAAAGCCAATCGGCATTTTTATATAACCGTGATGGGGTTGGGGAATGAAGAGGAGGAGAGGGGATGCGGAGGTCAAAAACGAGGGAAAGGTGATCACTAAGTGGGACGGAAGGCGAAATATTACTAATAATGTCGAAGTTGCAAAAGACTAGGTCAAGAAAGTTTTGGAGTCGGGTAGGAAAACAAACAAATTGCTTTAAATAATGGTCGCATGCAAAATCTATGAGATCAGAAATGGTTGACGACGTCATATTGATCCAATCTACTTGAGGATAATTAAAATCACCAATTAAAATACAAGGAAATTGACTCGTCATAAGAGGGGTGATAAAATCTAGAAAAGAGGTGAATGCGGATGGAGGGGATGACGGGGATCTATATACTGCAAAAATCCGGAGTTTACGATACGGTAAAGAGGAACTGAAATTAAAATGGATATCAATTACGCATGCTTCAAGGAGGGATGACGAAAAGGTGGATATAATAACTGGGCTAAGAGAGGAATGGGCAATTATTGCAACGCCGCCTCCGCGGCCAGAGTCCTCAGTAACTACTCTATCACGACGGAAAGCTAAATAATCAGGGGAGCCGCCAATCAAATAAGCGTCAATGTCAGAGTCAGTGAGCCAAGTCTCGGTGAGAACGATCAATCGATATGCAAATGATGCTAAAACGAAAGATAACTGGGGCATTTAGCATCTAATAGAGCGAGAATTAGCATAGTACACGCTAACTACGCGAGGACTAGATAGTGACTGATGAGGTGTACTAGAATGACTAGGAAGGGGTGGAAGACTAAGTGAAAGAAGAGGAACTGGAGGGAGGGACAAAAGAGGGGTACCCTTGCTGCCTGCCTCCTAGCGTGTGGTTCCTCCTCCTCTCCGCTCCTTGTTCACGTAGTCGGCGGCGGGGGCACGAGTGGAGTTACGAGTGGCGTCCACGGCAGGGGAGGATGAGGCACCAGTAGAGTCGGAGGTGTCTGAATGAATTCCATCGGCAGATCGGTTCTTGGGTCGCGCATCTTTGGGCATTCCATAGTTGGGAGGGAGATCACGGGGGGTACGGTAGCTGATGATAGTGTGGTCGCGGAGTCCGAAAGAGAGTTTTCCCGCAATCAGGTTGCGTCTCTTGACCTCCTCACGCGCATCACGGTCGAGTTTGAGTTGGTGCGGGGTAAGATCGCGCCTGATGAAGGAAGGAGCGGGAAGGGGAGTAGGTCTGCCTGGCTTCGCTCTAATCGTCGAGAGAATGGAGTCACGAAGGGTTTTGCTAGGCAGTTCGGTCTTGAGAGGTCTGGATCCGGGCTCCTTATCCTTGGGGTGTCTGTGATGAGTGATCTTGCCATCTTCGAACGCCTTCTTCACTTCCGGATCGCCAGAGTAGAGCACGAGTGCCTCGACTAGCTGCTGGTCATTCTTGAGTGACTCGGCTGGGTCCTTGCTTTCCTTGGCACCAATGACGACTGCTCTCTTCTCCTTCTCCTCGTACTCTTCCTTGTCACTCATCGCCTGTGCACATTCCTCATACACTTGTCTTGCGACAGTGTCGATGGATTGAGCGAGAGAGGTGAGAGAGGGGAGAGTGGGGGTGGAGGAGGGGGAGAGCGATTTGAGAAGGGCGAGCATTTCCTTCTGTGTCTCCTTGATCTGGCTCATTTGGACTCCTAGCTCATCGACCTTCTTCGTGAGTGCAGTCACACTCTCCTGCCAGCCAGGCTTACTTGCGCTCCTAGCCTCAGGAGGGAGAGGAGCCTTCCTAGGGGTGGGCTGACTCATAACGCGCGAGAGAGGGGTGGAAGCGTTGAAATCTGACCCACCTCGTCAAGTGGGTTCGACCACTTTCCGTCGGCTACCCACGATGCCGACTAGCGAAGACGAGGCGAATCGAATCCAGAAGGAAGACGAGAGAGAGGGGAGAGAAGCGAGAGGCGAGGGCAATTTGCCTAATCCCGGAGCGAGGGGAGAGACGACCGCTCGGGACGGGGACAAAAGGGACGAAAGTCATAGACAGTCATATTTATTTAACCATTATTCGATGAAGATTTAGCTTCAGGAGCATTGGCTGGCAATATTACGTGACTGCTCACCCGTAACAGTGATATGGCGTCAATTCTTTAGGTGGTCGAATAAAGTCAATTGAAATGTTGCTGGCAAGCAATAATAAGTCAATCTTCGCTGAGGAGCCTGCAGCATGAAGTGGGCTTCTCGAAGCAACTGCCTAAGCTTATCGTCGACTTAGGTAGGCCGGAATCTGGATAGTATATTATTATATCACACCACTCACGTAGAACATTCATCAGTGGTTAATTATCGTAAACTGATCGACTACCGTACTCCTCCTCACTGAGCCCATCTGCTCTTCTTCGATGGGGCGACGTCGTCTCTTGCTGAGGACTGAAACTGGCTGCCCAGTTGACCCGCTGCTACTGCAAGGAAAGTTCGATTGTATTTTTTGTACGTATTTCTCCGACGCCCATCAACGGTTCTCACTATTGGAAACTCTTAGGAAGTGGGCGAAACATGAATTATTCACTTGGAAGAATAATTCATTTGAAAACGAGTTTTTTGAAGAAAAAATAAATAAAAAGTAAGTTTGTTTGACTATAATTTTGGAAAGATTTTGATCAATCTTTCTTTTTCCGAATCTTTTCTAAAACTATTCTCACAGAATCTTGTCAGTCGTAGTCACAAATTATTGTTTTAATATTATATCTCTCAAATATTATTATCATGTGTTATAGAAGCTGCTGAACATAAAATCGCCAAAGCTTTGGATATTTTTTTTTCATACAAGTTTGAATAACTAATCAACAAACATCTTCAAATGTATAATGAATAGATATTTCTCACTCACATGATCGTATTTCCGATATGACAGATCGTCATAATTTGTCAACATTTTTCACGTCGTAATCACTAAGCAATTGACTAATTCATTCAATGGGGATTCCACACTCACATAATCTTCTCTGCAAATCTAAAAGCCATTGCAAGTTGCACGAGGAATTCCCTGCGAGGCAAGCTCCTGCCAGCAAACCTACAACACACATGCTTCACTTTCAATTCAAAAGTCTATAGGTAATGGAACATCAATACCTTTTCAGCGCGTGACTTACAATAATTCATAGATATCAGCTCTTGAGAGCGAACCTGTAACTTTAGTGTTTCACTATCAATGTAAGAGTCTATAGGAAGTGGGACGTCAATAATATGCCCATGTTTGGTCACGAAATGTAAATATCAGCCAATTCCAATTATCAGTGCGTTAAGAATCACACAATATTCGACAAATCCGGCACATCAAAAAGAGGCACTTTGAAATTTTTCGAGTTTCTGATAGCCACAGGCACCCTTTTTCGATTTCTGTACTTGCCATGTTTCAGAAGGACTAATTTGCATAATTAATTACGCTTGAACTTATACACTTTTTAACTTCTTTGATTCGCAACTAGGCTTAACATTTTCCTAAAATTCTTAAAACATAGATATAGACCTATTTTGATGCGATCTATCCGAATATTTGGTTTATTCATACAAAATCGGAAGTATAAATTCTCATCAATTTTTCGAAGATTTTTTCTCGAAAACAAAGCCGAACACATGGATTTTACATATGTTTTCCTCCTTGATGAAATCTACCCGCTAAAAATTTTGGAAACGATTTAATGGTTGTAATGACAGTTTTCATGTGACTGAAAACTCTCACCCCGGGCTACTCGTTGATCAGATTCGAATGTGTTTCAATGCCACATAATATGGAAGGCTGAGGATCTCCTTCAATGATGGAGAAACATTATCAAATAATCCTGAAAAACATTCGAATTCGGCGAAGGCTACGGCTGGGATGAAAGTTTTCAGTCACATGATAAACTTTCATTACAACCACTAAATCGCTTCCAAAATTTTTAGCAGTTTGATCTCATCAAGGAGGAAAACATATGTAAAATCCAGTTATGTGTTCGGCTTTGTTTTCGAGAAAAAAATCTTCGAAAAATTGATCAAAATTTAAACTTCAGATTTTGCATGAATAAACAACATATGCGGATAGAGCGCATCAAAAAGGCCTAGTACCAAGTTTTCATAATTTTAGACAAATTATGCTCCAAGTGGCGAATTTTTATGAATTTTGTGTACATAACTTTGAGCATGAGTAATTATGCAAATTATAGATTTGAGCCCTTGACAAGTATACAAATCGAAAGAGGGGATCAACATGTATCAGAAACTGTTAAAATCCCAAACTGCCTTTTTTGCTGTGCCTGTGGGTATGCGATTCTTACGCGAATGCACTGTTATGGGCGACTTCAGCACCAATCCTACTCTACCCTTGATCTGTACCCGTCTACCGTATCCCTTTCACTGATCAGATATTGGTGGTGCTTGTGGTTGAACTGATTGAGTACTGCCTGCACTGAGAGTAATAGTTGCGGCGTTTGAGCAGCCATGTCGCGCTGAATAAGAAGTTGGTTGTAAGATTAAAGGAGGCGTAAAGGCAAAATTACATGTCTGATGCTCTCATAACCGCGGATTAGATCTCCTCAACGATAAAAAGCTTCCAAAGTTTCGCCTTGATATCTCCATTCCGAACAGAGTTATCGCTAGTTGGCTCTGAGCCAGATCAGGGAAAGTTCAGGGATAGCTCAGGGACAGTGCGGAAATTCAAATAAATACAATAATACTGCATCGATATTTCAATTTCATCTGAATCATATCATTTCTATCTCTCAATCTGAATGAAAAATTCGCTGTTTCTGAAAAATAAAGCATACATATTCGGTAAATCGGTTTCGAGATTATTTCAAGATGAGAATTTGAATTTGGGTTTTGTCAATTGCTATATTTTCTAGTTTTTGCCTTTTGTCATCCTTTAAAGGAGTAGTAAATGCAAAATTGAATTGTTGAAGCTTTCATGTGCACTGTCTAGATCTCCCCAACGACATTAAGCTACGAAATTTTCAGAGTGATATCTCCGTTCCGAACAGAACTATCGGTAGTTGGCTTCGTGCTAAATCAGGGAAAGATCAGGCAACGAGCGAGAGAGCACGCGACTTGAAGAGAGTTATTTCACTTTTTGAAACATAATTCAACCGGGCGCGCGTTTGACTTTACTCCTCCTTTAATATTTTGTTATTTTATTGGACCGCAAGGATGGATGTAATTATTGGGGTGTCCGGAAAGTTCGTTCATCTCATCATAAAAAACTATTGCGAGGTCCAATTCTCCTGGCACATAACACAGGTAATGCACATTAATTGGTAGTATACTGATATTGAAGGGTAAATCGATTGGATAAGTATTCCAGTTTATACAAGTATTAATGTGAGCGAGTATCACCATGTTTTTGAGCAGTTTTGATCCATGACGGTAAAGAATTTCTCTATCAAGGATCGAATTTGGGTTGGTTCATTTCCATCATCGACACTGATGAGGATTGGGTCACGTGCATTACCCCTGAGAAGAGACTTCTATATTTTGGTTCCGATAAAAAGCTAAAGCCCGTTTCAAATACGAAATATCTCGGAAAGTTGGAAACATGCGACTTCTTCTAATTAGTACTTGGTTGGATGCGCTTGGAGATCGTCCCTCACGACACTATCTTTGCTACCGGCATAAGCTCTAACAAACATGGAGTGGTCGCCATTAGATTTTCTCTCAGACTCTTGTAGTCATTCTTCGTAATCAATAGTCATTCGATTTATTCAATCACCCTATAATCGACTCACATGACCTTCTCAGCAGATATTACAGCTATTGTGGTTTTGGCGAAGCAAGCGCCTGAGAGTGAACCTGCGGCGTACGCCTTTCACTAGGAATTCAATGGTCTATGGGAAGAGAGACATCAATACCGTTGAGATTCCGTAATCGTATAATAGTTCATTAATATCAACCATGCCCAATGACTTCAGCAACCTAGGATAATCTTGATCTAATACCGTACGATGTTCCTGTATCCCCTGCGCCGACCAGATACTGGCAGTACTTAGTCGTTGAGCTCGAAAGTTTTGCAAGAACTGTAGAATGACATGCCATATTGTACCTTAAGGACAAGTGGTGCATGTGTGGATGTGATCGCTGCTCCACCGCAGGATGTAGCAGGAAGAGACGTTGTCCGGGCGGGATAGGAAACGACTAGGGATGGCAAAAAGTGTCTGAACGAGTGTCTCAGACAATTCATTGTCCGAAATTTGGGACACCAGAGTGAGTGTCCCAAATTGAAACAGTGTTAAAAAATTAAGAAAAATATCAGAAAAATGGGAAATAATCGTTATGTTAAGGAAATTACGAAATTCTAAATAATCATTAATTCATCGACATCTAATTAAATAATTATCGATATTTTTCGCCACGAAAGTGAAAAGTTGAATTGAGTTTCAGAAATGACATAAGAGCAAATGAATTTCAATTAAGGGAGATAATTGTTCCCAGTCTCACGTACAGACACTTTTTGCCATTCCTAATGCAGATATGATTGCAGAATAATCATTTCTAGTATTTTGTACTCACGTGATAGTGAAAAGTCACTGGGTAGCACATGATTTTTTTTCTCGTGCAAGTTTTGTTTATGCAAGAAGATATAATTCATGTTATTTTTATTCGCGTTTTCAGAGGACCAGTCGTGTCTTACATGTCATTGCCTCGCCTAAAATCTGAGCATTTAACTGCGATGTTCTTGTTCTCGAACTTTGTTAACTTAGTCATGTAAAGCACTACTATCGTAATCCTTGCTCAACTACATGTACAACCAGTGTCTGGTCAGTTAGAGGGATTACAATAATTAGTTAACAGATCAAGGGGTAGCGTAGGGTTTGGTTTAGCTAGTCATTGGTTGTGGATCGAATGTATGATTTATTGTGCGAAGAACAGAGACGACGTTTTGAGTTCTCGCTACCTCTAGACTATTAAATGGATAGTGAAGCCCTTCTGTTGCAGGTTCGCTCCGCTCGAAAATTGATGTCGCACTTTTTCTGTACTCTAATATTGATAGTGAAACACTCGTTTCGCAGGTCCGCTCGCATGGGTTCGCCTCTCAGGGGCTGATCTCTGCCAGTCTGCTGCACCACACTTCGGCAAGCTTAAATAAGAATAAAACCTGGGATTCGACCGTTCCGAATGATCGGAATCAAAAGAATTTGGGATTCATTGAAGAAACAAAATGCCAACCCTAGCTGATTACCATCAAGGTGCGATAGCATTACGTTACTCGATTACTCTTAGGCCTCGCTGGGATTGATTATGAAAGATGGGACTGGAATTTTCGTATTATAGGTATTTTTGCGAATATTTTTATTGAGAGGAAAAAAGAAAGAAATCACTTCGATATCAGAACTCTATCACTCCCGATCAGTCCAAGGGAAGGGAAGGAGGGAGACGCAAAAAATTCTTCCAATGTCGGGATTTTCGTGTCTCTGTCATGTTCGGCTCGCGCGCACGAATTGGGGGAAAGAATGAGAAAGGATGTAAAGAGGGTTCGGATATACCGATCCCGATCTCGTTCGTGCAACGCTATTTTATAATGTTACTTTTTTTGATTTTTTCTTCTCTCTCAATGCCTACCGTACATCGAGTTTAGCTAATATGTTATTCTTATCCCGGGCTCCTGGAACATCGATGCTACAGGCAATGAGAAGCTAGAGAGCGAGGATGAGAAAATACGAGAAGGACCAATGATGAACAACAATGAGATAACGTTAAAAGCATTCTGTGAACTGATCTCGGATGTAAATTTTTGTAGTATTAATTTAAAAATATGTGGGAAAGCGATATAGCATCGTGTGGCATCACTTTCCTTTAGAATGATCAAAGCTTCAGTACTTCGGTTGCATGTCCTCCATATTTGGAAGCGTGTACTCCAGACGATAATTGAACGATGATACTCTCATCTTAAAATACAAATAAATATGTATAGTGTTTCAATTGCAATGCACGTGCTTCACAGCGTGCTTCTCAAAAAATAGAGTCTAGAAAAAAGTGGAACATCAATATTGGCTCTGCTAGCCTTTTAATAACACCGATGTCTGCCAAGTGAAAGGATGTACGACTTCAGCAACATGGTAGGGATGGCATCGCAATAACTTTTCCTCTTCATATTGAAACACTATACATATTTATTTGTATTTTAAGATGAGAGTATCATCGTTCAATTATCGTCTGGAGTACACGCTTCCAAATATGGAGGACATGCAACCGAAGTACTGAAGCTTTGATCATTCTAAAGGAAAGTGATGCCACACGATGCTATATCGCTTTCCCACATATTTTTAAATTAATACTACAAAAATTTACATCCGAGATCAGTTCACAGAATGCTTTTAACGTTATCTCATTGTTGTTCATCATTGGTCCTTCTCGTATTTTCTCATCCTCGCTCTCTAGCTTCTCATTGCCTGTAGCATCGATGTTCCAGGAGCCCGGGATAAGAATAACATATTAGCTAAACTCGATGTACGGTAGGCATTGAGAGAGAAGAAAAAATCAAAAAAAGTAACATTATAAAATAGCGTTGCACGAACGAGATCGGGATCGGTATATCCGAACCCTCTTTACATCCTTTCTCATTCTTTCCCCCAATTCGTGCGCGCGAGCCGAACATGACAGAGACACGAAAATCCCGACATTGGAAGAATTTTTTGCGTCTCCCTCCTTCCCTTCCCTTGGACTGATCGGGAGTGATAGAGTTCTGATATCGAAGTGATTTCTTTCTTTTTTCCTCTCAATAAAAATATTCGCAAAAATACCTATAATACGAAAATTCCAGTCCCATCTTTCATAATCAATCCCAGCGAGGCCTAAGAGTAATCGAGTAACGTAATGCTATCGCACCTTGATGGTAATCAGCTAGGGTTGGCATTTTGTTTCTTCAATGAATCCCAAATTCTTTTGATTCCGATCATTCGGAACGGTCGAATCCCAGGTTTTATTCTTATTTAAGCTTGCCGAAGTGTGGTGCAGCAGACTGGCAGAGATCAGCCCCTGAGAGGCGAACCCATGCGAGCGGACCTGCGAAACGAGTGTTTCACTATCAATATTAGAGTACAGAAAAAGTGCGACATCAATTTTCGAGCGGAGCGAACCTGCAACAGAAGGGCTTCACTATCCATTTAATAGTCTAGAGGTAGCGAGAACTCAAAACGTCGTCTCTGTTCTTCGCACAATAAATCATACATTCGATCCACAACCAATGACTAGCTAAACCAAACCCTACGCTACCCCTTGATCTGTTAACTAATTATTGTAATCCCTCTAACTGACCAGACACTGGTTGTACATGTAGTTGAGCAAGGATTACGATAGTAGTGCTTTACATGACTAAGTTAACAAAGTTCGAGAACAAGAACATCGCAGTTAAATGCTCAGATTTTAGGCGAGGCAATGACATGTAAGACACGACTGGTCCTCTGAAAACGCGAATAAAAATAACATGAATTATATCTTCTTGCATAAACAAAACTTGCACGAGAAAAAAAATCATGTGCTACCCAGTGACTTTTCACTATCACGTGAGTACAAAATACTAGAAATGATTATTCTGCAATCATATCTGCATTAGGAATGGCAAAAAGTGTCTGTACGTGAGACTGGGAACAATTATCTCCCTTAATTGAAATTCATTTGCTCTTATGTCATTTCTGAAACTCAATTCAACTTTTCACTTTCGTGGCGAAAAATATCGATAATTATTTAATTAGATGTCGATGAATTAATGATTATTTAGAATTTCGTAATTTCCTTAACATAACGATTATTTCCCATTTTTCTGATATTTTTCTTAATTTTTTAACACTGTTTCAATTTGGGACACTCACTCTGGTGTCCCAAATTTCGGACAATGAATTGTCTGAGACACTCGTTCAGACACTTTTTGCCATCCCTAGTCGTTTCCTATCCCGCCCGGACAACGTCTCTTCCTGCTACATCCTGCGGTGGAGCAGCGATCACATCCACACATGCACCACTTGTCCTTAAGGTACAATATGGCATGTCATTCTACAGTTCTTGCAAAACTTTCGAGCTCAACGACTAAGTACTGCCAGTATCTGGTCGGCGCAGGGGATACAGGAACATCGTACGGTATTAGATCAAGATTATCCTAGGTTGCTGAAGTCATTGGGCATGGTTGATATTAATGAACTATTATACGATTACGGAATCTCAACGGTATTGATGTCTCTCTTCCCATAGACCATTGAATTCCTAGTGAAAGGCGTACGCCGCAGGTTCACTCTCAGGCGCTTGCTTCGCCAAAACCACAATAGCTGTAATATCTGCTGAGAAGGTCATGTGAGTCGATTATAGGGTGATTGAATAAATCGAATGACTATTGATTACGAAGAATGACTACAAGAGTCTGAGAGAAAATCTAATGGCGACCACTCCATGTTTGTTAGAGCTTATGCCGGTAGCAAAGATAGTGTCGTGAGGGACGATCTCCAAGCGCATCCAACCAAGTACTAATTAGAAGAAGTCGCATGTTTCCAACTTTCCGAGATATTTCGTATTTGAAACGGGCTTTAGCTTTTTATCGGAACCAAAATATAGAAGTCTCTTCTCAGGGGTAATGCACGTGACCCAATCCTCATCAGTGTCGATGATGGAAATGAACCAACCCAAATTCGATCCTTGATAGGGAAATTCTTTACCGTCATGGATCAAAACTGCTCAAAAACATGGTGATACTCGCTCACATTAATACTTGTATAAACTGGAATACTTATCCAATCGATTTACCCTTCAATATCAGTATACTACCAATTAATGTGCATTACCTGTGTTATGTGCCAGGAGAATTGGACCTCGCAATAGTTTTTTATGATGAGATGAACGAACTTTCCGGACACCCCAATAATTACATCCATCCTTGCGGTCCAATAAAATAACAAAATATTAAAGGAGGAGTAAAGTCAAACGCGCGCCCGGTTGAATTATGTTTCAAAAAGTGAAATAACTCTCTTCAAGTCGCGTGCTCTCTCGCTCGTTGCCTGATCTTTCCCTGATTTAGCACGAAGCCAACTACCGATAGTTCTGTTCGGAACGGAGATATCACTCTGAAAATTTCGTAGCTTAATGTCGTTGGGGAGATCTAGACAGTGCACATGAAAGCTTCAACAATTCAATTTTGCATTTACTACTCCTTTAAAGGATGACAAAAGGCAAAAACTAGAAAATATAGCAATTGACAAAACCCAAATTCAAATTCTCATCTTGAAATAATCTCGAAACCGATTTACCGAATATGTATGCTTTATTTTTCAGAAACAGCGAATTTTTCATTCAGATTGAGAGATAGAAATGATATGATTCAGATGAAATTGAAATATCGATGCAGTATTATTGTATTTATTTGAATTTCCGCACTGTCCCTGAGCTATCCCTGAACTTTCCCTGATCTGGCTCAGAGCCAACTAGCGATAACTCTGTTCGGAATGGAGATATCAAGGCGAAACTTTGGAAGCTTTTTATCGTTGAGGAGATCTAATCCGCGGTTATGAGAGCATCAGACATGTAATTTTGCCTTTACGCCTCCTTTAATCTTACAACCAACTTCTTATTCAGCGCGACATGGCTGCTCAAACGCCGCAACTATTACTCTCAGTGCAGGCAGTACTCAATCAGTTCAACCACAAGCACCACCAATATCTGATCAGTGAAAGGGATACGGTAGACGGGTACAGATCAAGGGTAGAGTAGGATTGGTGCTGAAGTCGCCCATAACAGTGCATTCGCGTAAGAATCGCATACCCACAGGCACAGCAAAAAAGGCAGTTTGGGATTTTAACAGTTTCTGATACATGTTGATCCCCTCTTTCGATTTGTATACTTGTCAAGGGCTCAAATCTATAATTTGCATAATTACTCATGCTCAAAGTTATGTACACAAAATTCATAAAAATTCGCCACTTGGAGCATAATTTGTCTAAAATTATGAAAACTTGGTACTAGGCCTTTTTGATGCGCTCTATCCGCATATGTTGTTTATTCATGCAAAATCTGAAGTTTAAATTTTGATCAATTTTTCGAAGATTTTTTTCTCGAAAACAAAGCCGAACACATAACTGGATTTTACATATGTTTTCCTCCTTGATGAGATCAAACTGCTAAAAATTTTGGAAGCGATTTAGTGGTTGTAATGAAAGTTTATCATGTGACTGAAAACTTTCATCCCAGCCGTAGCCTTCGCCGAATTCGAATGTTTTTCAGGATTATTTGATAATGTTTCTCCATCATTGAAGGAGATCCTCAGCCTTCCATATTATGTGGCATTGAAACACATTCGAATCTGATCAACGAGTAGCCCGGGGTGAGAGTTTTCAGTCACATGAAAACTGTCATTACAACCATTAAATCGTTTCCAAAATTTTTAGCGGGTAGATTTCATCAAGGAGGAAAACATATGTAAAATCCATGTGTTCGGCTTTGTTTTCGAGAAAAAATCTTCGAAAAATTGATGAGAATTTATACTTCCGATTTTGTATGAATAAACCAAATATTCGGATAGATCGCATCAAAATAGGTCTATATCTATGTTTTAAGAATTTTAGGAAAATGTTAAGCCTAGTTGCGAATCAAAGAAGTTAAAAAGTGTATAAGTTCAAGCGTAATTAATTATGCAAATTAGTCCTTCTGAAACATGGCAAGTACAGAAATCGAAAAAGGGTGCCTGTGGCTATCAGAAACTCGAAAAATTTCAAAGTGCCTCTTTTTGATGTGCCGGATTTGTCGAATATTGTGTGATTCTTAACGCACTGATAATTGGAATTGGCTGATATTTACATTTCGTGACCAAACATGGGCATATTATTGACGTCCCACTTCCTATAGACTCTTACATTGATAGTGAAACACTAAAGTTACAGGTTCGCTCTCAAGAGCTGATATCTATGAATTATTGTAAGTCACGCGCTGAAAAGGTATTGATGTTCCATTACCTATAGACTTTTGAATTGAAAGTGAAGCATGTGTGTTGTAGGTTTGCTGGCAGGAGCTTGCCTCGCAGGGAATTCCTCGTGCAACTTGCAATGGCTTTTAGATTTGCAGAGAAGATTATGTGAGTGTGGAATCCCCATTGAATGAATTAGTCAATTGCTTAGTGATTACGACGTGAAAAATGTTGACAAATTATGACGATCTGTCATATCGGAAATACGATCATGTGAGTGAGAAATATCTATTCATTATACATTTGAAGATGTTTGTTGATTAGTTATTCAAACTTGTATGAAAAAAAAATATCCAAAGCTTTGGCGATTTCATGTTCAGCAGCTTCTATAACACATGATAATAATATTTGAGAGATATAATATTAAAACAATAATTTGTGACTACGACTGACAAGATTCTGTGAGAATAGTTTTAGAAAAGATTCGGAAAAAGAAAGATTGATCAAAATCTTTCCAAAATTATAGTCAAACAAACTTACTTTTTATTTATTTTTTCTTCAAAAAACTCGTTTTCAAATGAATTATTCTTCCAAGTGAATAATTCATGTTTCGCCCACTTCCTAAGAGTTTCCAATAGTGAGAACCGTTGATGGGCGTCGGAGAAATACGTACAAAAAATACAATCGAACTTTCCTTGCAGTAGCAGCGGGTCAACTGGGCAGCCAGTTTCAGTCCTCAGCAAGAGACGACGTCGCCCCATCGAAGAAGAGCAGATGGGCTCAGTGAGGAGGAGTACGGTAGTCGATCAGTTTACGATAATTAACCACTGATGAATGTTCTACGTGAGTGGTGTGATATAATAATATACTATCCAGATTCCGGCCTACCTAAGTCGACGATAAGCTTAGGCAGTTGCTTCGAGAAGCCCACTTCATGCTGCAGGCTCCTCAGCGAAGATTGACTTATTATTGCTTGCCAGCAACATTTCAATTGACTTTATTCGACCACCTAAAGAATTGACGCCATATCACTGTTACGGGTGAGCAGTCACGTAATATTGCCAGCCAATGCTCCTGAAGCTAAATCTTCATCGAATAATGGTTAAATAAATATGACTGTCTATGACTTTCGTCCCTTTTGTCCCCGTCCCGAGCGGTCGTCTCTCCCCTCGCTCCGGGATTAGGCAAATTGCCCTCGCCTCTCGCTTCTCTCCCCTCTCTCTCGTCTTCCTTCTGGATTCGATTCGCCTCGTCTTCGCTAGTCGGCATCGTGGGTAGCCGACGGAAAGTGGTCGAACCCACTTGACGAGGTGGGTCAGATTTCAACGCTTCCACCCCTCTCTCGCGCGTTATGAGTCAGCCCACCCCTAGGAAGGCTCCTCTCCCTCCTGAGGCTAGGAGCGCAAGTAAGCCTGGCTGGCAGGAGAGTGTGACTGCACTCACGAAGAAGGTCGATGAGCTAGGAGTCCAAATGAGCCAGATCAAGGAGACACAGAAGGAAATGCTCGCCCTTCTCAAATCGCTCTCCCCCTCCTCCACCCCCACTCTCCCCTCTCTCACCTCTCTCGCTCAATCCATCGACACTGTCGCAAGACAAGTGTATGAGGAATGTGCACAGGCGATGAGTGACAAGGAAGAGTACGAGGAGAAGGAGAAGAGAGCAGTCGTCATTGGTGCCAAGGAAAGCAAGGACCCAGCCGAGTCACTCAAGAATGACCAGCAGCTAGTCGAGGCACTCGTGCTCTACTCTGGCGATCCGGAAGTGAAGAAGGCGTTCGAAGATGGCAAGATCACTCATCACAGACACCCCAAGGATAAGGAGCCCGGATCCAGACCTCTCAAGACCGAACTGCCTAGCAAAACCCTTCGTGACTCCATTCTCTCGACGATTAGAGCGAAGCCAGGCAGACCTACTCCCCTTCCCGCTCCTTCCTTCATCAGGCGCGATCTTACCCCGCACCAACTCAAACTCGACCGTGATGCGCGTGAGGAGGTCAAGAGACGCAACCTGATTGCGGGAAAACTCTCTTTCGGACTCCGCGACCACACTATCATCAGCTACCGTACCCCCCGTGATCTCCCTCCCAACTATGGAATGCCCAAAGATGCGCGACCCAAGAACCGATCTGCCGATGGAATTCATTCAGACACCTCCGACTCTACTGGTGCCTCATCCTCCCCTGCCGTGGACGCCACTCGTAACTCCACTCGTGCCCCCGCCGCCGACTACGTGAACAAGGAGCGGAGAGGAGGAGGAACCACACGCTAGGAGGCAGGCAGCAAGGGTACCCCTCTTTTGTCCCTCCCTCCAGTTCCTCTTCTTTCACTTAGTCTTCCACCCCTTCCTAGTCATTCTAGTACACCTCATCAGTCACTATCTAGTCCTCGCGTAGTTAGCGTGTACTATGCTAATTCTCGCTCTATTAGATGCTAAATGCCCCAGTTATCTTTCGTTTTAGCATCATTTGCATATCGATTGATCGTTCTCACCGAGACTTGGCTCACTGACTCTGACATTGACGCTTATTTGATTGGCGGCTCCCCTGATTATTTAGCTTTCCGTCGTGATAGAGTAGTTACTGAGGACTCTGGCCGCGGAGGCGGCGTTGCAATAATTGCCCATTCCTCTCTTAGCCCAGTTATTATATCCACCTTTTCGTCATCCCTCCTTGAAGCATGCGTAATTGATATCCATTTTAATTTCAGTTCCTCTTTACCGTATCGTAAACTCCGGATTTTTGCAGTATATAGATCCCCGTCATCCCCTCCATCCGCATTCACCTCTTTTCTAGATTTTATCACCCCTCTTATGACGAGTCAATTTCCTTGTATTTTAATTGGTGATTTTAATTATTCTCAAGTAGATTGGATCAATATGACGTCGTCAACCATTTCTGATCTCATAGATTTTGCATGCGACCATTATTTAAAGCAATTTGTTTGTTTTCCTACCCGACTCCAAAACTTTCTTGACCTAGTCTTTTGCAACTTCGACATTATTAGTAATATTTCGCCTTCCGTCCCACTTAGTGATCACCTTTCCCTCGTTTTTGACCTCCGCATCCCCTCTCCTCCTCTTCATTCCCCAACCCCATCACGGTTATATAAAAATGCCGATTGGCTTTCTATTAATAGTGTTATTCTGTCCCACGATTGGACAGTTGCTATGAGTGCTCTTGATGCGAATTGTGCTTATGAATATTATGTCCAATTCATCAATGATTTGCTTGACTATTATGTTCCTCTATCAAAGCCGTCTCTCTTGTCTAGATATCCCCGTAATTTAAAAATTCTTTATGGCAAATGTAAGAATCTAGTTAGAAACGCCCCCAATAGCCTCGCTTGTTTAAGAATGACAGATAGATTTAACGCTGCTTTAAATAATTATCACTGTTTCATGGAGTGCAGAATTGTTGCCTCCTCCAACCCTAATGCCTTCTATAATTTATGTAGTGATAGACTTAAGGCTCCTAAAGCAACCCCATCCGGTTTAGTTGACTCATCTGGCAACGTTCTTATAACTAATGATGAGAAATGTATCGCTTTCTCTTCTTTCTTTTCATCTGCCTTTTCCGTACCCCAACACTCTCCCCTCCCCCTTCCTTCTCCTAAATTTACTTTTGATATACCTACAGTATCTCATTTAGATATTCTTTGTGCTCTCCGTAGCGTTTTACCTAAAATTAATGTATCTCCAGATAGGATTCCTAGTATTGTGCTCACTAAGTGTAAGTATTCCCTCCTCACACCACTTTCTATTATTTTCAACAAGTCCCTCCTTACATCACAGGTCCCACTACTGTGGAAGCAAGCCTTGGTTAAGCCTATTCCCAAGAAAACTAGCAATTCTATTTCTGATTTTCGCCCAATTTCCCTTACTTCCCCTACTTGTAAGGTATTAGAAAAGATTCTCATCAGAGAAATTACATTGTTTCTTGATAACAATAATATCTTCGATCCCCAGCAGACAGGCTTTAGAAACTCCCGATCAACCTCATCAAATTTAGCCGAGACCTATGCACACTATCTGAGAATAGCTCACAAAAAATCGGCTTTTGATACTGTATACATAGATTTTCGTAAGGCCTTTGATAGTATAGACCACCGATTATTGCTCCATAAATTGTCGGAAGTAGGTCTTTCAAATCACCTCGTTTCCTGGTTCAGTGCGTATCTATCGGACAGATCACAGTCAATTTTTCTTGATTCTTCTTTCTCACCCCCCTCACATGTTAAGTCAGGTGTTCCCCAAGGGTCATGCCTGGGTCCCCTATTGTTTATCCTATTTATTAATGATATTGCTTCCTCATTCCCCAAATCGATTAGATACTCTGTGTATGCCGATGATTTAAAATTGTTTACCGAAGTGCCCTCTTTTTCGAATGATTTGCAACTGGCCTTAGATTCTGTTTCATCTTGGTCCTCCTTATGGAATCTAGGATTATCCGAGACTAAATGTACTATTGTGCACTTTGGTTCGCACAATCCTAAACGGAAATATTTTATTAATAATGTTCCCCTCGTCCCTTCTCCCGATAAGAAAATGTTCGTTAAAGATCTAGGAGTTCTTTTTACCCCAACCTTATCCTTCTCTGACCATATTAACAAATTCATTTCCAAAGCCCGTTCCTTATCCAACTTAGTATTCAAATCATTTAGAAGCACTTGCCCTTCTATTTACATTAAATCATTTACCACCTATGTATTACCCAATCTTGAATATTGCTCCATTATTTGGAATCCCGTTCATAGTGTTGATCTGACAAAAGCTATTGAAAGAGTCCAACGCGATTTTACTCGACGAATATATGCGCGCTGCAACCTTCCCAGTGTTTCCTATCGCCAACGACTCATTGACCTCAATCTAACCACTCTTGAGCGACGCAGATTTGTCATAGATATTATGTTCCTTCACTCAGTTATTCATAGAAGATGTTTGCTTGATACATCTCCTCTTCTCGTTATTGCCCCTATTCCTCGTTCTCTCCGGAATTCTCACAATCTTAGAATAATATTACCATTTATACCCACCCATTGTCGGACTACAGTTGTATCGCGTACAATTGCTACATGGAACTCTTTACCTGAATCCGCAATATTCTTACACCCTGAATCATTTCGTATCTTTATCTGCTCCCAACCCCCTTCTTTCTTCCCCCAGTCTATTATTAAAGCATGGCTTGATCTATGATCTATACCCATCCCTCGCCCACTCCCTCTACAGACCCCTACCCTACCCTTGCTGCCGCAAGAAACCCGATTCGACAACGTCGACGGACATCCGTCTATTGTTTTTTCATCTCGCCTATTACTTGCATATCCCCTTTGACGGAATAAATAATGAATGAATGAATGAATGAATGACTGTCATCGCAAGACTTCGGTCTCAACTTCTCACCATATTAACAATCAAAGCTGCGGAAGCTAATCCTCCCCATCCTTGCGTCGAAAACAAGCAAATTGTTTGAATTATTAAATACAAAATAATAGAAATGGTGATACTTCAGGCGACCTATTCAGCCACAATCAATCACAATCACAATCCCATCGTATCATTTCAAGCCTTTCAATGACGACAAAACCCGATTCATGATACGTTTGACACACCTGTAAAAACGCTGATTACCATCAAGGTTCGATAGGATTACGTTAGGCGAGTAGTCCTAGGCCTTGTTGGGTTTTATGATGAAAGCTGGGACTCCGAATTTTCATATTAGAGGTATTTTTTATGAATATTTTTATTGAGAGGAAAAAATAAAGAAACCACTTCGCTATCAGCACTATATCACTCCCGATCAGTCCAAGGGAAGGGAATGAGGGAGGCGCAAACAATTTGCCCAATGTCGGGATTTTCGTGCCACAGTCAGGTTCGGCTCGCGCGCACGAATTGGGGGGGAGTGAGAGAGATGATGAGAGAGATGAGGGTGCGGATATCCCTATCCAAATCTCGTTCCTGCGACCCTACTATAATGTTGCGTTTTGATTTTTTCTCAATTCCAGTTGTACAACGAGTTTAGGCTATATGAGGCCGTTTGCCTAAGAATCAAGCATGGGCCGGCATAGCACAAAAATAGTTTTTTCCGTGACTCTGTATTTTTGGGTAGTTGAAGGTGCTGAAGACGGTGGGCACATTCATTTTGTCCTCAGGGTTGCCGTTGGCTCCAGACGGCGTCTCGTCGAAAATGCATTTTTACGTATATCTCATAATCGGGATGCACTAAATTTACGTGAGTAAGGTTTCTGGGGTAGAATTTTATGCTGATCACGCCTGTCTACGTCATTTTTCATGAATTGATAAAAAAAATTTTAAATTCAACTTTTCGTGGGCACAACTCCGAGCTTAGCAATTTACACCGATGAACAGTCGTGACGAGAGGAGTCAGAATCTACAATTTCATCGAAATTGTCGGTAGGACTTTTAAGATTGGAGTGAAAACATAATGCGAAAATGGGTTAAAAAGAGGCAATCGCAGACTCTCCCCGCGGCAGAGGAGAGGAATGGGCGAGAGAGTGTGGTGGAGGGAGAGAGCGGCGAGGGGTCGTAAACTGCCAGGGGGGAGAAGGGAGGGAGAGTCTGCGATTGCCTCTTTTTAACCCATTTTCACATTACGTTTTCACTCCAATCTTAAAAGTCCTACCGACAATTTCGATGAAATTGTAGATTCTGAATCCTCTCGTCACGACTGTTCATCGGTGTAAATGGCTAAGCTCGGAGTTTTGCCCACGAAAAGTTGAATTTTTAAAAATTATTTTATCAATTCATGAAAAATGAAGTTGACAGGCGTGATCAGCAAAAATTCTACCCCAGAAACATTACTCACGTAAATTTAGTGCACTCCGATTATGAGATATACGTAAAAATGCGTTGTCGACGTGACGCCGTATGGATCCAACGGCAACGCTGAGGACAAAATGAATGTGCCCACCGTCTTCAGCACCTTCAACTACCCAAAAATACAGAGTTACGGAAAATCGAGATTTTTGAGCTCTGCCAGATCTCTACAAATCTGCTCGATTCTTAGGCAAACATCCTCACATGTTACTCTTATCTCAGGCTCCTGGAACGTCTACAGGCAATGATATGCGAGAGAGCGAGGACGAGAAAAGACGAGGGACCAATGATGAAGAACAGTGGTATACCGGTTAAAGCATTCTGTGAACTGGTCAATCACCGAATGCGGACGGTGATAATTGCTTGGAAATATATTAAAGTAGTATTAATTTAAAAATATGTGGCAAAGCGATATAGAAAACTTCTGGCATCACATTTCTTTAGAATGATCACAGCTTCAGGATTTCGGTTGCACGTCCTCCATATTTGGAAGCGTGTACTTCGGACAACAATTGGTCTATGACACACTGATCTTAAAATGCAAATAAATATGTATAATATTAGGCTGGTGCATAAAACACACTATCTAAGAAAATCAACATATTTCTTCAGCGACTTGGCACTGGCCGAAAAGTCTGATTCGTTCTAACTTCGCCAATAGGCAGTACTCAGCGACGAAAACATACGAGTGTCGGCAGAATTTTGCTATGCGTCTGCGCGCGCGGCAGCGCGGATCTTGAACAAAACTAACGTAATCCTCAAACTATTGTATATCGATTCCGATCCCTGTGGCAGTAGGGGGGATGAGTCGGCGAACGAATTCTAAAATTTTTTTACTCCCGGGTATTTTTCGATCAGATTCCATCTAAGGCCGGAAATCGATATTTCCATTTTTACTTCCTCTATTTTTGCAATTTTCACTAATTTCTTACCGAACACCCCGGAATTATAAGATCTATTTAGATTCCTCTTACACTGATACACAATATATTAGAAAGGCGAAAAAATTTAAAAACCTAATATATTGTTTTTATGTCAAAACATGACTAAAAGTTGAATTATGGTGTAAGAATTACTGTAGCCGTCTTTCCCTAACTTTTGGTTTTACCCCAATATGAATTGAATTCAGATGTCTCAATGGCCTAGAGGCTCCGAGAAGACGATTAGGATGGTAAAATCCAGTCCTAGTGTGAAAATACCAAACTTTGGAAAAGTTGGTTACAGTAATTCTTACAACATAATTAAAGTTGTATTCATGTTTTGACCGAAAAACAATATATTAGGCTTTGAAATTTTCTTCATTTTAAAATATATGATGTCTTATTACTGGTAGAACCTTCTGAGCAAATAACATTCCGGGGTGTTATAGAAATATTTTTAGATAAATCAGATCAAATGCGAAGTAAAACTGAAAATATCGATTTCCAGCCTTAGATGGAATCTGATCGAAAAAGTCCCCGGAGTAAAAAAGTCTTAGAATTTTCTCGCCGACTCATTCCCCCTACCGCCGCAGTGCTTCAAATCGATATACAGATTTTTGAGGATTACGGTAGTTTTGTTCAAGATCCGCGCTGCCGCGCGCGCGGACGCATATCAAAATTCTGCCGACGCTCGTATGTTTATCTCAATGAGTACTGCCTATTGGCGGAGTAAAAAGGAATTTCATTTTTTAGCCTGTGCCAAGTCTATTTCGGATCTGTCAGATAGTGTGTTTCTTTCTTTCTTTCTTTTTTATTTTTCAAATTTCTGTTGGCGTGTCTAGGCTCTCATGATTTTCTGGCTACCATGTATTATGGCCATGGTGGTAGATTACTACCATACATTTGATTTGGATCTACGCATCATCGTGAGAAGTTGATAAGTCTCAGAAAATTAACATCGGTAAACGGATATTTTGACCTTTTTGGGATAAATTCAGGTTATCGAATTTTTGTGGGATTTTGATTCTACCCAATTGAGGAACACTTAGGCAGGAGTTCTTTGTTCTACTAAGCACAACAAATCCGGATTCGAACGTGTGTGTGAAACAGGGGAATCCAAAAAGTGTTGATTTCAGCGGATGAATCAGGACACGATTATTTCGAAATCAGCAGTTCTTCAACGGGAAGTCCTATCCTTTCCTAGATTTGTTAGCATACTTACAGGGGAAAGTACTTCACAACCCATCGAAATTGAGCATTCATCAATGCTGTATAAGGAAGTTGCGCTCAGCAATTTGAGTTCTATAATTTTCAACTACATTAGTTCTGTAATTGGGCCAACATTTCTAGTAGGGTTTTCACGGTAGGTTTGGTGGGCTATGTCGTATGACATACCCAGTCAAACTACTTTATAATAATTTGCTAAATGTGACCTTTATTCCACTCGGAGCATAGAGCAATTGAAAAGTCGGACTGCTCGAGCTGGTCCGATTACTTCCAAACTAAAATGCTCTATTCTAATTGATAGAATCAACCCAATATAGTATTCGCTATAGTGTGTACCCATGTCCGTATCAACATCAAAAACAATTATTTGATTGGCTCATTGCGACTACCTAGGGAGGTCAGAATGTTGGTGCATGAAAAAAGAAAGAAACTTATGAACCAGCCTAATAGTAGTTCAATATGAAGGGGGTAATTTATTGCGATGCCATCCCTACCATGGTGCTGAAGTTGTGCACCACTTTACGTGGATGATATTGGTGAATTATTAGCCGGCGAACAGACAAAAATTGACGTACCACTTCCTCTAGACTCTAATATTGATAGTGAAGCATGTATGCTGTTGGTTCGCTCGCAGTAGCTAGCTTCTCAGGGACTGCCCGGCGCCGATCCCGTACTTATTTTCATATCGTCCGAGAAGATCATGTGAGCGAAGATGATTGATTGATTGAATGGATTGGATTTATAGTGGTTACGACATGGGAAGATGTTGGGGACAATATTTCGAAATCTTGTGCAGCAGGTCAGACGATTGAGTCGTGAGACTTCTCCGTCCTCACTTCTCTGCTTGCTCCCGTGAAGCAAGTACATGTAAAGTCATTTGCACGAACACATACAGTGGTTACTTTTATATTGCCCTAAAGCATGTTCCTTTGATCACCGAATATGTAGTCCTAGTATTTCGTACTCTGTTGATAGCAAACATTCAGTGGGTAGCACGATGTCCTTCAGATTTTTTTTCGAGCAACTAGTGCTTTCGCAAACGTGTTCAGGTGGACATTGGCGTTAACTAGCATCACGGAACTGACGTCGTCTGGTGTGCGGAGACGAACACGTCGGTCACAGCAAAAGGATGAATTTTGTAATGACGTGGAATAACTTTTATTATTCCACGTCATTATATTATTACTATAAAAATTATTTCCTATGTTTATCATTCAGTATTTTAGGTACGAGCAGTTCCTGTGCCCAGCCAGCCCCTCTGCGCACAGATTGATACGAGAACAGCGGGACGACAGCAGAGTCGCTGAGGTTCATCGAAATAACTCAGGATTGCTAAGCAATAGATAATTATGATTGTTATCCTCGTACGTGGCAGATGAACTGGTTTTAAATCATTCCAGTTGTTGTTGTAGCATTTATGAAACATGGGATATGTTGGTAAAATATGATTGAATTTTTTATGGAAATGGATATTTACAAACGCCAGCATTAAAAAAGGAGTGCCAGCACAATTAAACTTTTGACGCTGTCATAACCATGACCTAGCCCACCCTCCAAAGATCATAGCGCGAGCTGGGAGGGTATATAACCATCGGTTGCCTAGATCAGTGGTAGAGCATCCGCAATGTGATCGAAAGGTTGCGGGTTCGATTCCCATCAAATGTTTCGACAATCTTGCTCGATGAACACATGCATGTACGGAGACGGGAAAGGGATTATGGTGACGAAGGCGTTGCTTACTTGAAATGTAACAAGTGTATGCTGTTTATTTTAGGCGATTGAAATGGTAAGATTGTTTTCATCGATTCCAGATCTCCCACTACTGACATGATTACTTCCGTGATTTCAGAAGTGCTTGGAACGCGGATCGAGAACGTGGGAAAATCTTTTTTTTTTTGAAAACAAAAACATGATCGTTTTCATAAATGTATTTATGCTTGCTTGCTTGCATGTCTATACTGTCACATCATTTATTCGTATTTAATTTGTGAGAATACAATTTTTCCAGCATAGCGATGATACAATTTTTTTCTGATCTGTACCAAGCTCCGTTAAGTGTTGGAAGTATGGGAGAAATTGGTGCAACAGACTGAAAATGACGATGATCAAATTTATGTCCCCTATCCACCAAGTGCAGGGTTCGGTAAGGGCGGGATACGGAAAATAGTTGACGTCAATTACGCATGGTAGTTTAATTGTGTCGAGCAAGATTACGAATCATAATTACGAAGAATAGTTAAGATTACTAAGTAGTAAACGGCTTGAAGATCACCTATTGTCCATTGAATTTGCCCATGTAATAACAGATTGAAATACAAAATCACTCATCAAAAATCACTCGGTGAGTGATAAATAATGCGGATCAACCCCATTTTATTTATGATTCACAGCGTGTCAGAAAACAAATTTCCTTTGTTCTTCGCGGCGCATTTTTCTTCAACAGTCGTTGCTGAGCGGTGATGCGATTGTTGAATATGTTCGAAACATACCCCTTAAAGGGATCCGGGAGCCCCAAAGTTTATATTTTTAAATTATTTGGTTTCTTTCTATTGAAATCAACTATTGAAAACATATTATTTCGAAAAATAAAATAAAAATTTAAAAAATATATGAGTGGAGAAAATTCGCAATGAAAATAATTCAACAATTTGAACGGTAGCGTGAGCCTTGGTGAAGTTTCCCACCATTTTTGCAATTTACCGGCTTTGAATTTACCGGTTCCCCTAGCGACCGCGACAGGGCTCCGCATTTATCGGCGTTTTCCACTTGTTTTTACGTTGTTTCTTTTCAAAACTGGTTATATTCCGTTTCAGAATGGCCCAATTCACTTTGCTCACCATGAATTTAGGCAGGAATACACCTTTTTTTAGCTTATGGTACCAAATTTGCTAGCTGTTTTTTTTCGAGTTGCTATTGTTTCGCTAGACTTGCGAGCAACTTGTAATATAAATATTGCTGACTCAACCCGCTTCTCATTCACTAATCGCGTGTTCATCTAATTCGGCTTGGCTTGATATGAGCGTGGAAATGCCGACTTCAGTTCTTATATGCGGTGTTCGTTCGCTCTACCGTGTAGGAAGGCGTGTTGACTAGTTGTTCCCGACTTTTCCCACCATCCTCGCGATTGTAATACTTTTCTTCGATAATGTCGATACTACATAATAGTTTTGCCTCCTTTGTGTTGTCTTTTATTGTCGAGCCTCACCATTCATTCGCTCCGTTTCAGCGGTTCGCTGCCGGTCCATCCGTCGTCGGCGGAGGAGAACGTGCAACACGGAGAGTAATCGTCAAGGAATAGTGCGTTTTCCACGATTGTTTTGTTGTTTTTTATTAATATTTTTTATTTAACCGTTCCAGCCATGCCGTCCTTCCGCTGACCGTAGAGGAGTGACCGTAGAGGAGAAGCGAGCAAGGCCGAAACTGGCGGCGGGGAAGGTGTGTTTTCCACTTCGTCTGTTAGGGCCAAATGAAAAAATGTGGCCAGATTTTATGTTGCCGACCGCTTACAAAAATACAGAAACTCGCTCGCATTTCCCGAGTTCCAGACCTAACAATTCTGCCGCGTTTACCATAGACGCAATTCTCGCGCTCACGCCATGTAATTACGCGTCTGCCTTGCATGTTTCCGTTTCTCACCCCACCAGTCATGAGCTGCTACCCTCTACTTATCGATCCCGTTTTGTAGGTGCTCAAAAATGAGTTATCCACGCGCTCTTCAACGGCTCGTACGACCGCGGCCAGTACACGCACAAGATCCACCACCTCCAGTCGAAGGTGAGTGCTAATTATCCGTTAATTAGTGCATATTTAATCGATAAATCAATATTTTTATATTGTTTAGGTCCCGACGCTGACCCTCAAGATCGCGCCCAAGGGACCGCTGGCGATCCACGAGGAGGCCTGGAACTCCTACCACTACTGCTGAGCGGTGCTGACGAATCCCGACTACATGAAGTACAACTTCTTCGTCAAGGTCGAGACCATCCACCTGCCCGACCGAGGAACGACCGAGAAAGTGAGTGAGAATTTGAAGAAACTAGACTGCGTTACTAGAGTGCTGCTTCGGGAGTACTCTCACGAGCCACACTATACTTGCACGTGTATTATTCAACTTGCTTGTCGTTTCATTATTGGTCAACATTTAAAATTATATGTAATTATTTAAAATACAGGCGCACAACCTCTCGAAGGAGGAACTGGTGAAGCGGGAGGGCGCCCACATCGGCGTCGCCAACGGCAAGGAGTTCCTGGCGGCGACCGATGTCAAGCAGGAGACGCCCCCCTCCCTCTAGGTTTGTTGGGCTACGCCCATTGAAATGAGTAGTATGAAAACTGAGTTGTTCCTTGCATTGGGCAATCAGAAATGCTTGCATGTTTTGCGTTGCATACACTGATATATATTAGCTTCTCCTTATTAGCATCTTTTTTACACTAAGGCACGCTAATACGAAATGTTGGCAAGGCACGCTAATACGAAATCGCGAATTTGATATTTATTATAGTTAAATCATCATGTTTCCGTTTGCGAGATCTTTGAACCGCTCACAGTCTATATTTACAGGTCCACCATGATGGCGCAAATCTCCGCCCCGAACGTGAACTAAGTTCAAATTGATTCTCTGGTCTTAATGAAGATCGTCAAGCATGTAGACAGCGAACTGTACGCTGGCATGAGTGAAGTATGTCGAGCCTGAATTTCTCCATTTATTCTTGTTGTTAAGGTTGCTGGTGAGGCTTGCCAGGGACTACTCACTGGTCTCGTCGCTGTCGAGGATGATCGTCTCGAGATTACCAGCTGCTCTCCAGTAAGATCGTTTCAATGTTTTCGTTGTTCGTTTTCCTAATTTGTTATTTCTTCATTTTCCCACACTCTCTTTTGTTTTAGACCGCTCGTGCTGAGCCGATGCTCGATTCTGGGGAAGTGCGAACCAAGCTAATCAGCAATATGAAGAGATGAAGCAGGCGGAGATGATCGACATGCTCAGGAAGTTCAGGTGAGATCTGGTTGCTAAAATTCGTTTACTCCTGACGGCGATCATGGGACTAGCCTTTGATACAATACTTGCACATGAGCAATAACACTGGAATGAGGGAGTACGAAAACAACCCTGAATCCTACGATCGCCAGTCAACCGCATAGCTTATCACGTCTTGGCAAATGTTTCATTACTGTCTTCTTTCCAGAAACATGAACATCGATTACGAACTGGTGCGCTTCTACCAGGCACACCCCTTCTCTGCATGCTTCAATCAGGAGATGGCTGAGTCCCCTCAGTAAGATTATCCCGAATACCTTGGTGCTTTACCTTTTTTATTTTTATGTTTGCAGAATCTTGAATTTGATTTAATGTAGTGGCCATACTCACAAGTGTAGAGTAGGAGTAGCTCATGACTGCACCGTTCCCTAAGTACCGTACTTTGCTTATGGTATTGGGATACCGTAATCGGGGGGGGGGGAGGGCACCCCCCTTCGACGGGGTCATGGTAAAAAAATCGGCCGGTAGGTCAAGACTAAGTACCGTAACCAATCGATTGTACAGTACACCCTGGAACTGGATCTGACCCATGTAACTGGGTTACGGTAGTGACATGGGTACTGTACAATCGATTGGGCACGGTACCAGGAGTTTTTAAAAATAAAGTTAGTTTCCGATATTCGCGGGTTACGGTATCCATATACGGTATCAGGGTGTACTGTACTATCGATTGGTTACGGTACTTAGTCTTGACCTACCGATCGATTTTTGACCATGACCCCTATACGTCGAAGGGGGGTGCCCATCCGGATGGGCACCCCCCCCCCCCGATACAATTCCCGCACATCTATGGTTGTGTCCCTCAGTCTGTTGGTTAGTCTCTGCTACGTATTTAGTATAGAGCACAGAAGAGTCTAAAGATGTTTGAAATGTGTCTCATCCATAATCAATTTAATAAATTCTCACAACGATTCCATTTTTTGCAGATCAAAGACGCGCCATCCAGACGACGATGGGACAATGCAACAACAACAACATCAACAACACCACACGTCAAGTAAGTATGAAAATGGAGATTAAACAAGTGTTTCACTGTATGTCTATCCTAACAATAACTCACGAACCCTGCATGATCCCTACCCTCTACCCCCACCTATGCTTGCTTCTTCCCTCGCCCTCTTCCTCGCCCTCTCTTGGGTGGCTCGTACGTCGAGTCGCCGTCGGATCCCTCATCTTCTCCATCTTCTCCATCTTCCTGCCCTCTCTTCGCTTTCCTCTTCCTTCCCTGCTTCGTAGATGGCTCTTCCTCGTCTTCTCCTTCCGTCTCTCGATCAGCTTTCTCTCTTCCCTTCCCACTGGATGCTCCTCTTCCCCTGCCGCGGCCTCGCCGAGGTCCTCTCCCTCGCCCTCTTCCACTTCCTCTTCCTCGTCCACTCCCAATACCGGCGACCTTCTTCTCATCTTCTCCCTCATCCCAGTCTGGTCCAGAGGAGGCATCCACTACCTCAGCTCCCTCCTCTCCCACTGGCACTTCTTCTACTCGGGACTCGCCTGTATCATCTCCTTCCTCGTGCTCCGAATCGTCCTCGGAGGGGGCGATTGGATTGGAGTCTGAATCGACATCCTCTCCGTATGCCGCTCCGTACTCAATGGAGACATCGCTCTCATCTCCCTTCGAATCGCCTTCCGACTCCTCCTCATCGGCATAGAGAGCAGCCATGTAGCGATTGGAGTCGGGGATTCCCTTCCTCTTGAGGAATGAAGCATCCTTCATCTCACGGACCACTCCTTCCACCTCATCCCAGACCTGACAAGATATTAGTTAGACATATTTTTTTTGTTAACAATTTCGGCATAGCTCGATGAACTAATTTAGTTTGAATATACTAACTTCTCTCCTCCAGTACTGGTCCACTGATTCCATCTTCCTCTTCACACACTTTGCCTCTTTACCCTTTGCTCTTGTCTGGTAGGAGGACTTCTCCTTTCTCACTCCGAGCACGCCTGCCATCGCAATGGTGTTGTGGTGCAACACCCCCATCTTCACCTTATCCTCGTAAGCCACAGCCGAACTAAATAGATGAGTTAATAACTGGATATTAGACGTTTCAATTAGTGGAGGTAATGACGGTATTGATTACTAACCTGGCTATCCGCTTGGGCGCGTAGATGTTCAGCAAGCTGTTAAACCATTCGCATGGTGACGTGTTCTTCTTGGGGGAGGCTCGTTCCAGGGCGAGGATGAAGGAAGGATTGAGGATGACCTCCTTCAGATGAGCGAACTCAGCGCTTTTCGGATCGATCTCGTGATCTGAAGCATCGGGGAGAGCATCGTGGAGGCATTCGCTGATACCTTTCAAGAAGGGGACCTGAAGCACATATTTATTAACGTGCATGGGTACTAATGTGTACTAATACTGCTCATTAATCATTCCAACATTCATGCTAACCTTCTCAAAATTCTTATGCCACCCAGCGACGTGAGCGAGCGAACTTTTCATGTATTCTACTCCCTTCGTCCTGTCCTTCTCGAACTTTCCATGGACGAAGTAGCAGTGGTCGATCAGCTCGCGTCGCCAGTGCTCGATGCGGGGGCAGTCTTTGCGCTTTGTTAGCTGAATGCAAATATTGCTATTTGTGCTATACTATATTCTGAGTATATTGTTGTGTCAACTAAGTTATTTTGAGTACCTCGCAAAGCGCCTTGTTCAGATTCTTGACAATGTGCCAGAAGTCCAAGTGATGCTGAATTCCAGGAAAGAGATCACGCATCATTTTGGATATCTTGGCATCATTGTCAGATACGAGCGATGTGATCTAAAGCAAACCAGCATGGTTCCCGTTTCAATTAGGAATGGTTTATCACCAAATGACTCTTACTTCTCAATGATCTCTCACCGATCCGATCGGAGGAGAATGAAATAAACCATTCATTGTAAAACCATTCCTAGTTTGTATATTATGGGTCAGTGTTTGTTGATGACTAACCACGAGTTGCTTCGCCTGCAGTTCCCTCAGCCCCATCCTCACTCCCTCCTTCTCCATACGACCACTCACCCCATCTGGAATAGAAGGACATAATCATTACTCACTCCAACTAACACTACCTATCCCCGGCATATCCTTATGCATATTCTTGACGTGGACGATGAGATTACTCTCGATGTCCACGAAGGGAACGGTGCAATTGGGTGCCGTTCGGCCCACATGGGAATACCGCCCATCGACTGCGATGCCAATGCCTGCCTGAAATTCGAAATTTGAAATGATTGCGATTGTGTCGTACTGTAAATCACTACTATACCTACCGTATCCCTCGGTCATTTCAGATGCTACAGTATACCTAACACATTTATGCTTTACAGGGTCTGGAGCTCGGCTACTTTCGAACGCGAGAAGTATGGTGGATCACTACCAAAGGTGGGGGAAATCAGGGGTAGTGGGTAGATCCCCTCATTGAAACAATTGAGGGTGGGCAGCGAAGGCTGCCTCGCCGGGGAGATGAAGAAGAAGGAGATCAGGTGAGAGGGGGGGAGGGCTGTCGAAGGGATGTAGGGAGGGCATAACAGCAGTAATGCAAGGAGTATTCACTAACTATGTTGGACGTTCGCACGGTGGCCTCAGCTTGTTTCATGTGTCTGATGAAGACCTTATCCACAGCGGGAACCACAATCCGTTTGAGCTGTCGTCGCATTGTCCGCTCAGAGGGAAGTGCGAGACCGATTAGCTTGCCCATGTCCAGGAATCTCTGAATTCAGTTTCCGGGCTACTGTTCTTTACGGCCATTGGGACTAGGTTGTTCTGTTTTTTCAACATAGTTATATGGACTAACCGGGCGGGATACAGAAGTAGTGTGGACGGCCGAAGTCAACTTGAGGTTTCCCTCGAAGTATCTTTCGACCATAGGCTGAGAATGCCACTCGACTTCTCTCTCGCACACTAAACACTCCCATTGCAGGACCAGTACCGAGCCTACGGTGCGGCACTTGAATGTGCCCTCCTCGATCTCCTTCTTCCCACACTGGTGGCAACGAGTGAAGAGGGAAAGAAGGCATTCTTTCTTCACTAGGAAGTAGTCGTGACTGGGTGGGGTAGGGGGACCACATTGAACACCCGTCTCAGAGGTCACTTCGGTGTTGGTCGTTTCTTGAGATCGGATGTAGGACTGAAATGATGTAAATAATACTCGCTATATTGTAATAGGGAATTATAAGTTTTATCGTTCTAAAATTGTTGTTTTGTGTTCTGGTTTCATGTACTATTCCACCATATTACAATGTGATAGAGCGTGGCCTAGTTCGGCAGAAATTCCATTTTCGTGCCACGGGGGAAATGACTTCGCATGCTCTCTTCAGTTCGTTTGCGTTTTCTCTCACCGACTATTACTGTTAGAGAGCACAAGTAATGAAGGGAGCCAATTCGTGAACAAAACAACCACTAGTCAAGAATCTGCCAGGTGGCGCTCTCTCACTTTTGTACACTCTAGTGCGTCTACTAGTGATCAGGGCACGTGTCAGTTCGTGAAAAGGGGTAATATTTGTTTGAAATCTAATCAATGATCAACGTTTCACTGTTCTGTTGTTTGATCTTTCTCTATTCGTTCACATTTCTAGCTTTCATAATTGAATAAATATTTCAAATGGTATTGTTGCACGTACTCCAGATGCTCCAGATACTCCAGACTGGGTGCGTTGAGGCGATGGGAAAAGTAGGTCAGACATGGCATCGACCATGGCCTCTACGGTAGGAGCTGGCTCTGGCTGAAAGACTCCGGGCTGGAATGTCACATAGTCTTGTACATGTATGTGTGTTTTATTGCCTCCTCAGGGATTGTATATTATTCGGCCTCCCCAGGGCATAAGAGTATTCGAATGTCTTTCGGAAGTAAATAATTGTGCCCTGTACCTGTACATCGTTCTCCTAATTGAGCCTCGGAGGCTCTTCTCCCTTCTGACGATGCTAAAAAAACGCGTAGTGAAGCAAACGGCAAATTCGATGATCAATTACAAAACAAGAAAGAGCATTTTATCGATTCAGCATTGGATTATACAGCCGAGAGGCCCTGATAACGGTGACAGTATGTCCAATAGGTGAAATACATTATGACTCACGTCTTCAGGGCCTTCGCGGTCCAGGTGGTTTCTTCCTTTGAAGTGGTTCGGGCAGAGCCACGCTCGCCTCCCCTCTCCTTGAATCCTAGCAACCTTCTCTTGCAGCAGCTCGAACTCATCCTCGATGAGGTTCAGGCGGAGCAGCCATTCCCTTCCCATCCCAGCAATGTCGGGAATCTTGCGGCATTGGTGGGAACGACGAGGGCAGGCGGAGCAGTTAACCGTAGCCATGCACTGATAGCAAATGTAAGCAAGAATCGTGCAATTAGAATGAATATGAAGCGATCAGAAAACGCTCGTTCGCTATTCAGTAGGGGCAGATTACTTCACTAACCGCATTATACATGACCGACCTCTTTTCTAATACAATTCAGGCCACAAAACAGTGAAATACAACATAAATAACTGAAAAAAAGTAAAAGAAAGCAAAGAAACTGCCGAAGAAGACGGCCGGCCAGCCGATCTGAAAACCGATAATCAAGATGCTTCCAATACAGTAATTTTAATATATATTTTTTGAATTTTTTGAAACGTCGAATTTACACGCTACCTCAGTAATACACTATATATTTAATTATTTATTTTTATTGCTTAAATAATTTTTTTAATTTTTTTAGTTTATTGCATTTAACTAAGGTGTGGATGAGACGCAATTTAAGGCACACTTGATTTTTGATGTCCGGATCCCTTTAATTCAGCTTAAAAATTAAAATATAATATTCCAATTAAAAGGTTGTTTTCTCCGATGAGGCATACCGCCCCTGTTTAATTTTGGTAATTTTTCATCGCTTGCTGACTTATTTTTATCAATTTTCTTAATTTTAGAAATTTAACCATTACAATTCGAACTCCTCAGAGGGGAATAATGGGAGACCACACTCCTGGGGTATTTTCTGAATCCTCATGAGAAGCTCTACAACTGGTACATAGCGATTTTTGATATTGCTTTTGGTATTCGATAAACAGCTGCAAATGTGGTGCAAAATATGTATTTTTCATGATTACTCGAATACTAAAAACAAAATCAAAAATCGCTATGTACCAGCTGTAGAGCTTCTCATCAGGATTCAGAAAATACCCCACAAGTGATATCTCCCGTTATTGTCCTACGACTAGTTCTCTTTTGAATGTCGCCATCTGTTGCGTTTTGCAATTGCAGTTTTGATATGAGCTTCACGAGACGAATTAATTATTTCAACTGATTTTGACCTTAAATCCTTATGTGTTTCACGGAATATATTTACCCAATTATTTCAATTTGTTCTAGCTGAATCGGGAGTGTAAAATTGCTCTACGCCGTCAGACTTCTGTTCTGACACGCTGTGTGCAACCTTCTCCTAAAGTGTACTCAGTACTCAAACAGCTCAAGGACTTGTACACCAATGTCTGGTCATTTGAAGAGGGATGAGATTGGGAGAGTGTGGTAATAGAGCAAAGATAGTGCAGAGCTTTTTTCTGAGGTCACGCATCATTTGATGAACTCCATCTAGGCCCTTGAATTTATAGTGAAGCGCGTGTGTTGCAGGTTCGCTCACAATAGCTTGCTCCGCGGTAACCGCCCGGCTAAGCACAGCAATGTATGTGATAGCTGTAGAGGAGGTCATGTGAGTGCGAGAATATCGATTGATTGAACAAATACATTGAATATCGATTGCGACATGTGAAGATATTGGCAAAATATTTCCAGAAAAGTTCTAGACAAATTTAAAATATAGGCAAATCTGAAAAAAATGCAATCACTTAGTGATTTCTTGGTGAGCAGTTGTTATTTATTCCCAAATGAGCACGCTGGACAATCGACTGTGCACGTTGAAGGTAATGTAAAAATTTAGTCGACATTTTCATAACAATGAATTATTCTCAAAATAGTCCCATCTATATCTTTGCATGCACATGGAATGAACGATTAACGTTTTCCGACCCTTTAAACATTTACATGCCAATACAGTTATCGAATATGCTAATAATAAAGAGGTGTATTCAATTGTTTTAATTTTCTATTCGAGCTGCTCCCGTCACCAGTCAGCGTCTCGCCTACGCACAGATGGAAGCGACAAGGACGGGAGGGCAGCAGAGTCGACCCAAAGGTTAGAGATATACAAGGCTATACACGTCCGCTAAAATTCGACCTGCTGAGATATTTTTTCACGATTTTGAAATTATGGTTGTTTAAATCTCAACACTTCAACTGCACTTCAACTATTCAAGTCTTTGTTGTAACATGGATGAAACATACTATCTGCTAGTGTAGTTATGGTGGACTTCCAAATGGGCATTTGTACAAACTGCAGCATTGTGATTGAATAGGTTATTTATTTCACACACATGTCAAATGCGAAATGGATAATTTTCATAATAAAATATCATTCGAAAACATTCCATTTGGCTATTGCAGACGTTCTTCTTGGAATGGGCAAGTATGAGCAGGCGAAGGCGAGCGGAGCGCAAGTTCCCAACATAGAGAAAATCAACCTACAGCCCAGTTTGGCATAAATGATTGTAGACGGTGAAAATTATGCTGCGAAGTGGTTATGTTGCTAAAAAATTACCAACTCTGATCAACATGGAAGCTTTTTTAGAACGCCAGCATTTCTTCAGAAACCTAAAATAACATTTAACATTCGATTCCATTGTGGCGATTATGGGAAGCTACGATTTCATTGCCCAATTCCAATTCGCAGCCCAATTCCTGGCCGTTCGACGGGCGGTTACCGCGGAGCAAGCTATTGTGAGAGAACCTGCAACACACGCGCTTCACTATAATTATATTTTTAAGCATCTGCAAATTAAAATAAAGCATTAACACGGGCCTCTTGTACAAGTGTAGGAAAATGAGTCCCTGCGGCTACTAGAAATTATTTAGTATCTCAGATTTCGATTAAATTTGGTTCATGAACATGGTTGAAGGTCAGAAGAAGGTTCATCCAGTCAGTTTGATGAAATCTGCACATTATCGATTTTTGTGATCTACCGCTTCAAATTGATGTATTTCAGTTCATTTGCATCGTACATTGTTATGTTTACCCACAGTTTGCTCGTCTTCGAGAGTTATACAATATCATAAGCAATGTCCAAAATGATGGAAGCTGTTTTCATACTCATTTCCGCTGAAAACCGATTTTCGAATCGAGCAATCGATCGTATATCGACGCGTACCCTAAAACCCAATGAGTTTTATTGCTCCTATGGATTCTACGGGCAAAATTAGTGGGGGTCTACGTTGACATTCTTTCATATAACCATCCTCCCGATAGCGATTTACTATGTCAGTTCGTGGACTGAATCTCGATTTTCTAAAAAAAATATTTAAAAAAATATTAATTAAATAAAACGGACCTCCTGGTAGTAATGCTTGCCCGCACCATTCCATTGTCTATTTCACGAATTAGCTGGCAAATCATTATCAATATAGCGCTCCCACAGATTATCACTATACCAATTGCAACTGAAATTGTCATTCAATCATACTGTTTACATTGTTTTTTTACATATAAGAGCGGGTTTATTGAATCGATTGCTAATAAAAAGGAAGGACTTCTTCTGCTTCGCCCATTCAATAATCGACGGGATTTCCTAAAATATAAGATCTATATTTAAGGGAATTATTGAAACTGACGTTGATAGGAGATAGTAAGCTCGCAGCAAAGACATAAAATGATGATAGGCCAACGAACAAAAACAGTAAAACCGTCGTAAGAAAAGCCGGGTATTTCCATCCGTGATAGCAGAATAACGTGTCTTTGCCAAGCAAGGTCTATAACATTTCGGGTTGATAAACTTCATAATTAACATACAAAAGTAAATCTGGGTTCAAGACAATAGCTGGAAAAATTCTCACGTTTCGACGATAGTAGACACATGTAAAATATGTGTAGATCAACACAAATACTAGAGTTGTGTGAATCATCTAAAAATGTACGACCTGTTGATTTTCTTTTTTTTTTCAACAGAGTTTCTCAACAGCCAGGAGAGTAACCCACAATGACTGCTTCAACGCCAATAAGACTTGCTATTTCAGAATCGTTATACACCAATCGACAGTTTAATTGAACTATTATTGCGTTTGCACTCAGAAACGCGTCTGCTGTGGTTGAGCAAAACTAAAAAAACAACATGCTCACAAACCAAGAATCATCAATTGTATAACTACCTGAAGTGAGAACAGATATTTCCGATACACTTTGTCTTGAGCGTCGTCGTCAACAATAATGAGCAAACAAACAAAGGCGTTAAACGCGAAGAGCAGTGGACCTCAATGTGATTTGTTATTCAGATACAATTGCATTTCCGTTAATGCGACGATACATATTCTCCAATGCTATACAAATGAAGAAATCGACCAACCTGTGAAGTGATGTGTTGCAGTAAATGTATATTGAAAGTCAGCGCTCAGCTCAGTTGAACTCATCTTTATAAATTACGAGAAGTCGTTTTGGGGATAATTTATGTCGGGAAGAAAAGGGATTGATGAAGATCTTGATGTTATACTATCAACACATTCATAAATATAACAAGATGGAATATCTCGATATCCGTTTTACTCAAGCAATAAGGACTGTGAATAAGAGGAAATGACCACCAAGCAAGTAAAAATATGCCGTTAGCTGAGAAAATAAATAAATCACGGAAATATAATGCAAATGGTTGGTCGCCGAACGTGTTAACAGATTTTAGTTAAGCTGAGGGGAAATGAATCACGAATGGTGGGGCATATTGTTGCATACTTTCTTAATCCGATTCAAATGGAATGCGAGGCTCGAGCGAGCCGTGAAATTTGGGATGGGCTTAGCACTCGGCCTCACGGGCTATGATAGTAATGAGCATTCAGCTAAAAGTGGTTTGTCTTCTCGAAAATTCGAACTAAAAATTGGCGGAATCTGTGTTAGTCATGAATTTCCTTCAGCACACGTGAAAACACAGATATTAATCTCACCTAAGTGCATGATTTATAATTCTATACTGTGGTCGGTGCATTCAATGAATTGGGTTGCTATAATTGATCATTGAGCGATCGTATTGAAAATCTATTACAAGTCTAAGCGTACATTCAGCAAAGAAAGTTAACGAGTATTGGTTATAATCGTATCCGCATCGGTGATTTATTGTGAAGATAATGTGCTTGAGTTGCTGAGATTGTTAATAAGAAATTCCCTGATGAAAATCCTGCAAAATCGCATTAGATATTCATGAGATTATAGAATTGCACCTGGTATTACCATACTTCCAGTAAGAGAGAATTGTGTAGCTAGCGTTCGAAGCCTGCTTTGACGTATAGCAAGACGCGGAAGAAAACAGGGGCTCATTTGAATTAAAAGAACGACTTTATCAACATCTGTTCACTAGTCAGCCTTTTGTTTTACGAGAGAGAATACCGCCCTGAAGATACGTCTCGATACAAAGAATAGAATCACAATGATTGAGAGAACAACGAAGAGGGAGACCGTGATGATATCCAGGAGGTAGTACTGTGCGAAGGAGAGATGTCGCCCGTAGTGATCCAGTTGACGGAGAGGACCGTGGAGAGCGAGGAACTCCATGTTACGGACGAAGATCTGAATGGGAGAGGGAAAGAGAAGATGGATTTTAATTTTTCTGAATTGTGATAGGTTTCATGAATGCTTTATGTTTCGCTCAATATTCCAGTTATGATTTTCACTTGATCGATTCGGATAAAACAAAAATACTGTTTTCAAATAAGCCAACCTCCTTCATCGTAAACGGGCGTTCCAAGAGCATCTTACGCACTGATTTAGCCTTCTCGGAATATCTGCAAATAACTCTTCATCTACCATAGTGCAAAACATGTGCTTACACAGGATTGTCTAGTATCTCTTTAATAGCCTTCTCCAATGGCTCGGCAGTGACCAGATCGTCCCTATTCAATGCCACTCCCAGTCCATTCCTCTTTATCTGCTCAGCATTTCTCAGTTGATCGATGGCGATAGGAATGACGAGCAAGGGAATTCCTGAAGAGGAAGGAATATTTTTGGATTTAAAGCACAATAATAATGATAGATGGTCTGCAATGAGAATTCCTTTCGAGGGAGGAACAGTTCACAAAGGATTCAAGATACATAGTGGATACCGGCATAGCTGGCCTCCGAGGTGCTTCCTTGCCCACAGTGGGTGATGAAAGCAGAGAGACGAGGGTCATCTGAGATTAATTGTGATAGAAAATCGAAAAGAGATATTAGAAGTAGACTCACTGATCAGATCGTTCTGAGGCATCCACGTAGTCTCTATCAGATTGTCCACACCCTCGGAGATTTTATGCTCGGGTTTCTGAAGGAACAAGTATACTCCGTTCATATATGCTGCTTCTACTGGTGATGGCTCTTCATTTTGCGTTCTCTCTAGCAGGTCAAATAGGTAAAGAAGGACGACAAATGTTGTGAATCATTTCTTGACATGTCATCGTTCTACTCACTTCGTATTTCCATATGAACGTGACGTCGGGGAATTTCTTTATGACTTCTCGGATGTTCTTCTTGTACAATTCCGGCATTAGATGCGACTTGGCGAAGGATCCGAAACTGATGAGAATCGATCGAGGGCGGAGATCGAGGATGGAGGACCATGTCTGAAGGGAAGGGGAATGAAGGTGATGAATAAGAACAATGATTGAACAATTTAAGAAAGGAAGGAGAGATGAATGAATGAGAAGAGTGAATGAGTTGGCTGAAGGAACAATAGGAAAGATAGGAACGAATTAATTAATTAATGATGGGATTGACCGAGTTGAATGAATGAGAGTAATGGATGAAATTAATGAGATTAAAAGAGGCGAATATTACCTCATTGAGGGACTTAGCCCCATTGGACACCACGATTCCTCCAATATCGATCACTCTAGCAGAAGTGATCTTAGGGAAATCGAGAAGAGGTTCCGAATTCACGAAGTATAGTGAATTGAGAGCCGACAATTCCTAAATGGGCTCATTATTCCTTTCAGTGACTATGCATACTTCAATATCAGGGAAGTTTTCATCGAAGACTTGGAAAAGCTGGCGGAAGGGCTTGAGCGACCACTGTCTTGTCAACTTCGCCATTGTGTACATGAGAACATTGGAAAATCGTTGAGTGAATGACATCACTTCGCTGCCTCCCATAAAGCCTGCAGATTCACGTCTTTCAGTTACTGAAGTTTCCCGCAATATCTGAACTGGTTATCCTACGGGAGAGAGCGGGAAGCAAAGACTCGTATCTACAATACAAAAAGCAAAAAAAAGAGCAAACCTGGAACATAAGCAAGGTTGGTAGGAGTGTGCGAGAATGAGTAACTGAGATCATTGATAGCCACAGAATCAGTGAGCGCGTACTTCTCTATGCCGAGCAAGTGAACAAGCCCTGAACATTTTCTATTTCGATTCTTCACTTTTCTATTCATCAACACTATATTGTATTCGTCCCTAATGTCGATCGAAATATTAGGGCGTGTATTACTCGGAATCTTTCTACAGTACGTGCTAATCGCCTTGGTCATGTGCGTGCGCGGCGCTGCGCGGCGGAGCGCGGCTTGCGCGGATTGATTTTGCGGAAAGAATATTGTTTTTCACGATTCGAACCTATTATTTTCGAATTCTCCGTAATCGGAAGGACTATTCATTCATATTTTTAGAAAAAGAAATCAATATTTTGAATTCTGTAGTGCTGCAACCTACCGTAATCCCAGTTTGAGATACTGTCACTATCGTAAAGTGAGAGTACGGTAGGTTGCAGAAATTCCGCATTCAAAAAATTGATGTATAAATATAAATATATCTTTAAAAGTATGAACGAATACTCCTTCCGATGCGAAATTTTACGGAGAATTCGAAAATAATAGGTTCGAATCGTGAAAAATAATATTCATCCCGCAAAATCAATCCGCGTAAGCCGCGCGCCGCCGCGCAGCGCGGCGCACGCACATGGCTAAGGCGATTAGCACGTACTGTATACCTCTAATCCTTTTGAACTCACCGACGAAACACGAATTGGCGCTTTCTCCGAATGCCACATCGAACTTTTCATTCCTTAGTCTCTCGATCAGTCCGGGGTAGTGAAGTGTCTCTGTAGTGGCCATTGTGTCATACGTGCAACTTTTCCCAGTTGAGCCGCCCCTCGACTCTTTTTCGTTGTGCGACACGGATAGGAAGATCGACTCCACCCTTATCATTCGTTCCCTCCACCTATCTTCTGACACATGATGAAACACCCAAAAGGTGTATGATTAATAATAAATAAACATCGTCTAATAATACTCATTACTCAGTGCTTACCATTACATCTGTTTGTCCAGGCATTTAGTGATTCTTCCATTCCCTGAACTTCTCCATTACCTTCAATCTTTCTGTCCTCTTACCTCAAACAAATCGAACATGTTCTTGTAAGTCCACAGTTTGCTCACAAGCACATCATTCATTATCCGCTCGAATCGATCGCAATTTGAACAGATGGGAAGCTGAGTAAGCGGTGTAATTCACTGTGATTAAGTAACGACTCACTGAAATGATACTGGCATTAGTAGATACCATTTTCACACTCCGATCCATTATTGGAGAGAGGATTACCTGAAAGTTGGTGATTACATATTCAGATAAACGATAGAAGTTAGAATCTGTAGCGATCCTTCATTAATTGAACCTATCAGTTTCTCATTCGATCACACTCTTCTGCCTGCGATCAGAGATGAAAATTTGGGCTTACTTCGTGTGAGATGGTCTCATAATTATGCACACGCTATCGTATATCTAGCAGAGCACGTAGAATGAAGAGTCCATCAAGCCATCTCAGAAATACTCACCACTTCGTGTCCTCTTTCCACTAGAGAATCCGCGAGTTTAGCGATGAAATTGACGTGACTCGAGGCGAAACGAGGAGAGTAGGCGAGGAATTTGAAGGCGACGGCATAGGGGAGGAAGAGAAGAGGAAGGAGGGGAAGAGCCCGCATGCTATGAGTGATGGAAAGACAGAGGGAGGAGCGGCATTGCACTCTGTGATCTAGAGAGCTCTAGGTGTGTCGTAGTGTGTAGTCTAATCGATGGAAGAGAAAACGCGAGAGCTTTAGAAACGTTTTTCGCTTATCGCGGGGGGGGGGGCATAATTCGTCCATTCATTGAGTACGCAATCGTAAATTCTTCTTACAATTGATTAAGAGACGTGCTCGGTAAGATTCGACCACCAACAGATATCAAATTTCAAACGCATTCCTCATAAGCATGAATAAGTGTACTATGTTTGGAAGTGTTAAAATCATGTATATCGTTGGAGCAAATTAATGAAACAATGTCGATTTCGGTAGTCGGCCTGTTTAATCTGTCAGAAATGTGCGAGAAAAGTTGCGCAAAAACTTTTGAGGTGCGTAAAAACTGTTTCTCTCATGATAGAGTGCTCTCTCTCTTTCTCTAACCACCTCGATGAAAAGTTCACGAACTTTTCAACGAGCTAAGGTCGATGAAAATCTGCGAGAAAAGTCAGAGAAACGCGAGAGAGCGTGTGTTTTGAGAGAGGGAAAAGGGAGTGAAGAATCACAGCTCCCTTTTCCCTCTCCTCAAATGTGTGCTCTCTCGCGTTTCTCTGACTTTTCACGCAACTGCGTGAAAAGTTCGTTAAAAATCTTTCTGAAGTTTTCTAGTTTCTTGTTTTATTTTTGTTTTGACTCATATTTATTTATTTTTATTAAATTATCACATTAATCAGCCATATTCTCGCCCCAGTTTGTGCAATAACTAAATTCAAACCGCGTGCGGCGCTTAGTATACGGTATTCACTCAATTTTATATCGACCAGCGCGCTCGTAAGTCGCCGTCTTGTTCGTTTCCTCGTGTCTTCCTTTGTATTATCGATTTATTTCCTTCAAGTTTACTGTTCGTGCCAGTCAAATCACGTGTACTACGTTGGTGTTCGATTTCTGAGCACTTGAAACGACGGAAAGCTCGTGAACTCGCGCGGTCACTCAATATTCGCTTATGTCGTCTGTTTATTATTAGTTATGCATGAAAGTTCCTTCACGCGCTTGTGTCATTGATGTATAACAAGATTAACATGATTCAGCTGGACGACGCTCTGTCCGCGTGGATGCGATAAACTCATCGTGGACAACAAGGGCAAGAAGACGATCAGCAACGATGGAGCGACCATTCTGGTGGGCTTGAGTTTCTTTTGATTTAGGGATGAAAATATGCTTCCGCTGGAAGACTTGTTTTCCCTTCAGTTTAAAAAGCAACAGCTAGCAGTGCAAAACTAGTTTTCTTGCATACGGTAATGTATTGACCATTGTCTGAAATAGGCCACATGGTAATCGAGGCTTCACGAAGTACGGTTTTAACAATTATCGATTACAGGTTCGATTCCGTCAGTTTCGCAGATCTCGAAGGATGCACTGGGCGAGTGCGAGCGATTCTACGAGCAACAGATTGGCAGGGAGAGGTGAGAGAGGGAGAGTAAAGCTGTGCACAAAATTGGCAACTAGTCGTTGCGGCGCACCGTAAGAGATCGAGCTAAGCTGAGCTAGTGTTGGGTATCTCATCATAGTGGTTTGATGCTCTCGTTAGCAGGCAATTTTTTCCTGCATTAAAATTTAAACAAAAAAACATGTTTTTGATCGTAGCGTATATTTCGGGCCAATTAGCGAAGACTTATTCTATTCGAACGAGGAATTATAGCTTGAATGTGGTTGTTTGACAGCTTTTGGAGTTCATAATTAATTTCGCTTCTGTGTCAGATAATTTGTGGGTATATTTGCACTTTGTCGTGTGAATATATTGAGAAACGAACAACTTGTATGAGCAGTGATTTTTAACATCGCGTGAGATGTGGTATTTTGTTTATTCCACTGATTAGGACGGTGCAATATTGTTATTTCGCGCCGAGAGAGTAGTGGGTGAACAGTTGACTTCAAATTAATTAGTGTTAACCTTCCTTAAGCAGTACAATATTGTTAATGGGGATTGAATCTTTCAACGACGTGCACCTATACTATTTGTGTTCTATACCTATGATTCCTGCAGGTTCGGATCAGTTCATCGCGGAGACTGAGCGATGGCTGCACGACGCCATCATGATCGTCAAGAGGTGAAATCTTGACGGAGGCCGACTGGCTCAGAAGACCGTCTGAAAAGCACGATGATGGTTACAGTAATCGAGGTGATGACCTACCAGAAAATCAACATATTTCTTCAGCCACTTGGCACAGGCCGGAAATTCGAATTCCTTCTGACTTTACCAATAGGTCGGCCTCGACGAGGGAAACCGACGAGCATCGCCAGAAATTCGATCCCCATTCGTGCGCGCGGCGCGGATCTTGAAAAAAACTACAATAAGCCTCGAAAATTTGTATATCGACACCAATGACTGCGGCAGTAGGTGCGCTGAGTTTCTTGACAAATTCTAAGACTTTTTTACTCTGGGGAGTTTTTCGATCACGCACTTGATTATAATAGCGCAATTTAAATCCGGCCTTAAGTTAGGTAACTGTAACAAAATATGCATCGACACCGAATAATAGTGTAAAGAATACTGTAGACGCATTTTCCAAAATTCCGTTGTTTCGAATCAGATACGTATTTTCGTTCACCAATGTGGTCCATTGAGCCCATGGACCCATGTCGAGGCGTATTTTTCTTTATTTAGAGGAAATTAAGCTTATTCGGATAAAGCGTCTACAGTATTCTTTACACCATAATTAGGTTTCGATGCATATTTTGTTACCGTTACCTAACTTAAGGCCGGATTTAAATTGCGCCTTTATAGTCAAGTGCGTATCGATACAAGATTATGCAGAAACTCAAATAAAAAAATTGTAGGTTTCTTGAAAAATTTTCGGGGAATTGCAAAAATGTATGAGGTAAGAGTGGAATTATCGATTTCTGACTTTTGATGGAATCTGATCGAAAAACTCACCGGAGTAAAAAAGTCTTAGAATTTGTCAAGGAACTCAGCGCCCCTACCGCCGCAGTCATTGGGATCGATATACAAATTTTCGAGGATTACGGTAGTTTTTCAAGATCCGCGCCGCCGCGCGCGCGGATGCGGATCGAATTTCCGGCGATGCTCGTCGGTTTCCCTCGTCGAGGCCGACCTATTATAAAGTCAGAAGGAATTCGAATTTCCGGCCTGTGCCAAATCTATTTCGAATCTCTCAGATAGTCTGTTATAATATTTGCTCGATTAAATTATTCAATCAATAAATAATCGTCGCTCACGCATTCTTCTCAGCCGATACGATTTCCACTGCGGGATAGGCGCAGGGTATTCCATGCAATGCAAGATCCTGCGAACGAGCATGCTATATGAGCGAAACGCCGGGGCAATTTTGAACGCGATACGGCATGGTATAATTCTAGATATCATCAAGTTCGCCAGATTTGTGAGCTCATGTGCTTGTTCAGCGGTCGAACGACTAGTGCGCGCCTCGCACACCAGGCATTGGGCTGCTAAAGGAAATGGTCACTATAGATAGGGACCACAAAGAGTATAGCCGAAATGAAGCTATGACACCCTAACTATGTTCAAACTGCCCGCTGTAATCCAAATAAGATCATACTTTTGGCCGTTTGTCAATATCTTTTGTCAGGATCGCACTAGAGCTCATAAAGTACTTGAAAAGGTGTCAACGGAGAGCGGGAGAAAAAAACGAGGCGAGAGAGGGGGCGGAGCCAATTCCGATCCCTCTCCAGTCAAATAGCCAAAATTTTTTGCAGGGCTTCGCCCTTTCCGGGCTGTGCCTCACCCCAGTGAGGAGAGGCAAGGGAGCGACTCTCTACACGCGCCGGGTGGGAGACATGAAGAAAGAGCGCGCGCGGACTCTGCCCCTTTGCACTCAGTCAGCGCGCGTCGTCCCCAATCGTTGAACGAAAATGACAAGCAGGAGAAGCGTCCTATTTTCGTTTTCATTTCTTTAAAAATCGTCTAAATGCATTCTTCACATAATATCCAATTCGCATCAGTATGCGAATACCAGAACCCTTCCATTTCCCTTAAAAACCAAGATTTTCCCTAGCTCTCACTATATTTTATCGATTTTCGCCTATTAAAAGCTATCCAATCCAGCTGCGCCCCACATATGTTATAAAGGGCCCCAAGACCTTTCGAAAGCGACCTTGATCGCCCAAAATGGTTAAGTATTCGCGATGCCATTTCTCGGCGCAGGTCTTGCTCAAAACTGAGTTCCCTCCGAGTGGGCGGGGCTTGTGGTCTCTAACTATAGAAGGGAATTTGATTTTTATATTATGGAGCAACTATAATCAACACCCTTGCAAATTGTGAAATTGCATTAGGTCTGTTTGGATATCATTTCCATTGTTGTACAGAATTAGTCATTTCTTTCCCATCAAAGGCAATCATCGATCATAACTCTCCTCACCTCCAGACTATTACGATAATATCGAAACATATAAGTTAATGGCCGGTAGGTTGTTGTTATGTTGGGAAAGTGCACTTCACCTGCATTGGCTCGCCCATTCCAAGAAGCATCTGCAATTACATCACGGTCAATTATTATGACAATTAGGGTACTAAAGGATGACGACCGTGCTCACAACTACAAATAATTCAAACGTTGACTCTAAATATACTATATTTTGCCACCGACTTGGGTTAGAAAGTCTGATTTTCGGCAGCGCCTGTAACATTTTAGCTTCAAAGGTGGTATGTAACCATCAGTGTCGTTGCTTTCCCAATATAAGGTTGTTTTTGTATTTCATAAAATAAGTTTTAAAAAAAATAATAAAAGTTTTAAAAAATATTTTAAAAAACAACTATAATTCGAGTCGAGTGATTAACGATTCGATGAGCATGCTGAACTCAAAAATCATATCGAAATAACGAATATAAGAACAAGAAAACAAATCTTAGCATATAACCCCTCTATCTGACCATCCTATAACACACTATCTGAGAGAATCGAAATAAACTTGGCACAGGCGGAAAATTCGATTGCTTCTGACTTCACCAATAGGTCGGCCTCGACGAGGGTAACCGACGAGCATCGCCAGAATTTCGATCCGCACCCGCGCGCGCGGCAGCGCGAATCATGCAAAAAATACAGTAATCCATGAATTTTTTATATCGATCCCAATCGATGCGGCGGTAGGGGCGATGCATTCCTTGACTAATTCTAAGACTTTTTTACTCCCGGGAGTTTCTCGATCCAATTACGTCTAACACCGGAAATCGATAATCCCACTCTTATTTCGGACAAGAATGCAATTCCCCAGAAATTTTTCAAGAACATGCAAAAATATTATTGCTGATATAGCTTCCTCTTGAGCCGATATACACTTTAGTATAAAGGCGCGATTTAAAATTTTCTGGAAGGAAGTTAAAATCAATTATGAATTAATTACGGTGTAATTTTTGAGTTACTGTAAGTGAGTGCAAAAGTCGGACGACTTTTCCCAATTGGTGATACAGAGCCTGAAAATCGAATTTAGACTACGTGACATCAATTGTGAAAAGTCGTCCGACTTTTGCACTCACTTACAGTAACCCAAACATTACACCATAATTCGTTTATAATTGATTTTAACTTCCCTCCACAAAATTTTAAATCGCGCCTTTCTTCTAAAGCGTGTATCGGCTCAAGAGGAAGCTATATCAGCAATAATATTTTTGCGGGTTCTTGAAAAATTTCCGGGGAATTGCATTCTTGTCCGAAATAAGAGTGGGATTATCGAATTACGGCGTTCATAACAAAGTCTTAGAATTAGTCAAGGAATGCATCGCCCCTACCGCCACATCGATTGGGATCGATATAGAAATTTCATGGATTACTGTATTTTTTTGCATGATCCGCGCTGCCGCGCGCGCGGATGCGGATCGAAATTCTGGCGATGCTCATCGGTTATTGGTGAAGGCAGAAGCAATTCGAATTTTCGGCTTGTGCCAAGTCGCTGAACAAATATGTTGATTTTCTCAGATAGTCTGTTCTATCACTTTTCAATCCCGTCATACCGTGGTGAGCGACGATTGCAGGATCAAGATAGTCGCTCCTCCAGGAGATGAATACATAGGGAAGCGGGCATTATCGATGACGGGAGAGGATACGGTAGGAGCAAGAGTTGCTGATCAGGTCGGGTGAAATATAGACAATTTGTTATTGTTATTGAGATACGTGGCCGAGAAGAGATCAGCTTCCTGACCATTGACTGTCAAATTACCAGATTGTGCAACCGCAATCGTGCTATGGAAATCAATTATGTCGGGTTTCAAGAATGTGAATACAATGTTGTTGAACTGTAATAATATGAACTAACACTGCGGTATTGAATCTGCATAACCAGGAGAGTTTTTAACATCATCTGCATCAAATGCATTTTAATGCTTTATTTTAATTTTCAGATGCTTAAAAACAGATCGGTCGTGCTCGCTGACATGAGAAAATCGGACTGCAAAATAAAGAACATTACATAAGTCTATTATTCATGCTGAACACCATTCAACATCGTTACGACTCCAACAGTACCTTTGATGGTTGAGAGCTTACGCGCTCGCTCGGCGGTCGAACGGCCAGGAATTGGGCTGTGAATTGGAATTGTGCAATGAAATCGTCTCTATTTTCCCATAATCACCATAATGGAATTCCATGCAACACGTTAATAAGTTTCTGAAGAAATGTTGGCGTTCTAAAAAAGCTTCCATGTTGAACAGAATTTGTAATTTGTTTAGTAACACATAACCATTTCACAGCATCATTCTCTCCAACTACAACCATTGATGTCAAACTCAAAACGTACAAGTCACTGGGCGGTAGGTTGATATTCTCGATGTTGGGAACTTGCTCTCCGTTCCCCTTTGCCTGCTCATACTTTCCCATTCCCTTTGCCTGCTCATACTTTCCCATTCCCTTTGCCTGCTCATACTTTCCCAAGGAGACCATCTGCAATAGAGAAGTGCAATGTTTCGAAGAATATTGTATTAAGCAAATGAGCCATAATGCATTTGGCATATGAAATAATCTATTCGATCACAATGTTGATGTTTGCACAAATGACCATTTGGAAGTGCACCATAACTACACTAGCAAATAGCATGTTTCATCCATGTTGCAACAAAGACGAATAATTGAAGGGCGACTTTTTTCGTGTTGAGTTTGAAGCGAACAATTTCAAAATCATGACCAATGATATCAGCAGGTCGAATAATAGCGGACTTAGCCTTGTATTATCTCTAACCTTTGAGACGACTCTGCTGCCCTCCAGTCCTTCTCGCTTCCATCTGTGTGTAGGCGAGACGCCGCTTGGTCAAAGGAATGGCTCCAATAGAAAATTAACAAAGTTAATACACCTCCTTATTATTAGTGTATTAGATACCTGTATAGGCAAGTTGAATTTTTAAAGAGTCGGAAAACGTTAATCGTTCATTTCATGTGCATGAAAATAGATAGATTGGACTATTTTGAGAATAATTCATGGTTATGAAATTGTCGATTTAAGAAGGGGTAACACGAATGAACGCTAGAGAGTCCCACCACGAAGATATTGCGCTCGCAAGGGGAAACTGTAGCGAATTTACCCCCAAAAATAGGGAAGAATTATCTAGAGTGAGTGAAACATGTACGAACTAGCCACGACCCTGCGCCGTCAATGAACTTTGCGCGTATGTAAACAGCCTCAGAGCGTCTGTGAAACTTCGGATAAAGTGATTCATGATAGGACTGCTGGTTTATATCACTTCCATGAACGGCATACTGAACCAATTTTTCGTGTTACTCCTTCTTTAAATTTTTACATTACCTTCAACGTGCACGGTCGATTGTCCGGCGTGTTCACATGGGATTACATAGCAACTGCCCAACAAGAAATCACCAAGTGATTGCATATTTTCAGATTCACATAACTTTTCTAGAACTATTTTGCCAATATCTTCGCATGTCACAATCGATATTCATTTGTTCAATAAATCGATATTCTGGAACTCACATGACCTCTTCTACAGCTATTACATATATTGCGGGGTAGAAGCCGGGCAGTTACCGCGGCGCAAGCTGTTGTGAGAGAACCTGCAACACACGCGCTTCTCTATAAATTTAAGAGTCTAGATGAAGTCATTCACTAATCCATTCGCTACTGCGTGGTGCACAATCTATACCTATATATAAAGCGCTGTGTGTGTCTGTGCGTCTGTCCGGATTGCGAAACTATTGCGAAACAATTGCGAAACATGGAGGGGGAAGTCAACAAGTTGCGAAACGAGTGATTGCGAAACCTACTCCGCTAGGACGTAGGTTTCGCAATCACTCGAAGGCGGGGGGCAGCCGGACTAGTTATTCATAAATTTCACCTACTTCCAAAGATGCGCGACTTCAGCACCAACCCAATCGATCCTTGATCTGATATCATACCCGGTTATCCTCCGGTTATTCTACTGACCAGCCACTGGTGGCACTTGTCGTTGAGCTGATTGAACATTGCCTGCACTTGGCAAAAAGTCTGCAGCATATTAGCAGCAACGTTGCGATGAGCGAGGAGGATTGTTTGAAAAGGGTTGATAGCGGGTATTAGGTCAACTATGTTTTACTGTTTTATAGGGCATGGGCATAAGTAGAATAATTGAAGGAATACTGTAGGATGGCAGATCCAACGAGTGACATCGTGTCAAACGACGCGTGCAAGGTCGTAATCGTTGCTCCTCCAAGTGCATTCGACATCAGAAAACGGCCGTTGTTGAGGGCGGGACAGGATTAGGTAGGAATGAGAGCGGCTGAAGAGGTCGGTTCAAATATCTTCATTTCTATTATTTTTCATTCGAACACTCCCCGAGGAATTAGATTCCAGAACACTGACTGTCAACATCCTGCAACTATGAATCCGAAATCGTGCTGGAGGGTTTCAAAAAATTGAAAAATAAATTTAATATGCTGCAAAAATCGGCATTCACTCTGTGGCGCCGAGAATGCTTCTCGCAGCAGCTGCAGCAGCTGCATTCTGCCAGTCGGTGGTGGTCGCCGACTTGGACCGAAGGCTGTAAACTAAAATATATTCAGGGGGATTATAATGTTTATAAAAAAACCTTCGGCCTCTTCTTCTTAGCTCATCTTAGGGTCTTTAATGTCCCCACGTAGTAATTAAGGCGGGAAAAACGACTCATCGAGTCGACTTGTTTACTAGTTGGATCGAGTCGAGATCGAGTCTCTCGAGCACTCGACCCTCTCCCTTTTATTGCCCCCCAGAGAACAGTAAGCAAACCACAGTCGTACATTGATATGAGGCGAATCGCGAGAGAATCGACCACGCCGCGGCGGTAGGAATCAAGTTTGTCCGATCCCGCTAAAATTTTGGCTGTTAGTACTTCAAATGATGATCTTTCAAAATGCGTCGTCAGAATGTTGATAACTGACCTCATTGTCGAGATTCAGAAGGCCAAACTTGGGACTATCACTTTTCGACAGTCAAATCGCGCACACATAAACGATCATAACTTCGTTTAAAATAAAGATAGACGGCCGTTCTTTGTTTCAAATGAAAGCTACCATCATGTTCTACAACTTTACTATTGAGGCCATCATTCCTGGCCTACTCCCCAGTGCGGGGCGGTCGCGTGCACTAAAAATGGCGTAAATTTGTAAATCGGAAAAACGTATTGGGTTATCATGCTTAAGTTGTAGAGCATACATGTGTCTCACTTCTCGCCAAAAATTAGGCAAATCGGAGTTGGAACAAAAAAAAGGGGCTCACTTTTGTCCGGCGACCCCAAAATGTGTTCAAGACAAGAGTACTTCCGTAACTTCAATTGCCCTCATTTGGGCTCAAAATCATTCAAAAACATCCAAAACAACATTCTAAGTATCTACCCCCCATGTTGTAGCTCCTCCATTGGTCATAAATGGAATCGGTATTTTGACCAATTTCAGCATGTGCGATGGGCCCAAACGCGCTACATTGGTTGTATAGAATGTAAATACATTCCTCGAAACAGCTCGAAGAAAAAGGGCTCCTGAAAAGAGGATATTTCGCCTGAAGAATCCTAGGAAAGACGCACAACTGTGCCGCTGGTCAAAATAGACGTATAGACTCAGCTCATGGATAGAAATGTAGAAAACGATGAGCTAAACATTTCATCTGAAGAAAGAGAGTCTTTATCTTTTCGTTGAAGCGTGCTACAGAGCCTGGAAATTGGCCAGAAATAGGATAGAATCCCCCGAGAGCGCTTGCTCTAACCGTCTGGCGCTCTCGATCTCTGACCTCCCTCTCCCTCCCCTCTATTTAGCGCTCCGCCCGCGCACGTTTCTCATCGTTCTTTGACAACTTCCAGGCTCTGTAGCACGCTTCAACGAAAAGATAAAGACTCACTTTCTTCAGATGAAATGTTTAGCTCATCGTTTTCTACATTTCTATCCATGAGCTGAGTATGTACGTCTATTTTGACCAGCGGCACAGTTGTGCGTCTTTCCTAGGATTCTTCAGGCGAAATATCCTCTTTTCAGGAGCCCTTTTTCTTCGAGCTGTTTCGAGGAATGTATTTACATTCTATACAACCAATGTAGCGCGTTTGGGCCCATCGCGCATGCTGAAATTGGTCAAAATACCGATTTTCAAATTTTCGGTCGTGTGACCATTCATGACCAATGGAAGTGTTATCATATGGGGGGAAGACACTTATAATGTTGTTTTGGATGTTTTTGAACGATTTTGAGCCCAAATGAGGGCAATTGAAGTTACGGAAGTACTCTTGTCTTGAACACATTTTGGGGTCGCCGGACAAAAGTGAGCCCCTTTTTTTGTTCCAAATCCGATTTGCCTAATTTTTGGCGAGAAGTGAGACACATGTATGCTCTACAACTTAAGCATGATAACCCAATACGTTTTTCCGATTTACAAATTTACGCCATTTTTAGTGCACGCGACCGCCCCGCACTGGGGAGTAGGCCAGGAATGATGGCCTCAATAGTAAAGTTGTAGAACATGATGGTAGCTTTCATTTGAAACAAAGAACGGCCGTCTATCTATATTTTACACGAAGTTATGATCGTTTATGTGCGCGCGATTTGACTGTCCAAAAGTGATAGTCCCAAGTTTGGCCTTCTGAATCTCGACAATGAGGTCAGTTATCAAAATTCTGACGACGCAGTTTGAAAGAGCATCATTTGAAGTACTAACAGCCAAAATTTTAGCGGGATCGGACAAACTTGATTCCTACCGCCGCTAATCCCCTCAAATGGTCGATTCTCTCGCGATTCGCCTCATATATCAAAGGCGGCATGACGTCATAGTTCTCATACGGTGTAGTGCCCTTATATAATGATAGAGGGAAAGAGAGGGAGAGAGGGATTGAGAATGAGAGAAGGATAGACGGAGAGAGGGAGAAGGAGAGGGGGGAGAGAGAAGGATACGGGGAAGATGAGAGAGGGAGAGAGAGAGGGAGAGAAGGATAGAATGATAGAGGGAAAGAGAGGGAGAGAGAGGGATCGAAGGAGATCGGGAGAGAAAAGTAGAGAGGGGGAGGGGGGGAGGGAGAGAGAGACGGAGAGCGGGAGAAGGAGAGATGAGAGAGAGAATGAGAGGGAGAGAGGGAGAGAGGGAGAGAGGGAGAGAGAGGAAGAGAATGATATAATGATAGAGGGAAAGAGAGGGAGAGAGGGATAGAGAGGGAGAGAGGGAGAGGAGAGAGAGGGAGAGAGGGAGAGACGGATAGAATGATAGAGGGAAAGAGAGGGAGAGAGAGGGATCGAAGGAGATCGGGAGAGAAAAGTAGAGGGGGGAGGGGGGGAGGGAGAGAGAGACGGAGAGCGGGAGAAGGAGAGATGAGAGAGAGAATGAGAGGGAGAGAGGGAGAGAGGGAGAGAGAGGAAGAGAATGATATAATGATAGAGGGAAAGAGAGGGAGAGAGGGGGAGGGGGGGAGAGGGAGAGAGATAATGAGAGATGGAGAGAGGGAGAGAAGGAGAGTTGAGAGAGAGAGAAAGGGAGGGGGGGAGAGAAACAGAAGGAGAGGGTGGAGACGGAGAGAGAAGGAGAGAAGGAGAGAAGGCGAGAGAGAGAAGGAGGGTGGTGGGGGGGGGGGGGGGGTAGGGAGAGAGTTGAGAGGGAGATGGAAATGTTAAGGAAGTTTGAGAGATAGATTTTGCATCCGAAATAAATAAAACGAAGGCTAAGAACACATCCCGTTGCACGCCAGTCGATTGCGCGCGCCGGGGAGCGCGCGATCGGCTGGTATTTCTATATTTCGAGAATGAATCAACGATGTCAGTGCTACTCACTCTATTAATAAATATTGTCTCCAATCAATATACTCACCCTTCATTGGCCAGTATTGCTGTCGTACTGTCGAGCAGATTCGATTTCGAGAGCAACAATTCGGTTAGGCCAGCGCCTGTAATTTTCAGGCTTTAATTGTGTTAGGTAACCAACGGGTTCTCTGAATTCCCGATTCGTATTCGATAATGAGGATAAATCAATAATCATTCGACTATTGACGACAAATTACCGTTTAAGTGGGATTATGGAATAAATATGTGCATTGAGCATGACTAATGAACTAAACGCTACGAGTATATTTGATGGTGCGTTAAGAAATAATCATATACTGAAAATTCACATTTGAAGAGAAATGTTGGAGGTATGGTCATGATAATAAAGGGTGATTTGTATTACTGGGTTTGATAGGGCGAGTAATGTGGAAACACTTTGAAGAAATACTGTAGTATGGCACATCCTACCGTACCTTCATGGCAAACGACGTGTGCCGGTCGTGATCGTCGCTCCACCAGCCGCAGACGAGGAAAGAGGGAAAGAGAGGGAGAGAGGGATAGAGAGGGAGAGAGGGAGAGGAGAGAGAGGGAGAGAGGGAGAGAGGGAGAGAGGGAGAGACGGATAGAATGATAGAGGGAAAGAGAGGGAGAGAGAGGGATCGAAGGAGATCGGGAGAGAAAAGTAGAGAGGGGGAGGGGGGGAGGGAGAGAGAGACGGAGAGCGGGAGAAGGAGAGATGAGAGAGAGAATGAGAGGGAGAGAGGGAGAGAGGGAGAGAGAGGAAGAGAATGATATAATGATAGAGGGAAAGAGAGGGAGAGAGGGGGAGGGGGGAGAGGGAGAGAGATAATGAGAGATGGAGAGAGGGAGAGAAGGAGAGTTGAGAGAGAGAGAAAGGGAGGGGGGGAGAGAAACAGAAGGAGAGGGTGGAGACGGAGAGAGAAGGAGAGAAGGAGAGAAGGAGAGAGAGAGAAGGAGGGTGGTGGGGGGGGGGGGTAGGGAGAGAGTTGAGAGGGAGATGGAAATGTTAAGGAAGTTTGAGAGATAGATTTTGCATCCGAAATAAATAAAACGAAGGCTAAGAACACATCCCGTTGCACGCCAGTCGATTGCGCGCGCCGGGGAGCGCGCGATCGGCTGGTATTTCTATATTTCGAGAATGAATCAACGATGTCAGTGCTACTCACTCTATTAATAAATATTGTCTCCAATCAATATACTCACCCTTCATTGGCCAGTATTGCTGTCGTACTGTCGAGCAGATTCGATTTCGAGAGCAACAATTCGGTTAGGCCAGCGCCTGTAATTTTCAGGCTTTAATTGTGTTAGGTAACCAACGGGTTCTCTGAATTCCCGATTCGTATTCGATAATGAGGATAAATCAATAATCATTCGACTATTGACGACAAATTACCGTTTAAGTGGGGATTATGGAATAAATATGTGCATTGAGCATGACTAATGAACTAAACGCTACGAGTATATTTGATGGTGCGTTAAGAAACAATCATATACTGAAAATTCACATTTGAAGAGAAATGTTGGAGGTATGGTCATGATAATAAAGGGTGATTTGTATTACTGGGTTTGATAGGGCGAGTAATGTGGAAACACTTTGAAGAAATACTGTAGTATGGCACATCCTACCGTACCTTCATGGCAAACGACGTGTGCCGGTCGTGGTCGTCGCTCCACCAGCCGCAGACGAAATCATGAAGCTGGCGTTGTTGAGGGCGGGAGAAGATGCGGTAGGAGTAAATGTGGCTGACTAGATGTCGATTATAACAATGACATTTCTGATATTGTTTTACGCATCCAACGATGAGGGATTAGCTTCCCGAACATTGAGTGTCAATTTACCGAGATTATGAAGACGCAATCTTACAGTGGCAATATGTCTACGGGTTAAAAAGCAGAACATCAATTGTAGTCATTCATTCGGCGGTGCTGAGCCTGCTGCAGTTGGTGAGCTTCTCGCAGCAGCTGCAGTCCCTGCGAGGAATAATATTGCGAGCAAACACATGCGTTGCACTATCATTTCAAGAGCCTAGACGAAGTGAACAATCATAATTTAATTATTATATTTGCAATCTACCACCGTAGGATGGATCTTGAATATCATTAAATTGGTTATGAACAGCACGAAATCACCGGTCTAGAACTTTTCTGATCTGAATTTGTGCGAGCAGTGGTCTGACTCTCTCAACTTCACACACTCTTTCGTCGGTTAGAGAGACGAGAGAGCGTGCAAATACGAGAGAGTTAGACAATTACTCATTTGTGCTGGTTCTTTTCTATTGGGGTGTCCGGAAAGTTCGTATAATGCTTCGGAAAAAAGTCAGTTCGCGATCAAATGCAGTGATTGCGCAATCTGTTTGTCAACAATGTATTGCATCATTCTGACGTTGAGTAGTGAGAGGATTTAATCAGTCTCCTAGTTGCTACATTGATTCTTGTGATGGTCTCCCATCTCTACCTCCGAGCAGTGTTACTTCATTACTACCGTCTCGGCCGATCCGTGAAGGAGGCCCACTCTGCCCTGGCCCAGTCGGAAGGAGCTGACGCCCCCTCCATACCCTTCTGCTATAAGTGGTTCTCCCGCTTCAAGAAAGGGGAGTTTGGTCTCGATGATCAACCACGATCTGGACGCCCTCCCTCCCTCGATCAGCCTCTCGTTCTCCGTACACTGAAGCGCAAGCCCATGGCCAGTGTGCGTGAGTTGAAGAAGGATACTGGTACTCCCAGATCAACGGTGTCCGATATCCTCCATCGATCTGGGAAGAAGCCGAAACTCCCACAAGTGATTCCCCATGACCTCTCCCCCGAACAGCTGAAAAATCGTGTTCAAGTCTGTCGGGAATTACTTCATCGTAGATCCAATATTCGATGGGTCAATTCCATCATCGCTACAGATGAGAAGTGGATCACGTACGATAACCCTGTGAGGAGACTGCAATGGGTGGATGCAGATGAGAAGCCCACGCCCGTCCTGAAGAAGGAAGAGCACGGAAAGAAGGAACTCCTCTGCTTCTTCTTCTCAGTGCTCGGTCCCATCTACTGGGAGATCCTCGCCCCCGGCACCAGCATCAATGCCGACCTCTTCTCTGAACAACTGGAAGATGTCGCGATCAGAGTCCCTCCCAGACTCCTGAATCAGGGCAAAATTCTTCTTCTGATGGACAATGCTCGCCCACATCGAGCGAAGATGACCCAGAAGAAAATGGACGAGCTGAAGATCGAGAGGATTCCCCATCCACCGTATTCCCCGGATCTCTCCCCATGCGACTACCACTGCTTCCGCCCTCTCTCTAACTTCTGCAAAGGAAAGAAGTTCAAGAATCGAGATGAAGTTGTGAGGGCTTTCGTGAACTGGGCGGTCTCGAAGAAACCCGCATTCTGGAAGAGAGGAATCGAGACCCTGCCCAATCGCTGGAGGGAGGTAGTGAGAAAGAAGGGGGCATACATTGGTCACTGAGAATTGTAAAGCATTGAATAAAAAATAAAAACAAAAAATTATACGAACTTTCCGGACACCCCAATATTTTTGTTGATTTGTTTATATCGAGGTTGTCACAGCTCAAGGCACAGGAAAAATCAGGCTGTGCCTATGAAAGAATAGGATACGTGAATGTAACAAGTGAATGTAACTGAAGAGGTCGGGTGCAATATTTTTTTCTATAATTATTTTTGGCCGATTGAAGAAGAAGAATTAGCGTCATGATCAAGGAGTGTCAATACGAAGAAACTGTGAAATCGTGTTATGCGGACAATTTCAAAGGGCTTTAAAAAAGGCAAACAGTATTGTGGTCTAAGAGCAAAATTTATACACCCACTCTGTGGTGCTGAGTCTGCAGCAGACGAAGGGCTTCTTGCAGCAGCTGCAGCAGCTGCATTCGACGGTTGTGGTAGCCGAATTGCGACGAGAGGACAGAATGCGTATGACAGGGAACGAGGAGGAAGGACCTTTCGCCATTCTTTCATCCTTTGTACCAATGCGTTCTGACAAGATTATTTCACAACATTTTAGAGATCTAACTTTCTACTATCTTTCCGCGCCGTAATCATTTATCAATCGATATTCTTAAATCACATGAACTTTTCAGCCGATATGAGAGCAACGTCGGGGTTAGTGTTGCGAATTCGAACGAACAATTCGAACGAATTTCGAACAAAATGATCGGTCTTCTCATTACCATTTTTGTTCGAACTCTTCCCAAGATCGGACGGAACGTTCGAATTTTCGATTTCGTTCGACTTATGCAAAAATGCGGACGCGACTATGGTCACGACTATGATTATGTTCATGCACTCGTCGTTTGCCCATCACTCAACGTATGAACATGAAAATACATAGCAGCTGATGAACAAACAATCACCTATGCATTGCATGATTTTTGCCTTCTCACTTCACAAAAAAAATTTAAAACAAACTAATAAAACAGCATCTACCTGTGTCGAAATCATTGACAAATCGACTTATTCAATCAATCAATATTCACGTTATCTCCTCTGCCGATATAAGAGCCCTTCCGGAAATCTCCCTTGCCAGGCTCTTCGCTCTAAGCTACTGAGAGCGAACCTGCAACATTTACGTTTCATTTTCAATAGTAGATAATAGAGGAAGCGGAACATCAATTACACTCTCTCCTCATCGGAGTACCAAACAATAAGGCATTATTTTGAGACGCATCCGATGATGAGCGATTTCGTCACCAGATCCTACGCTATCCTTGCTCTATTACTCCACACATCCTTCATCATCTGGTCAGTCACTGCTGGTAGTTATCGATGTCCTGACTGCTTCCACTGCCCGAGAAGGCTGCATCATCTTCGTAACCAATTGCGCTGAATGAGTAGGAGGGCCTGGGGAGGATTACGATAGGAATACTTTATATTATTGCGTAGTACGATGATAAAGCTCATTAACATGAACTACAACATGTTCACCTTAACAATCGGAAAAAAAGGATGAATTTCTACCGCACCTTCTGCTGCATAGATGATGCTTGCAGAATTGCTTGTCGAGAGCCGCAGCCTGGAAGAGTGAGAGAAAGTTCTGGTAATAATTGAGCAATTCTTAATTGATGTGTAGTATTTTTACATGGAGCCGATAATAGGGCGGATGAGAACTATGACGGCATGCCGCATTTGAAATATTAAGGCCGGCGTGGCGTCATAGTTCTCATCCGACCTAGTGCGATGAGAATCCGGAGTGCGATCCGGATCGATATTCGAAAGATTATTTCATGGAATAACGTACGGATAACTTGAAAGCACCGAAGTCTTTGGAATAAGCCAATTAAACGTAAACGTACGTAAGTTGAGGCATCCAAGCAAGGCTGGTTTGCCACCCCCGCGCCAACTCTGCGTTCAGTCTGTCCTGAGGTTATCAGCGACCTATGCGTGAGGCTACCGCCCGTGTTGTGTGCACGTGGTGGGTGATTTCTGACCTATTTCTTAACCCCCGTGGTCTGGGTGGATCTGCAGGCGAGGGGGGGTCGAACTCATGACCATCGGTTTCGCATTCCTACCACACAACCACTCAGCCACATCGCCAAGCAACGAGAGGACGCACCAAATCCCATGGTGCGTCCTCTCGTTGCATCCCTGATCTTCTACACGGGTCGATGGTTCAGCAGCTACAGTTCGTACAGCAACAGTTCGTACATTGTTGCATTGAATTTATTGTATTGATATGTTCTGCATGGTACCTGGATAGACTATCGCTCGACAAATTCACATGGACTCATATAGCAACTACTCAACACGAAATCACCAAGGATTTGAAATTTTCTGCTTCGACTCTTTTACAATTTTTTTTTCTTGAATTACGAATATAAAATCGATTAATCAATATCAAAATCGAGTACTCGCTTAATTTCTTCAATCAATCGATATTTAAATCACATGATCTTCTTCTCTGCCTTCTCTGATCTTCTCTGCCGATACGACAGTCAGTGTGGGTTTGACACCCGGCAGTCATTGAGTGGCAAGCGTGAGTCTGTCACACATCAGTTTCACTATCAATATTAGAGTACAGAGGAAGTGGGGTTTCAATCTCTTGACGCTTATGAATCATGCATACAAAAAGTCATAAATTGTATCAACATCCAATGATGCGCTGCTTCGTCACCAAGCTATACGCGGCCCATGCTCAGTTATCGACCCATTCCATAGTATCCCTCCCTTGATCAGACACTTGTGGTACTTGCCCTTGAACTGGTTGAGCTATACTCGAGCTGCATGGGAAAGCTGCAGCATGCTGACAGTAACCCTACGCTGAGCGATGATGGATTACGATAGAAGTTATGTTCATAACTACATGTTACTAGTAGGTTAATAGTGCTCAAGAACTACAGCAACTTCGCTGTAACATGCACCGATATCGATGCATGGATCAAAGGAAGGACCAATATCCACCGTAGCTCCGACTGCAGAGATGCAGCTTTTCGAACATTTCATCGAGATCCGCAGCCTGACAGAGATCGATCCTGCACTTGAACCTGATGGTATGATTGTATCATTATTATATATTAGGTTGGTGCAAAAGTTTCTGACTATTTATTTTTTCGTTATTTCTGCTGGCATATTTCGATTGTTTGTAATTTCTCCATAGTTTTAGTGAACTCAGTAATAGTGGACTTTCGTAATATAATTGTATTGGATCTAGTGTTTCCTGAGCAGGCGAAAATAATTTTATAAGAGAAAGTTGACGTTTTTCAGTGTTTTTGATTGAGCTCCACTTTTCGAATATGTGTGTCCTACTGAATTTGCCCAATATATCAGTAGTAGCGCAAGAGCTGCTTGTTCAGTTAAGCATGAAAAAGCCGATCTTCAGTGCGAGTGATTAGAAAGACGCAGTAGAAAATTCTGATTTCGTAGTCCCAATTGTTTAGAAATATCCTGTTCGCTCATTGGTGAATGAATTAAATTGCAAATGTACCTGTATACTAAGGTAGGTAGGTAGAATATAATCAACCAGAATTGGGATGTCTTACGCGATCTATACGAATACAGTGCTAGCAAACACAAAGTAGGAAATTTCCGATTAGAATTTTCTGGCACTTGGCTCCAAATTTTAAGCGGGCATTTCGTGTTTATGAATTAGTACAAGGTGTGGCAATATGCCCATGAATTGGGCTTTTTAATACTCCTTCACTTTTGCCGTTCTCACATTTCTCCTTGGAGTTATGAGTAATTAAAAAGTATGCCGAGATACGGACAATTGAGATTTTGACTGTGAATATTGCCGATCGAATTGGCCCGGCATAGTGTTATTTAAAAAGTATTCGCAAGCCCTCATCAACCGAGAAAAACCACTAGTCGATTGCAAAATTAAATCATCGTGGGAGGTCAAAATTCACAAACATGAAAATAGTCAGAAACTTTTGCACCAACCTAATAAAACGATTATTTTCCAAATTTTTAAATTTGTAAGTGAGCAACATCGGCCTTCGCAGAGACGCTTTATTAAATAGCGTATGTATAACTCTAAATAACCAAGGTCTGTACACACAGTCATCATTTTTCATTTATTTTTGTATTATTATTGTTCTCACCTAAGAAGATACGATTGCTCGACGTATTCACATGAAAGTACATAGCAAGTGCTCAACACGGAATCGCCAAGTCCTTTTAATTTTCTGAACGGACTACAAAATGTACACAAAAAATAATTTGCCAATATTTCCAACGTCGTAATCACTAGCGAATCGACTTTTTCAATGAAATCGTCACCTGCGTTATCTATCACTTCTTTGCGGATAATCGAACCATTGCGGGGTCACCGGTCCCTGCAGTCCCTTGCTTAGTTCCTCCGAGGCCTGCTACACACGCGTTCACTGTCAATCCTTGATCCTAGAAGATCCCCTCCACCAATACATGCTTCATTTGTTGATACTAAATTTACAATATTTCAGCACTCACGCACAACCGATGGTGGTTTCAACAAAAACGAATTCATGTTATATCACGGGTGAACATGGAAAGTCAATAACGACTCGGCTTTGAACATAGAAGAAACAAAATGAGTGACTGATAGTACTAGGTTCGCGTCCTCGTTCAACTCCACAGTAGAGCTCGCAATTCTTATATTCGTCTCTTCAATTCCCACACTCTCTCGCCACTCGACCGATCGAGAGAGTGTGGGAAATGAAGATACGATTACCCGAATTACCAATTTAGCTAGGCATTAGGTCGAATGAGAACTATGACGTCATGCCGCCTTTGATATACCCTCAACTACACAGCTTCCAATTGCTTCGTCGCACTAATTGAGGGCTTTAGTAGTACATCAGTTTTAAATTGCTGTACTACTAAAGCGCTTGTGAATGTTTTCATTAGTTATTTCTTCGCGCTTCAGTAGCTCCACTGATTGCCAACAATGGATACGTCTCATAATGCGAAATGTGAACTAATAATTTGGCGTTTAATGTGTGTAACAAATGCTTCGAAATGGGAAAAATATCAATAATAAGGGCAATGAATACCTGCAAAACCTGCAAAACACGCAAGACGAACCTGCAAAACACGCGCTTCACTATTCATATTAGAGTCTAGATGTAGTCGAACGCCAATCTCATGCCACTGTTCACCATACAATAAAATATTACGTACAATAATACCATAATATAATCCATTCCCATGATGTGTGACAGAAGCTCCAGAACTTATACTAACCTTGCTATATTATCTTATCTTTCTACCATATCTCTTTACACTGACCAGACACTAATGGTATTTTTCGTTAAGTACTGTATGAACTGTGAAGAAAGCTGTAGCATGATTGGAGTCATGCTGTTGGCAATGCTGAGGGCGTGCATAGTATTATCGTAAATGATGCTACATCAGAATTTCTGATTTTTTTAGGGTATGAAAGATCAGGTATTGCAGGAATAATGTAGGATGACATTAAAGAAGGACTATCAACAAAGTTGACTCTTAAAATCTGACAATGCAGTGTCTTTTAAAATGTTGAAATATCGTCAATTATATTATGTTTATATTGAGCCACTCAGAGGAGCGAAGAATTATCGTCGGGAACACTTAGTGTCACTGAGTGTTTCGCACCAGTTTGCGCGAGATATAGGACATCGCTGTTAAACTTCAAATAAAGACCCTAAGCACTCTAGTTCCTAATATTGAAAATCGGAAATCTTGGCGGAATATCCGGGGCCATGGGTCAAATGGTGACTCTTCTCAGATCCGGCCTCTTAACAACAATTTAAATGTATTAGCTGCAGACTGCAAGATTGTTATCAGACACGTTATGCAGAGCGATGAGAAGATCCTCAAAAAGTGGATTACGGTGAGTAGCCTACTTTACTTTAATAATCATTCTTCTTGTTCCGTATTCCGTACGTAAATTAACGGGTGTAATCGTCTCCCCTACCCCTTGGTGCAGGCGACATCAGGAACCGGTCGTCGCCAAGGGCGGAATAATGTTAGGTAGGAGTGTTAGCGGCTGAAGAGGTCGGTTGAAAAATCGTATTTTACATTATTTTATTTTGAACCGACCTACTACAACAATTAGCTTCCAGAACATGGACTGTCGTTATGGCGAGACTGTGAAAGCGTAATCTAGATAGGGAAATCAATTCTGCGAGATTTTATAAAAGGCGAAGTAAAACACCGTATCTCCTTCTGCAGAGATGCGGAAGTATGAGCCGCAAACTGACAAAAATCGATGGAATACCCAAAAGGCCTTCAAATTTTCAGATCAGATCTCAAAATTAACAAAACTTAATTGTCCAACATTTTCCGCGTTGTAATCACTAATCAATCGGTTTATTGAATCAATCGATATTCCGCACTCACATGATATTCTCTCCCGATATAACCGCCATTCTGGGATCACCACCGGGCAGTAACCTAAATGCAATCTCCTGTCAGCAAACCTGCAACACACGCGTTTCAATATCTATTCAAGATTATAGTGGAAGTTTGGACACCGATTGCACACATCTACGTGATCATATTACAATAATTGCGGGATCGGCGCCGGGCATTAACATTGATGCAAGCTCCCGCTAACGAACCTGTAACACACCCGTTTCACTATTCCGTCATGACTAGAGTTCCAAAATCAGGTATTCATCTCTTCATTTTCCACACTATCTCGCCGCTCGACCGGTCGAGAGATTATGGGAAATGGAGAGATGAATACCTGATTTTGGAACTCTAGTCATGAATCGGGAGAAGCTGCACTGACAACAGTGCTGTCCACGCCGCCGGCGACCTGGAGACCATGAACACCGGTCATGGTTTTTTTGGCACTTGGTCGGGAAACCACAGTCGTTGAAGATAAACCTAAGATACCATAACCATCGTCATATTCATCGACTCAACTGGTATTTGTCGGCTACCGTAACCCGCGCTACCGTAACCTGAGTGTTGTGGGCACACCACGATGTGGTAAAACACACCTTAGACGGATCAGGATAGCTTGTCCGTCATACCGTAATCTAGTTACAGAAACCCAAGTACATTTCATATCTACCAATCGTGAACTGACTTAATTTTTTTATGAAATTTCCATGAACCCCTATTCATGGTTATTCAGGGTGTGCGCAACCATGAACCCCGGGTCATGGATTTTTTGGCAGGTGGTGGGGGAAACTTCAGTCATGGACGATAAACCTAAGGTGCCATAACCTGCACATCTACAGTAGCCCAAATTGTATTTGTCTGCTACCGTATCCCGAACTACCGTAGTCTGAGTGTTGTAGGCACACCACAATCGGCCTGTTTAATCTGTCAGAAATGTGCGAGAAAAGTTGCGCAAAAAGTTCACGAACTTCTGAGGTGCGTAAAAACTGTTTCTCTCAAAAAACCGCGCTCTCTCGCTCTTTCTCTAACCACCTCGCTGAAAAGTTCACGAACTTTTCACCGAGCTCGATGAAAAGTTCGTGAACTTTTCAGCAAGGTGGTTAGAGAAAGAGCGAGAGAGCGTGCGATCGGAGAGAGGGAAAAGGAAGCTGAGGTTGTTTACTTCCTTTTCCCTCTCTCCGATCGCACGCTCTCTCTTCTTTCTCTGACTTTTCTCGCAGATTTTCATCCACCTTTTTTATCGAGCTCGTTGAAAAGTTCGTGAACTTTTCAGCGAGGTGGTTAGAGAAACAGCGAGAGAGCGCGGTTTTTTGAGAGAAACAGTCTTTACGCACCTCAGAAGTTCGCGAACTTTTTGCGCAACTTTTCTCGCACATTTCTGACAGATTAAACAGGCCGAATGTGTAAAAATTGTTCGAAATTTTGCAAACACGGATCGTTGAACCTCAACAGAAATACCGTACCGCAGCTACAGTAATCCAACTACAGTATCCCACACCAGCTACGGTAGTCCCTCTCTCATTTGTCGGCTACAGTAACCTCACTTAGATACAGTAGGCATACCACATGTGGAAAAACAGCCCGTACGTGTATAGTAGTGGACGTACAGGCATACATGACCTGTCACATTTATACCGTAATCCATCTACAGTATCCACACAAGAGTAATCCTGGCAGACTATCGCGACCTGACTTTATTTTAAAAATTACTATTAAAATTCGGTTCATTGTTGCTTTATGGTTAACTTTCGAAACAAAATTTATATATATTATTTTTAACTATAAATCGTGGCCGAGTGGCTAACGTGCTTGCCTTGGAAGCCGAAGGTTACTGGTTCGAATCCGACCAGTGACAAAACGCTTTGCCAAGCTTCGGAGAATTCGGAAAAGATAGAGGGAAGTACTGTAACTTCACTTACCGTAATCTGGTACGATGGGTCAACTTTTTCTCGCTGGGTCACATTCATGATTCGAAAATGCAAAAATACAGTGACAATATCAACGGTACCGTGAGTCTTTCCCCTAGGTCGAATTTGCTATTTCACTGAAATATCTTAGCGATAAGCGAAAGTTTCAATATGTTATCGTATTTTTATTTATAATGCGCAAATTTGATTTGTATTTTAATAAATAAATATGTGTGCATTTTTGCCTCAACATTCACACTACTTCCACATGCTTATAAATATCACGCCTCTCACGAAATAATCGAGCTAGAATCGCCATTCCAGGGATAGGGAGAAAAATCGTGAATTTTGTTCTTGGATGTTTTGACCATCCCTGGGCATGCCTGACTGGACCCCAAACTATCCACTTGCACACTTAATTTTGGAGCTGCCTACATAGGGTCGGCTATCTGCTGCCCCAACTCTCACAGCGATTTTCACGATTCAATTAGATAGGGGAAATTATCCACTGAGTGACCCCAACTCATTTTTCGAGCTCTTTCGAACTGTATATTTGGTTTAGTCTTTAATCCGATGTTTAAAAAAATGTTACACTGCAAGTCAAATTTCTCAAAAATGTTGGTAACGGAGCAAATTTATTTTTTACAGTGCATGCACTTCATAACCAGCTTTCGAATGATGAAAGTGCACGGACAAAGTAATGGAAATGAACAATGGACTCATTCCTTTCCTCGCGCTCAAAAGTGAGAGGTGTGGCGCTGTATGAAGATACTTCAAACGATCGAAGACCTTAATATGAGACCGTTCGCGATAGCTTCAGCTAAGCCTCGGTACAGCCCAAAAGTGAGCAGTGGAGAAAACATCTTTCTTGGGGTTCTTTTTGTTGCTGAACATGGTGGTCCACTTCATTTTGCATGATTCGTTCATTGAAAGTCGGTGTAGTGCAATCGGGGAATGAGTGGAACGAAAATGATTCTCCCTCACATTTTCCTCTCGCTCATTCGTCATTTACACAGTGAAATGCGCTCAAAATTAGAAAATCGTAGATAAGTACCCTTCGGGTATGCCAGAACTCCATACTAGGGTGGCGAGGATGGCTCTTACTCACCCGCACTTGTTTGTTCCCTCTGGCGGGTACCCGACGCGCTCTCTATTTACAACCCCTCTCTCCTCTGCTCACCCGATTTAGAGAGGGGAGAGTGCGGGTGAGTCGAATCGAGTGCGGGTCAGATGTAGTTCGACGGTCACAGCATTCCATAACGACAGAAAGCGGGGAGATCTTTTCGAAATCAAATTACAAAGTCGAAATTTAATGCGCATTTGAAAGATATCGCAATTTTACAAACGATGCTGGGAACCCGAGCTTAATAACTTGTGTTTCAGAGTGACTATGAAACGCAAATATTTTCAATTGTGATCGAATTTGAGAATTGTGATAGGTTTCAAAACCGTTTCAAATATCGAAGCTTATTTTCCCTGCTTTTCCAGTCGAGGTAAAATCTGGCATCTTGCCAGGTCAAATTTAATTACATTTCGCTTTCTCACTTTTCACCGACGAAAGGAATATTGTGCGCTTTTCTCAGCTCTCAATGGTCGAAATGAGCTGATCTTTTCACAGTTGAAATCAGCTCAGAGAGAGCTATTCATATCAATTCATATATCAATTCATATTCTTCTAAAATCTCGATTTTTTCTGGGAAATGTATCTTTTAAAACCTTTATTAAGTATTACGAATTAAACAAAATTTAATTTGAAAAACTCTAGAAGCAAATAACATGCTAATTCGGATAATTTAATTTTAATTTCTTAGTTTAATTATGGCTTATGTTTCAACTACTTTCCCCCTCACTTCACCGCTCAGCCGGAGTGAATGGAGGGGAATGGTCCAACAAAGGAAATTGTCTGATCTGACAGGCTGTGTAGGGTAAAGACCAATCATTTCACCCCTTTTCGCTGTTTTGCGGTCATTTTTTCTTCATAGAGCTCTACGGAAATTTATCCTACGCGAAACCTAGGTCGAAATTTGAAAATCCGCTAATATAACTTATTCCCCAATGCCTTGGCTATCGACGCATATATTTCATTGGTTAGGCAGGTCGACCTTACGAGACTAGTTACAGTTTTAAGGTCGAAAGTAGCGAATCTCGAAAGCAAATTAGATATGTTTCGCAATTTATGTTTCATCAAGGAAATTTGACTCTGTACATCCTTTTTTTGACCGTTCGGGGGGAACTGTGAGAGAGAAATGGCTTGGAAGGGATTAAGAGAGCGAACAAAGAAAGACCTCTCCCGCCACGAAAATCCATCCTGACATCCATCCTGACAGGCTGTGCAGTGTCATTCTGAGTCGATTCTTAGGTGACAGGCGTGATATGTAGGACGTAGTTGGGCAGACGGATCGTGTTTTTTAAAACATCGCAGAGAATAATACATGGGATATAGTGAATTTTTGATTTCCAGAGGGGCACCAAATCTATTTTTGAGACAAAACGTTCACTCATTTGATATTTTGCTTGCAACACAGATTCATTTAGTGCTTGCGAAAATAGGTTCACGGTTATTTGAAGTATATTTTGCATTATCGTGACGCGCAAAACCAGTTGGTTTTGCAGTTTTTTTTAAAAATTAATGCTTGCAATATGTACTAACTGCTTTCTTTGCCAAGCTTCTGAAAGTGTTGGCAATAGTGAGGGCAATGGTGTAAGTCGCGAAGAAGTACGAGAACACCATTCCTGTCGCCCTTTTCATCACCACCAAGAGTGCGGTACGGTATGGGATGGTTACAATTTTATTAGTTCTTTGAATAATTAATAAAAATAAAAACATAATATATTATGTAACGTTTTGGATTGATTGCCCTCATCTTATTGATTTTTCCCGTTTCGAAACATTTATTACACACATGAAACGCCAAAATATTATCTCACATTTCGCCATATTTTGCTGCATTGTTCATAATCATTAGTGGAACTACTGTAGCTCGAAGAAATTTCGCTAGCAATTTCAGTAGAGAAATTTGCTAGCTCTACAGAAATTTAAAACTGTTGTACTATTAATTCCCTCAATTCGTGTGGCGAAGCAATTGGAAGCTGTGTAGTTGAGTTCGTAATTCGGATAATCTTCTCGTCTATTCCAATATTTTTATCGATCGGTCGTGTGGCGAGAGAGGATATAATTGAAGAGACGATTAACCCAATTTCGAACAATATTGTGGAGTTAAATGTGGATCGCGAAACTCATGCTATCAGTGGCTCATTGTGTTTTTTCTAGGCTCAAAACCGATTCAGTACCGAATTTCAATGTTCACCCGGAATACGGTTCGATAGTGAAACATGAGTGCGTTGTTGTGGAAACCACCATCGATTGTACTTGAGTATAGAAATATTGTAAATTTAGTAGCAAAAATAGTACAAATATTGAAGGAGTGGATCTTTCATGATCAAGTAGTGACAGTGAACGCGTGTGTCGCGGGCCTCGCAGGGACCGGTGATCCCGCAATGGTTTTCTTATCCGTAAAGAAGTGAGAGATCACGCAGGTGACGATTTTATTGATTAAATGAACAAGTCGAATTAATAATGATTACGACGTTGGAAATATTAATTTTTTAAACATTTTGTAGACTTGTCAGATCAAAAATTTATAAGGACTTGGCGATTCCGAGCACTTGCTACGTATTTGCGAATACGTCGAGCAGTCGGTACTGCTTCGTGGTGAACACAATAATAATGCAAAAAATGAATGAAAAATGGTGGCCTATTGTCAAGACCTTGGTGATTGCGAGTTAAGCATACGTAGGGACCACAAGGGGTATAGCGGACATGAAGCTATGCCACAATAACTATGCTCGATATGCCCGTTGGGGCGCAGATAAGATCATAGTCTTGGCCGTTTGTCGATGTCTTATCTCAGAATCGTACTGGAGCTCATAAAGTAGGTAAAAAGGTGTCAACGGTGAACCGGAAAAGCGAGACGAGTGCAAGAGGGGCGGAGCCAATCCCGACCCCTCCCCAGTCAAATCGCCAAAAATTTGGGCATAGCTTCGCCCTTTCCCAGATCACCCTTGCAAGGGGAAGCGGGAGAGTGGTGCATTCGAGGTCTCTCGTAGGAGCGGCGCTCTCTAGCCACGCCGGGTGAGAAACGGGGGTGAGAGTGGAGGGAGAGGGAGGAGAGGTAGCGGTGAGAGTAGCGAGCCATGCGCGTTTCGAAATCGTAGAGACACATTCTTCATTATCAACCAAATCACTCGATCAAAACATTTGAAAGCTCTTTTCATCCTCTTTCGAATGAGCCTCCGGGACCCTTGAAAATCCTTCTCTGAGTAGGTCAGCATACGACTTTTATAGTTTTCTGAGCTACGCCGCTCAATAAAACTTGTATGCTGACCTACTTAGAGAAGGATTTTCTAGGGTCCCGGAGGCTAATTCGAAAGAGGATGAAATGAGCTTCCAAATTCATTTTTGAGCTAGTGATTTGGTTGCGACGGAAGCCTGTGTCTCCCTGATCTCTCTTTCGAGGGGAAAAGTGTCAGGGTCGAGTGGGCGGAGCTTGCCGTGTCTAAACATACGCTATTTAATAAAGCGTGTCTGCGGAGCCCGGTGTTGCGTGCGTCTCCCTTACAAATTTAATAATTTGTAAGAGAAGTCATATTTTTTGATACAATCATAATATCAGGTTGAAGTGCACGATCGAGCTGCGGTTATCGACGAACTGTTCTGCAAGCAGCTTCTTTGCAGTCGGAGCTACGGTGGATATTGATCCTTCCATAGATCCATGCCTCAATTTCAGTGCATGTTACAGCGAACTTGCTGTTGCTCGCTATTAACCTTCTAGCAATCTATAGAGGTCCTGCATCGTAGGAATCCCATTTTAGTTCAATATTTGTGAACGGCGCAGTGATTAAAATTTCAAAATCGTATTTGCCTCTATTATGTGAGGCTAACCATTTGTTTGAAGCCTACTTCTAATAAGTTAAAGGGGTGCTCCGGGGAATGTTCAGTCACCCATAGTGACCGTGCGTATATTGTAGAGGCCACTAACCCGATCATAAATCACGTTGTCCGAAGACCCACAGACGACTCTGAGGCTATTTACAGACGCTCAGTTCATTTATAGCGCAGGGACGTGACTGATCATTTTATGTTTCATTTGCTCTACTTCATATTCTGCTCTTTCTCTGGTCAAATTCGCTACAGTTTCCCATTGAGAGCGCAGAATTGTCGTGGTGGGACTCCCTAACATTCATTCCCCGGAGCACTCCTTTAAAGGGAATTTACCGTAATATATAGATAGTATTCAACATCAGCGCTCTCGCGCGCGCGGATGCGCATCGTACATCTGTTGAGCCAGGCAAATTTCACTCATCGAGTACTCCGTGTACTCGGCTTAGCAACCATCTTTCTTCTTCTTTGAATTAGTAGACCCCTCTGATTCACGAATTTTTCCACGAAAAGTTGGCTCCAGGGGTAACTTTTCACGAGGAATCAAATAATCTTAATTAAGATGACACACATTGAAACACTTTTTCAGGACATAAATTTGGAAAATTCAAAAAGCCACAACTTTTTTGTAGATGAGCTAGCTTTTCACTTCCCACAGTAAAAATGCGTATCTCGTCGATTTCTTTCAGAACTACTATCTATGTATGGGGTTTGGATCAACCGTTCAAGATTTAGAAAAACCGACCTCAGCGTTGATTCGCGCCACAGAAAATCAGGGGTCAGAGATACGGCTTCCTAAGGTCGATTTTCGAACTCTACGTGAAAAGTTACAACTAGGGGCACTTTAAAATCAACAGTTTATTTTTTGCTGTACGGCACAAGGTGAAATTGCTCAGTTCTCTCAGATAGTCACTCTTATTTCAAGTTGCCGGCCGTTATTAGCCGATTTCTCCAAACTTTATTTTTTCATTTAAATTTAATTTTTTAATAGTTAGTTAGTATCCAGGGCTGCAAATACAAAAAATAAAAATGGTCCACCCCTACCCATCTGAAGGAGCTAAAATTGAACAAAGGCAAAATATATCGAATTTTTCGTTTTTTCACAAGTACTTTTATCGAAATCGTATGAAATTTGGTATGTTCGATCTCTTGAATATTGCGCATTTTTAGAGATATAACTTTTCTGACCGATAGCGAAACGAAAAATTTCGAAATTTGACGTTTTCGGACTAAAGTGCGGCGCATTTATCAATGCGTAATCTAGAACACTAAATAGGCTACGCCTAAGCTACACTCACCGAGTACTACATGTATGCCAATTATGTATGCCAATTTTTCGCTAGTGCCAAGCGTCTACACAAAAATGTTCACTCACTCGGATAGTCTCTCATAAATTTGTAAGTGAGTTGCACGCAACATCGGGCTCCGCAGACACGCTTTATTAAATAGCGTATATTTAACTCGAAATCACCAAGGTCTTGAAAATAGCCATAATTTTTAATTCATTTTTGTATTATTATTATTCGTTCTCCATGAAGAAGACTTGATTGCTCGACGTTTTCACATCAAAATACATAGCGGGTGCTTAGCACGGAATCGCCAACTCCTAATAATTTTTTGATTGGAAGTCTACAAAATTTTAAAAAAATATATTTCCAGCGTCGTAATCATTATTAATTCGACTTATTATATTATTCAATGAAATCGTCACCTACGTAATCTCTCACTTATTTGTGGTTAATTAAACCGTTGCGGGATCGTCACAGCTCCCTGCACAGCGTGTCAGAGTGAATCGCAAACCTCATTTGCGTGGCGGAGCCTCTTCACTTCCTCTTTCACGTTAATCCCTTTATCTCACCTTCCATTCATCCCACTGATCGGTTTCTTGGAAGAAATTAATGGGATAATGAAATGATAGTTTTCATATTTCATGTGAAACATAATTCAAATAAAATATTTAACATAACAACATTCGAAACACATTTCGTTAGAGTATGCTTCATTATCAATTTCGCTTATTTTAAGTCAAAAACAATGGATTTTGAAGATGTGATATCCACTTTCAAATATGTTTCATTACGATCTCGATCATTTTGTTGGAATAAACAAGGATTTTACAACATTTTCGATCTTAAATGGTCGAGATCAAGGCGCACGGCTCATAGAAATATGACATATGTTTCCGTTTCTGAATCGTCTCGGGAAGTGCTACACAATCTGTTCCCTCGTATGGGAACAGATTTTTGATAAAGTTTTGTTTAAGTTAGAAAAGTTTGAAAATGTGTCAAAAATGGCCAAAAACAGCTATTTTTTTAGCTAAATCTGTCGAGATCTAAGCTCCTAGTTAAGAAGAAGATTCATGAATTACATAGAAGAGTCTCAAAACCATCGCTCCACAATCGTATGGTTTTAGAATTTTCATTTTCGGGCTAACTTTCGCTCAGCATCGATTCAAAGACGACACTATGAAGAAAAATTTCGAGTTCGACCGCTCAAACTTACAAATGGTTCCAATCTCTCGCTCCCCTCCTCCGCCACGCAAATTAGGTTTTTGATTCACTCTGACACGCTGTGAGGGGTGATGAAAGTTCATTTGCGTGGCAGATCTATTTTCCGATCGAACTCACGCTTTCACTGTGTCTCATTACCGACTCTAGAGTCGGTTGATGGAAAGTCATCCTAATTTTGAAAATAGTGGACAAAATATACTATCGGCATTGCGAAACATATTTGGAATATTTGATATCAGCGAAATGTTGAGAAAATAAGAAAGAAACGATCGCTAATGGCCGATCGCTAAACATAGTTAAAACGAAATCTAATCAAACGAGAGACATAACTGGTTCTTCTGCGTTGATTGAAACACACTTTAAAAGGCATTCAAATGGCTTAAAAACATCAGTTCGGCCCATTCAAATTAAAACTCATCACAGGAGAGTTATGCTATCGATATGGCGTTTGTGCAGAAAATTACCTAAAGACTTTCTCCACAATTTGTAGTTCTTCGATTTTCGGATTTCGATCTCATTCGGCAACAGCATTAAAAAATACCACAAAATCAGCCAAAAACAGCTGTTTTTGGCACTTCAGAGAGAACTCCTCGAAGGAGAGTGAAGCTATCGACATGGCGTTTGTCCACGAAGTTGCATAAAGACTTTCCGCACATTCAGCAGTTTTTCGATTTTTCGATTTTGGACTCGTTTAGTAGCAGCGCGCACAAATAGACGAAAAAACTGCTTTCGACGCCACTTCTTCCTCTCGTTAAAGAAGGAGTAACACGAAAAATTAGTTCGATTAACCACTATGTGTATGTAATAGAAGCCGGCAGCCCGATAATGAAGCACTTTATCCGAAGTTTCACAGACAGCTCTGAGGCTATTTACATACGCGCAAAGTTCATTGACAGCGCAGGGATGTGGCTAATTCGTGTATGTTTCACTTGCTCTACATAATGTTTGCCTCGTTTTTGGGGTAATTTGGATACAGTTTCCCATTGCGAGCGCAATATCTTCGTAGTGGGACTCCCTAGCATCCATTCGTGTTACCCCTTCTTTAATAAGAGAATGAGAGGGATTGGATCTGCCACGCAAATGAGCTTTTTTCCCCTCTGACACGCTGTGTACTGTATATCATTATAGCGCACACAGCGTGTCAGAATGGATCGAAAGCCTCATTTGCGTGGCAAAGAGATTTGATTGGACTAATAAAGCCAGTTGTCGATAGATTGATAGATAGAACTACCGAACCTCTCACTGCTTGATCCGGACGGGATCGTTGAGGGCTTCTCGAGCGAGCCGCTCCACCTGAGCAGGAGAGCATTGCTATGTATCTAAGATAATTCTGGAAGGTATTATCTTTTTCTATCTGATGACACATATTTATAGCATGTGGAACTCAAACATGCCAGCGATATTGTTTTACCAAAATTATAAAACTAGATAATTTTTTTTACTTGAAACTAGATTTTTACCCCACACCTTTGATTTGAATGTGGCTGAGAACATGAGGCATTGGCGATCGGGTAGAATGTGGTCGGAGATCGATTTTACGTGTGCCTCTGAACAGATTGCATTCGTTTATTATTATTTATACGCTCTTTTGTTTCAAGCATATATTAGCATGCCCTAATTTAGTGGGGGTCATATAACATTTTAAAGATTGTAGGCCACTTAATCTTATATCGAAACCGGATCCAAGAAAGACATGCCTTTAGGACTTGTTAGCAACCTATGGTTTCAAGTTTCTAACTCAAAAGACTTTAAAAAGGAAAAATCAAAAAAATCTAACGCACTCAACTATACTAAAAAACACCATTGAATATCGATTATTGATTGATTGATGAAGAACAACATCGACTCGATTTCAAACACAACAATCAATAATTCTCACCGAATCCCATGTGAAACATTCGATCTGCTTCGTCGAACACGAGGTAGGTCACCCGAGTAAAATTCATCGCCTCGATCTTGACCAAATCGATAATTCGACCCTGCGAAAATATTTATTATTCTATTACCTCAATCGCGGCACACAGATCCTCAAGTGCAGGGCAAATGTGAGACCTTCGCAACGCCAAATCACTAGTCCCGCTTTGTCACGTTCTCACCAAAATTTTTAGATCCCCAATAGCCAAAACAACAACCACAATAGTAATAATAACAAAAACAAACTAACGGGAGTGCAAAGACTATCTCCGCTCCCTGTCCCTGCACATCGTTGCTCTGTTCCCACTTGCTGCCTACAATTGGATTTTTTAGAAATATTACTCGTACATATAAACGGGATAGGGATAGTGAGTTATTGAACCAACTACATTGTCGGAATGTACCTAGTTAAATTTAACGATAAAAATGTATCCTTTACACATCAATAAAATCGTAAAACGAACGAAGTAAAATGGATTAAAGGTCAAAGATAAAAGCTAACCTCCTCCGTATGCGCAGAAGACGTTCATGGTGTAGGCTTTTCAGAAGCGCTTCGCCTCCTGGTACACCTGGAATAATATTTATTGGATATCAAAAAAAGGAAGCGAAGTGTGGGCGCTACGGGCAAGTGAGACAGAGCGACTGGCAGTGACCCAACGGAAGATGGAACGGAAGATGGTGGGAGTAACATTGAGAGACCGCTGGAGGAATGAGCGCGTGCGAGGTATGACGTAGGTGCGGGATTGGATTGGGGAAGGATTGAAAAGGAAAGCGCGCTGGGCCCTCAAGGCCAGAAGAATGGGAATGGAGCAGTGGAGCCGCGCGACTACTGTCTGGATCCCCAACAACAGGAATCGTCCCTCTGGAAAGCCTCGCACACGATGGAGAGACGACCTAGCCCGAGCTATTGGCACTCACTGGTGGAGTGCAACTAATGAAGACTATCGACCTATCATCGTCTGAGCGTCTATCGCATGATAAGATTAATTGATTAATTGATTGGATATCAAAGCGATCAAACTACGACTGAACCATGATTAAACAACAAATTACAGTATTCCAATTATCGATTACCTGCAGTGGGAGTGTCGGCACAACGATAAGAGCTATCGGACCATCCCCTTCCTGAATTATTAGTATTTTATAATCTGGGCTGCACTGCTATCAACCTTCCCGGTAATAATGGGAAATGAGTTCCTAATGCAACGACAGATCACCTTCCTATATTCATTTGTTGCAGTTTTACCCAAGCCCGACACTGAATCATCAGTTCCGATCTGCAACCACAATGTAAGACTATTCAAAAATTTTCTCAAATTTTCCACAGTGTAAGTCCTTCTGGTCCATGATGTGCACGATGTAGGCTGCAGAATTTCCCGAACCAGTCTTGGCAATGCAAAGCACATTCCGACCAGAGAGCGCGGTAGGAATTGCCTGAAAATATTCCATATAGAATCAGCAGAAATATTCGCAAACTAACTTTTATATAGCATCAATTACTATACAAAATCATTATGCCAGCTGAATGCCCAATGCTTAAGAAATATTCAGAGAACGCGGGAAAACTGGCTGGAATAAAACTCTGTCCAACACCCGTTGGGCTCGAATGTACTTACAACCGTAACTCTTCACTATGTATCAATCGGGCTCCGTTATTGCAATATATGAGAAACTATCTGTGAGTGAACTTTTTTCTGCAGTCGCTTGGCACTAGCGAAAAATCGAATTCCTCCAAAATTGGCATACACATAGTACTCGGTGAGTATAGCTCAGACGTGGCTTATTTAGAGTTCTAGATCACGCTTAGAGAAATACGATACACTTTAGTCCGAAAACTTAAATTTTCGAACTTCTCCATTTCGCCATCAATCAAAACGGTTCATACCTCTAAAAATGCAGAATATTAAAGTGATCACTCACGCCAAGTGCCATAGCGATTTGATGAAAAAGCTTGATAAAAAAGCGGAAATTGGGCAAAAAAATTTTATTAAAATTTCCTAATTTGGATTTTAGAGGGTAGACACTTTTGAAAATTTAAATTTGTAGCTCATGATACTAAGATGCTATGAAATAAAAATAAGGGAAATTTTAAAAAAAATAATGTTTGGAGAAATCGCCAAACAACGGTCGGCAACTTGAAATAAAATCAGTTCATGATAGGCCCCGGACGACCGTAACCCAAAAAGGAAATGTATGGCAGGTGTTCTACGGTTACCCTACACGGAGTACTCGATGAGGGAAATACACCAGAGTTAATACAATTTTGATACGCATCCTCGCGCGCCAGAGAGCTTATGTTAAAAAGCTACCGTAATCTGTCGATTTGTTTTATCAGCGGCGCTCTCGCGCGCGCGGATGCGCATCAAAGTTTATTTGATGCTGGTGTATTTCTCTCATCGAGTACTCCGTGTAGGGTAACCGTAGAACACCTGCCATCCATTTCCGTTTTGTGTTACGGTAGGCCAGGGCCTATCATGAACTGATTTTATTTCAAGTTGCCGACCGTTGTTTGGCGATTTCTCCAAACATTTTTTTTTTATTTCCCTTATTTTAATTTCATAGCATCTTAGTATCATGATCTACAAATTTAAAATTTCAAAAGTGTCTACCCTCTAAAATCCAAATTAGGAAATTTTTTATAAAAAATATTTTGCTCAATTTTCGTTGTTTTCTCAAGACTTTTCATGAAATCGCTATGGCACTTGGCATGAGTGATCACTTGAATATTCGCCTTTTTTAGAGGTATGAACCGTTTTGATTGATTGCGAAATGGAGAAGTTCGAAAATTTAAGTTTTCGGACTAAAGTGTATCACATTTCTCTAAGCGTGATCTAGAACACTAGCTATACTCACCGAGTACTACATGCATGCACATTTAGGAGGATTTCGATTTTTGGCCTAGTGCCAAGCATATGTTCAATCTCTCGGATAGTCTCTCATATTATTTAACCACTGTGCTTCCGCAGCCCACATCATTTCAACACCGTAACCCTCCTGACCTGTGCTTGGATGGCCGTTGGATGTTCGTATTCGCTCTTTCTGATCTCCTTCATGAGTCCCTCGTCGAAACCGAGATGAGCGAAGGAAGCCACCGGCTTGGGAACTCCGTGTCCGTCTGCAATATCGTTCGAAGAACAAATTAATTGATCAATTTAGTAAAACATTCATTTTTATTGCCATCCAATGATACACCAATCGTATCTGAACATTGTCAACGAGGTATATGAAACTTTTATAACCAGTAATCACTATTATATGCAAAAAAATCTCTATTGCGAGCTCTATTGCACCTGAAACTCTCCGCTGGCTATATTGAGCCATTGCTGGGAAAAGCCTCTACTAGAGACGGAATGATGTGAACGAAAATAGGGAAACAAGGCATAGGAGTATTCGTCTAGCACGCTGCATTCGTCATACTCTATCACCTTGTCTAACTGGCGGTAATTGTATTTATAATGACACGAGATCCGGGACATTGAGCAGAATCTCATTTACTCCGATGCTCTGCCTGATGGTAATTTGATCGCTAAAAACAACTAATTTGTCGCGACCTAATCATGTTTAAATTCCCAGCTCTCCATTTCCCACATGTCCTGGCGTCTTGCATGCGCACGCTTCCGGTATGGTTCCATGAAGTTTATGATGACCATAGCTGTCCAGCACTGTCGCCAACTTGTCAGTGCCAAAATTCCACGACCCCCATCAGTTGAATTTGTACTAAATTTGCCAGGGCTTTTACTCAATTTGCATTTGCATTGGCATTGATCGATGAGGTCATGTGTGTACCAGCGGCGTGGGCAGCAATGATGACGACCCATGGCGAGAATTAATACGGAAAGGAGCACATCCGCATTCTAGTTATTGGAAAAATGGAAGGATGATAGTGAACACGATGGAGGGATTAATTGTGAAGAACAATTTGTTCCCACTTTTTGTCTGCAACGACAACGAATTACTACCTATCCTCATCTAGCGCCAACACTTGAAATGATAAATATTGATTTTATTCATTGATAGTGAAATGCCAAGGCTTAGAAATCAAGTGAAGTTTTGCTCGCGAACAATACGTCTATGCATTGCTCGCAATTGAATCATAATTTCGTTAGTAGCTAACGTTGATTGATTCCTTACTATGCTATGCGCACCGAGTGGCATCGACTCGGAAACATTCTTATTCCGCCTTTGACATGGTGCCTGTCGTTGAGCAGTTTCTGCACGCTCTAGTCTCCGGCCCGGCCCTGATGCTGAACGGATTCGTCTTTTTCGCATCTTTTCTGCCGGCTCCGCAAATCGCGCCGTCCTACTCGGTGCTGACCAAACTACAGACACTGGTCGACATGACCGTTGCAACTACTGCCCTGGCCACCATGCAAAGGTTTCGTCAAACCAAAGTTTCAGCTCATGTTGTTTTGTTTTCGGTATTCTCAGGAATTGAAATCTGGTATCTTTTACGACAAATGGATGTCTTTTCCACTCCGTTCTTTCATTTTTCAATCCGCATTTTGCTAAGACATTACATGGAAGTAGCAAGCCAGTTTCCGCACTCATACTAAGTCAGTTCTTGCAGTGCCATTCCATGCGAGTGGTCGTTGGTCCAGATCCCCCGAGGGCCCTGTGTCGTTTGGGGATCCACTGCATGCTACGAACTGATAACGCTAACGACCTCGTCACTTAGCGCATCCGTAAGTATATTTATATGTATTTCGTTCGACCTCAAATGCGTTAGTTTTTTCTTGTTTTACTACGCTTATTAAAGGAGGAGGAAATGCAAAATTGAATTATTGAAGCATTCAGAAGCACTGCATAGATCTCCCCAACGAAAAGAAGCTCCGAAATTTTCACATTGATATCTGCATTCCGAACAGAGCTATCGGTAGAATACTTATTCATAGTTCGCCAACGTTTTGGTCTGTATGGGCGTTCGTTTCTGGATCCTACGGTACGGAAGTGCTTCAGTGAGAAGTGTCGCTGTAGCGTTCCTCCTAAGCGCGCTGCTCCCATCCATATTCGTATTCGTACGTTTAATACTTTCACTGATATCGAAATTGCGCCGATTGTAGCGAAACGCTGTTATAATTTTACCGTTTCAGATCAAGCAGATTGCAAGTCGAATAGACGATTACGAAGCTCATCGATTGCTTAGCAGACACTACGACAGCCCGAATGAGCACATGATTGTGATTGGTAAAGATTATATAATATATTTTATGCAAAATATATGTGGCATTGAAAGTTATGCATCAAACAACGGTCTATTTATCGAACAGTCCAAACTTTCTCTCTACAGGCTTCAATATCAAACAATCGAGAGCTTTGTTCATCGCCTCTTGTTTCACGTATGTCGGCCCATTCTTTATGGCTGGCTTCGTCTGGATTTTTCGGTTTGCTACATGATGTTTTAATATATAATTTAGCATTCTAACTACGTTTAACATATTCCGTGAGTACTAGAATGTCATAGTCACTACAAGACGTTTGCAGTGCGAAAATGATGAGGCTACTAAATGAAAAGAGTGATAGTTTGTCTACAAGGACACGCCTTCTCCATCATCAATTTGTCGCGGTAAGTCGACATTGATAAGAAAAGGCGAAGGAGAAGGGTGCAATCATCTAAGCGCTTGCGGTCTATATCTCTGACTAGCAACATACTCAGAAAAGGAAAAAAAATGTAGAAAGAAAAACAAAAAAAACCTAAATAACAAAACAAAAACAAACAAAAAAACAAAACCTTCCAGAGCCTGACGCTGCAGGCACTCTTGCCTTCGCTTACTCTAATCGGCATTACGATAATGATGCTTGGCTTTGTCGGCGTGCTGACAGGTCCGGCTGAATTTATGATCGGATGGGTAAAATACGGAGTCGTCGGAAAAAATTGAAGCCTAAAATGCAGATGTGCGAACTTCCTGCATTTCTCAGCCCAATAATCGTAATAACACACATCAGACACTACAAAAAGTTAGCTAGTAATATTTCAATTAAATTTAGAAGTGGTTCTTCTAGATCGATACGCAGATTGTTTTCTACATTCCTTGCGGGTTGTTGTGGCAACAGGATTACAACTTTTCGCAGGATAGCTGACCTTCCTAAATCTTCCATTTCTGTTTCTCAAGCTAGCATGCATGTGCGGAACTTTTGATGACAATTATTTGCTCATTGAAAATTGTAAACTTGTTTTTCATAAACAACTCACTTGTATTGTACGTTCCTGCCCATTCTGTAAACATGCATTTATTGAATATGACCGAGTAAGTTGCATGCGATGAGATGAGCCATACACTTGATATTTTTGTTTTCATATTTCAATCATTTCTGATGTTTCTCTGCTTGTTATTGGCAGTGGTGCACAAATGGGTTGATGTTGATAAAGTCCATTTAATTTTATCTATTATATTGTTTTTCTTCCGCACAGCCCGATCGTTCCGTTTGACCGACCCCATCTCCATATCCCTTCGTCTGCTCTTCTGGATACACGCTGTTATCATGTGCAGTTCAGAAATTGTATTAAATATTGTGAATATCGTGATAAAATTATAGTTCAGGAAGTAATCACGAGTAGCCGAATTTCTAACTCTATTTCTTGGTAATGCTGCTAACAGGAGAAGGTGCGACTGCAGATTTGGTGTGATAACAGCGAAATTTCACTGGCAGACTTGAAATGAACCTGAGACACAGAATTTCAGAATTTTATTTTACCCCTAACGTTCTGGTACGTACGTAATAACATATGTGTTCATTGAAAAGCGATGGGACTCTAAAAATCGATTCACCTTTTGTAAGGGTCCACATAGTAGAGAGTGCAGAAAGGACTAAGAGCGGGAACAAACGCGGCAATCTGAATTGCATTTCTCAAATACATTGACTTGGCGTGAATTGTTTTTGCATTTTAATTGTAAACTGTGTCAATACTAGGGATGACTTCGCAAGAAGACTTCACTTAATTCTACGTAACATAAAAACCCGTAGAATGAGGAAAGTCATTGATTTCAGAGCCATTCGGCACTAGTTCGGATGAGAACTATGACGCCATTACGCTTTTGAGCTATCTATCAAAGACGGTATGATGCCATAGTTGCCATCCGACCTAGCGCCGAGCCATTCCTAATGAATACCGTGTAAACGCCCTTTTCAATGGTCGCGTGATGGTAGAGATCAAAGAACAGAATGAGAAAGAAGATAACTCCGATGATTGTCATGGGAGGAAGAGAGGCGTGAAATGTGAGTGCCTGTAAGATTTTGAGGGGGTGCATCATCTTAGAAATCGAAATTCGGGTCATCGTTTCTATATTTCGATCACTATCTCGCCCATTGGTCGAGTATGTAGAAATTTCGAACTATTTTTATCCATAAATTCTTTTCTAAGAAATGTATTCTAAATGAGTATCAGTTTAATTGGATCTATCTCTTATGAGATTCCACGAGAAAACGTACCTTTTGGGAGGGGTCGACGGATGACTTTTTTGCAACCCCCCTCAATATTTCGCTGGTAAAGTTCCCATACCGAGTGCTGATATTTAGCCCAATATGAAGGGCTGTGGTGCACTTTCCGAAAAATGCCAGACCAAGCCCAAAAAAAATCGAAAATTTCAAATTTTTGAAAAGTAGGATATTATAGGTTTTCCAGGACTTTTTTTCGATGAAAATAACGAAAAACATACTTTGAAAGCGAGCCGATGCTGATAAAGTATAGAAAACGCCGATTTTCGACGATTTTTGGCCGTCCTGGAAAATTTTTAATGCTCTTTGCAGAAGCTAAGTTCATTTTCGGATTCTCCATGAAAAACGACGTATAATTTTAAAATTTCACGAAAATTCAGGTGTGTGCTCGGAAGTTATAGTTTCCAGAACATGACTACTCTAGAGCAACCTCTCAGAGCAAAACCATCACACTTTCTCCAAATCATGCCGAATGGACTCTTTTGAACATCGAAACGTATTTATATATCGAATCAAACAATTTGAGATCATGATCAAGCAATTTGAAGCCTTAATCTTGAAATTTGCACTTTTGGAAATTCCAAATTTCTCTGATTTCACAAATATCGATATTTTTTCATCATAATTAGGTTTTAAATCGTCGGAAACGCCTCATTTTACGTAATATGTATTTATTATGCATATTCACATCGTTTTTGTGCATATTCCGCTAAATTGAACACTCTCATGATTTGAAAACTCGAGAAAATGCGATATTTTTCAAGATTTTCGAAATTTTGCGATTTTGGTACACCCTGAGATTGCTATTAGAAGTTCAACCACATCATTTTTCGCTCAGAATTACTATATCCAACGGATATAATCATTTCATATGTGTTTGGAAGCCATCTTGCGAAATTTAGTTTTTCGAAAATTTCGATCCATTTTGAAAATAATGACAAAAATATTTTTCGCCAGATGGCTTCCAAAACCAATTGGAAATGATTATATCCGATTTATATAGTAATTCTGAGCGAAAAATGATGTGGTTGAACTTCTAATAGCAATCTCAGAGTGTACCAAAATCGCAAAATTTCGAAAATCTTGAAAAATATCGCATTTTCTCGAGTTTTCAAATCATGAGAGAATACACAAAAACGATGTGAATATGCATAATAAATACATATTACGTAAAATGAGGCGTTTCCGACGATTTAAAACCTAATTATGATGAAAAAATATCGATATTTGGGAAATCTGAGAAATTTGGAATTTCCAAAAGTGCAAATTTCAAGATTAAGGCTTCAAATTGCTTGATCGTGATCTCAAATTGTTTGATTCGATATATAAATACGTTTCGATGTTCAAAAGAGTCCATTCGGCATGATTTGGAGAAAGTGTGATGGTTTTGCTCTGAGAGGTTGCTCTAGAGTAGTCATGTTCTGGAAACTATAACTTCCGAGCACACACCTGAATTTTCGTGAAATTTTAAAATTATACGTCGTTTTTCATGGAGAATCCGAAAATGAACTTAGCTTCTGCAAAGAGCATTAAAAATTTTCCAGGACGGCCAAAAATCGTCGAAAATCGGCGTTTTCTATACTTTATCAGCATCGGCTCGCTTTCAAAGTATGTTTTTCGTTATTTTCATCGAAAAAAAGTCCTGGAAAACCTATAATATCCTACTTTTCAAAAATTTGAAATTTTCGATTTTTTTTGGGCTTGGTCTGGCATTTTTCGGAAAGTGCACCACAGCCCTTCATATTGGGCTAAATATCAGCACTCGGTATGGGAACTTTACCAGCGAAATATTGAGGGGGGTTGCAAAAAAGGGGAGTTGGTACGTTTTCTCGTGGAATGTGTCTTATGAAAAATTGAATGATTTTACTTTCACCAAGTTTCTGTGCATTTTCTTCGTCTGTGCAGACATGTTCGATGAAAACTCGCCAAGTTTAATGAATGTAAAGCAAAACATAAACGCAAATAACCTTTTTTCGTATCGAAATGATTCCAACATAGATGGGAACGGGAGTTACAATTACAAATATTATGTTGAAATATACATGCGGCGTCAGTCCGTTGTGGCCTAAAATTTAAAATTTTAAAATGTTTAATGTTTCAAAATATCGTGCAGTAAATGCATTGAATTCAGTAGGAGAAAAAATCTAGATAATTCAGCGCATATATAATAGTTTTTACATTAGTTTTTACATTTAAAATTCAAAACCTACCCGAAAGGGACGCAAAATTACCTGAAATTTGAAACCCTAACAAATACCTGAAAGAGCGCCGGGCTCTCCGAGATACATCGGCGCATGGTCACGTAAGAATTTTTCAACTTCAGTGGTACTTGCTCCCCCGCAAGCAAATACAACCTAATGTGCAAAAAATATTTTTGCTTGCCAGATTAATTGCTGGAGGCATAAAAGCAACGATCATAATGAGCATCGAATATTTAAAATTATGGAGTTGTTTTTTTTAAATTTTAAATGTTCTTACCGTTGCATTACGGCGAAATCGCAGCAGACGCAAATTAAGTCATTCAAGGCCGTTATTTTAATCAGTATCGCATACGTCTATATTCGAATATTATTTATAAGTGTACTTTATACAATACATCAATCCATTCTGGCCTTCAGGCAGCGAAGGCTTGGCAAGAAACGACTCATATCATTCGGCATAATGTCTTACCGGTGACACATTATTTATTACCGAGCCATCCCAACCTGCACTAGGTCGGAAGAGAAACATGACGTCATAGTTCTCATCCGCCCTGCTGCTCCCCTACCTTTAGGATTCTTGGCGTCTTGGCGGAAGCCGCAACAAGCAATGTCACGTTGCTAGTAAAGCCAACAACGAATATGATCGAGTGAAGTAGGGGAAATACACTGCCGATTCTGTCCAGAACTGGTTCCATCTAGGAAATTAGAATTCGTAATGCAGTTCACAATTTATTCTTTTCACGCACTCGCTTAGCCTGTTGATCGAAGAGAAATACATAAAATAATACGAAAAAAGACAGTTGTATTGTTTCTCGAAAGCTATAGGGGAAATGGAAATAACCAATTACACGTGTTCGGAAGTTGTTTTTCATTGAATAATAGAAGTACGATCTAGAGTTATCAATAGATAAATCCCAAGCCTCGTATCTTTATCGAATATATAGTGACTCAACCGTCAACCGGAACCGAGTTACGGATTAAATGTTGCACCATCGAGATATATCGGGCTTAAATACAAAGACAGTTTGGAACAAGAATAATTTTGGGACCCGTAAATATGTCGAGATATATCGGGCCTAACCAAAGACCCGGGATACAACAAGATTGAAGTTCGTATCTTTACCGGTTAGGCGATCACACTCTCAACCGGCTGAATAGTGGCAAGTAGTTCCTAATTCGGGTAATTGTCTCCTCATCATGTGTACAATCTCACCATTCGAACGGTCGAGAGAGTGTATTAGGTTGGTAAGAAAGTTCTGTCGCGTACTATTTTTCCATTTTTTCTTGAATGAATAAATTGTCTGGAAATTCAATTGAACATAAAGTGAAGTGATGTAAGTAGTATACGTCAACAGGTTTAAGTCGATTCTATTTCGCATATAAAGCGAGTAAATAAATAAAATCTCAAAAATTCCGAAAATGACGATTTTATGGTGTATTTTTTTGAACTCAGCCGTTTGAATAAGAGCTACCGATTGCTTCTACTGCTTTGAAGGGTGATAACACTAGAGTTGTAGGTCCATATTATCACATAACATCCGGCATTCGATATGTGTGGGAAGCTGTAGATTGCAAAAAAGGCTGATTTCAAAGAACAGTTTCCGGTTTCATCTTTGAAAAACTGTAGCTTACGAACAGGTAGGTGCACCACTGTCCAATTTAAGGTAAACACTAATAATACCGAGTACTTCACTACTCACTACAATTGAGCTTACTGGATCAATCGCTAAATCTTCAGGGATGAGAAATGCTTAACAACAAAATTCAATTCAGTGAAATTTTCAGAATTAGCGCTGATCCCAAGTTGGCATAATGGGTCTTTCTTATTGTTATGCAACATAAAACATGCCCACGTGTTGCACTCTACAACAGCATGTTAGTTATACCCATATCACAATTCTTCTTTCAACTATGAGCAAATAAAAAATAGGGTTTTTTCATCAATTTCGCTGAATTTGGCAATCCACTATGCCAGAATTAGTAATTGGAGAATACTGTGATAACGTTTTCTCGAAAGAGTAACCAAGCACTATTAGACTACTGAAGATCGTATGAAGATTGATCAACTTTGAAGGGCAGGATAAGCCAAAATGTAAAATACGAGAGACGCGACAGAACTTTCTTACCAACCTAATATATCATCCAGATACAATTACCCGAATTACGAACTCTAAAATGGGAGAATCGTACTCTCGTGTAGTGTCGTGCTATTGTATTTCGAATACGATCGAGTAAAGAAGGGAAATACACTGCTAATTTTGTAATGAGCTGCTTCCTTCTATATCACACGATGGCTAAGTATACCATCCTATAAACAGATATGGAAAAAGGGCAAAGATCATCTGATCGTGATATCTGCTCATTAACGTTACCAATACGACATCAGAAGGCTAAACCCTCACATTTTTGTTTGATCATTCCGAGAAACCATTCAGCGCAGACTATAATAAGACCACTATAATAAGTATAATAAGATACCATAAAACCATGGAATATTTTTAGATAACGGTTTTCACGTATACACAATAAATACGACTTCCTTGACTGATGAGCATATTGATGGCATTTGGAGGTCAAAATAGTGGTCAACCCATTTGAAATCTTTGCAGTATATTCAATAAATCGTAGTGTGTCCTCATAACAGCCCCACTTGTAACACATGCATATACCATTTGATGCACGAAAAAGGAGGATTGATCTATCTTGGGTACATCTCGATCACTCTATTGAGCTAAAAATCGAGAATGGTATATTCGCATTGGAAGTCTGCCGAGGAAGCGAGAAGTCGAGATTTTTCCACGTAGTTTGAGTGGTCACGGTATCAAAAAACTAGCCTTCTAAACATATCTGGCATGACAACATCCTGACACCAAGTGAGTCATTCATTCAAAGTTAAGTGAACCGAGCTGTTCAGCACCAAGCACTACTCATGAAACATGTGAGTTTTTTTAAATATTTATTGCGATGATCCGAGACCTACAGAGATCAGTCCCTTATGCATTAGCGTATACGTGAACTCTTAGAAATCATTGGTCTAATTTTGAATGTATCTCAGGTACAAAACTGAACAATTATCTATAACGGAGTTCTACTTGAAAATACACATTGCAAAGAAGCAGGAAATGTAGGTTCTTAGAATACGATTTGATTTTAAACTGAGAGAAGCGGATACGGTAATTTTCAATGATAGTATATTTTACGATCTTTGTCGTTGTATCATGCTAATGTTTTTGTACCACTAAAGCTGTTTGCGTATAGGACTCTGAGACCTAAAGCGTAAGTATAAATGTGTATGCTAAGGTCTGATCTATTTCGCCATCCCGAAACAAGACGTCATCTAGGGCGGGATTACAGGATCGGGACTTATGGATGATCCGTTGAAGGTTAAAATCACGCTACCCTTACCTAATTCAAAATAATTTATTCCAACTTCTTGAATACGATAAGTTATGTGAATCTCATCAACACTTCTCAATATTTACTCGACAATGTTATTTCGTGGGCCTAAGAACCAATTCTTACTTCCGAAACGGCGTAACATAGTAGATTAAAACGAACGGAGCTATAGCCGGCATAAGCGAAACATACTTCAAAACATAATAATCGGGAAGTATTTCTTATCATTTACCCAAAGCATAGAGAATTCCAAAAAAGCCCATGTATTGTTGAGTCGCTTCACCGCAATCAGGGTTATTGCAGAGAACACGCTCAGGATGGGCGGACAGGCTTGCAGGGTAAGCACCTCAATTTGCATTATCCACTCGCCTATGCGCTCATCTATGTTTGTTGGTCGACATTTTTACTCAACTTTGAAATAAGTAATGACATTTTTATTTTTCGAACTTGCTTACACTTAGAAGCTCTCTCAGAAGAGCTTTACACTAATTATGATCTGACCTTGACCATTGTATTGTGCATCTCCTTCGTTCTGATGCTCATAACACCATCATTTGACTTTAATTTTGAAATCACCTACAATGAAGGCTTGAAAAAAATTGAATTACCTGCTCTATCTTATCGAATATCATACCAACTTTAATTACGAAATCTCTTCTTCCGACCTTTCTCCGAATGAAGACTATAAGTAAACATATTGGTACAATTGGAAGTACCATGTACGCTTGAACCATACGAGAGAGTGGACGTGGTATGAGATCGACATGACCTAACCTATAGCAGAAACAGACACAATTGAGGAGTAACGAATGATTCAGACTTTGCAGCTGGATCGCTGAAAATTAAAACGTGTTCGAAAAACAACTTGTAGTTGTAATTTTAAGACCAAAAATTTAATACAACTCGAGAAAACAAAATATATTTTCTATCAGTCATGCTTACCATGTAACTTTTGGCAAAGGAAGCTGGATATAATTGTGCACGGACCGAGAAAGACACTCACAGTAACATCCGATAATGGAATAAATCTAAAAAGTGAGAGAAATTCAAATTTCTTCCTGAGTGTAAAATATTTTTACACGCCTGGCACTTCATGCATTCCATCGACATTTCGCTAACCGTTCAATCGTTAGGGCACTCAAGCATCCAATCAAGTCGAATATAGAACAGTTTGCGAGGAGGATGCGATATGATCTGCATTTTGTTAGCTTCCCAATACTTTCTTCCCAATACAATTCGGGTAATCGACTCTTCACTATCTCGATCGGTCCAGCGATGCAGGAAATGAGTGGACGATTACCCGAATTGAGCACTCTAGACATAACAAACTTCCATGACTTCGGATACCGAGACTTTAATGCGATGAGTACGTTTTTTTTACGAGTATTATTACGTTTCCGATTATTCCGCATGCGCCGGGGATAGCATAGGCCCAGATGAAAATGATATCGATTGTCGTTAAAGGCATTACATGTTGAGCAGTCTGAAACATTGTAATCACATCCAAAATCAATATAAACCAAGAGGTTGAGGTACCGAAGAAAGTATTCATACATCCAGGGAAATGAATGCGGAACACTGGCAATACTTCAAACAAAACAGGAGCACACCCCGGCAAGAGGGGGAAAAAGCTCATTTGCGTGACATCGCCAATCCCATTCATTCTCATTCATTAGAGAGACAAAGTAGCAGTCTGAATTGCAGGGTTTTCCGGACTCTAATGAACGTAGCTAGGGATTAAGGTGGACATTGAAAAATCTGTGATATCTGATTGTGGGCAGGGGTTTGCTGCACAATCTTTCTGCACAATTGGCCATATCGATATCTTCATTCCCCTCTGAGGAGTAGCGTCTAAGGTGCTCAAAACAGTCGTTTTTAGGGGTTTTCACTGAATTTCGCGCACTCTAATTGACCAAACGAAGGAATTAGATTGAAATTGAAAATTCTGTGCTATCAGATTGTGAGGAAGTGCGTAACGCAATTTTCTGCACAATCGCCGAGGTGATAGCTTTAATCTCCTCGGAGGAGTAAGGTCTAAGGATCGCAAAACTAGGCTATATTCATCGAAAATTGTTATGTTTCATCGAAAAAATATCAGAAAATGGCAAAATGTGATTGGGCAATTGGAAATTAGGATGTGTTTCAACGAGGAAGGGCCAAGGAGAAATGAGACGTTATTGACATCAAAAGCAAGCTTCACTGCAATTTCTTGAGATCAGACACTAGAAAGAGGTGAATCACAAGATTTTACATAAACCGATTCAAGGGATGATAATTGATCATAGTGAGAGAGCGAAATCGAGAGAAAAATGGCCTGCCACCCAAATGAGATATTCCCCCCCCCCTCTTGACGGGGTGTGAGGAGATAAAAATAACAATTATGAATTTAGAGGTGATATTACTCATGTTTGATTTGTTATATAATAAATGTAATATATTTCTTCTGAGAGACAATTACAAAACATGATTAATAATGCTGCGCTTGAGGCGCGTCGAGGCCATACATATAATATCTAAAGCATGTAAACATGAATTGCAGGAGAGGAGCAGTCAAGTGCAGAAGCACCAGTCATTGATTGTGAGAGGGATAAATATGTACAAAATCCATCATCAGCAATCATAATTTATCGCTATTGTACACAAGCTCTACATAGAACTCGCGCCGTAATCAAAACAGTATTTTCGAGAAATGAACACCAATGTTCTGTTTTCATGTTCAAGCATGAATTGTATGTCAACAAAGATAATGGTATATATTTATCACCGATCGCCTGTAAGGAAACAAGTCAATGCGACAGTAAACATCTAATGAATGGCGATTGGGATTGCGACTAAATTTTCCGGTGCATGATGAGTAGACAGTCGGGAAGAGGAATCGCGCCGGTGACTTACCATGCGACGCCATGTTCACTGTCGCTACTCCTCCTCCCATTCTGCGTGTGTGCAGGCGCCAGGCTCACGTCCCCCCAAGGCAACACCATGTTGTTCAAATTATCTACCAACCTTTTTTTCAGAAGTGGCAGTACTTTTCAGGGGGGAAACAGAGAATAAAATACACGAAAATACTGAAAGCAGAGCGAACCTAACGGCAGGAAATATTGCGCCTCCGCACAAGAATGATTTTCGTATCTCTAATGTTGTTTCAGATACCACTGAAAAGTCAGTGGCGACTCGGGTGCATAGAGTTCAGACTGATTCTCTCTTTTTCTCCGTTGTGATGGCGAAATAAATCCGATTTATCATGCTCAATCACGTGGAATATTAATGAGAATGTGCATAAGCGAGTTCCGGCCGTCCTTCCACATTCTATTTCTCTCTTGCGATTATTTCCTCCGTCCATCAACCCACTAAATTGATCTGACCTTCCCCTCCTAGGTCAGATGAGAACTGTGACGTCATACCGTCTTTGATATATCGGCATATCAAAGCCGGCATGACGTCATAATTCTCGTCAGGCCTAGCACCCATTCAGATGGTCGAACAGAATCTGTGGCTGGGTGGAGTGTCCACTGTGATTAGTGTCGTCGCATTTGGAACTGTTTTCGTTCCGATAAAGAAGTTCGAAGCGCGCGATGGTCAGTACCCTTCCTTTTTCCTTCCCGTTTCCCACTGGAAAAATAGCAAGAAGAGGAAATACATTCCCGCGATTTCGTATCTTGGGTCCCAGTAATCTTTATTACCATTCTGGCAGATTGAAGATGCGATTTTCTTTAGCATGAGCTGCAAAATTAATGTACATAACGTAAACTTGCGCCAAATCGCTGCTACCTCTACTGGAACCGGATTGCAAAATTGAGTGTTTTCAAAATTGAGTGTATTCGAGTCCTAATTGAATTTTTCTACGAATTTTATTGTTTGAGGAACCTTCGTGGCGCTGATGATGGGCGTCGGTATGCTGATCCCCTGTCTGGTATCTTCACTCGCGTATTCCACTCCCACTGTCTTCCCTCTCGCACTCATCTCCGGCCTATGTTATGCGATTGGTGAGTAGTACGTGCAAAGAGTACTGGGTCGGATGAGAAGTATGACGTCATTTCCGCCTTTGATATATCAAAGACGGCATGACGTTATAGTTCTCATCCAACCTAGTGCCGTTCGAAGGACACTAGGTGATTGCCGTTGGATGACAACCTTCCGTATGTTCACCAGAAAAGCACCCTTCTGTAGAATTTGCAGTACGTTCCCTTACTATCACTTTTTTTGTAAAAATACTACAGAAGTGTGTATTGTTTTTGGTTATCATCCGGAAGGTTATGATCCGATCTCGTGCTCGACGAAGGAAAGGAACTCGTAATTTTATCTCTCAGCCAATTCGTGCTCCATCTTCATCATGGAGCAGGTGGGCATGGCAGTGGGCGGACTCGTATGGAATGTCGTCACCGCACTCAGTGGATGGGCAGTCGCGAGGTGGGTAGTGGAGTTCCTAATTCGGGTCACCCCTCTTTTTGTACACAAATGCGTAATTAGTCGTTGCGGCGTTCTGCAAGAGTTATTCTCCCTTCATTCTGCCCACTCTTTCTCCGATCGATCGAACAGAGAGTGTGAACTTAAGGAACGGTGACCCGAATTACGAACTATAGATTTGAGTAGAAAGACGAAGACCACCCGCTCGCAGATTCGGACTGCTCGGCACCCCGGCTGAAACTCCATCCAGCGACATACTTAATGTAACTGGAGTCATCGTATTGTGTTTGGGGTAAGATCGTCGCTGGAGTCTCGCTGAAATACACTTCTAGTGGCCTTATCTTCACATTCGTTCGATCAAATCCCATTCCGACTCGCCCAGCTCCAGGTTTCGAAGCTAAGCATATCAACAATCGACCAGAAGGAATTGGAATGCCGTTATCACCTGCAGCAAAGAGAGAGAGACCTCCAATAAAGATGAGATTGATGTGATTGAAATTGACAAAAATTCAAATATTCACCAAGTGCATGTTCAGTGGCTTCGTTCTCGCTCTACTATGTGGATTGCTACACGGCAACACGCCTACTCCCATTAATTATCTCCGATTGCAACATGCGCAAGGTGTGTGTTGTAGAGTTCGTAATTCGGGCCACCCTCTCTTTTTGTACACAAAATTCGCGACTAGTCGCTGCGGCGTTCTTGAAGAGTTATGATTAGGGTTCTATTCTTGAAAATGTTCGTTACATTTTCAGGTAAGTTTCAAGTGCATTATATAAATAAACGCTGATCAGCACTATAGCGCCTCTGAAACGTACTTGGAAAGTCAAAAGAAATTTTCCAATAAGAGAACCCTAGTTATGATCTCTTCATTTCTCAGTCTCTCGACCGGTCGATCGGCGAGATCGTTTGATAAATTGCCCCCGGATTAACTTGAATTACGCACTTTAAAGGGGTGCTCCGGGGAATGTTCAGTTACTCATAGTAACCGTGCGGATATTGTAGAGGCCACTAACCCGATCATAAACCACTTTGTCCGAAGTCCTACAGACGCCTCTGAAGCTATTTACATACGCGCAAAGTTCAATGATAGCGCAGGGACGTGACTGATCGTTTTAAGTTTCACTTGCTCTACTTCACATTCGCCTCTTTCTCGGGCTAAATTCACTACAGTTTCACATTGAGAGCGCAGAATTTTCGGGGTGGGACTCCCTAACATTCGTTCCCCGGAGCACTCCTTTAATGGGAGTTTCCTATGCAGGTGCACAAGGCCTGTCCCCTCACAACGGCGCGTACATGCTTTCGTTCGCCATCGGCTCCATCCTGACTTCTCTCTCCATTTTCACAATTTCTTCCCTGCTCCGGTAGTTCATGTCCATTTTTTGTACACAAAATTCGAAATTAGTCGTTGCGGCGTTCTGCAGGAGTTACGCTCATTCTTTCATTTATTATAAATAATGCTTCAAATTCATGCACAATCGTCCCTTCATCAACGTCGAGATCGCCATCCCATCGATCTTAGGCGGTATTCTCTATGGAATCGCGATATCTTTCCTATTTGTTTCTATTGAAAATCTGGACCAGGTAACACGTAAAGAGTATAATTGACGAATAGCGATTAAATATTACACCTATTAATCCTTATTCTGCTAAGGCGATTGGATTCCCAATTTGCTCGATTGCGCCAGGCATCGTGAATACTCTCTGGGCGATCTTCTTCTACAAGGAGATCCACGTAAGTGGCAGTTCGGCACTTGGTCGGATGGGAACCATCGCATGAGAGCAAAAAACGGACATAGAATCCAGTATTTTCTCAGAATCATTTTGTGTGTTTACGAGCGTATTCTCAACATCCTGGAAAATAGTCCTGGAGAAACTTGTTTGGTTCCTGTGGGTTCTCATCCTACCTAGTGCCGTCAGTTAGCCCCTTTCATCTCCAATCAATATCAGGGCAAAGCCAACCTCTCCATCCTCGGCCTTGCCTATATCGTCACTATCGCCGGCATCGTCATTATCGCCCTGTCCAAGAACACAGCTACATAGCGAAGGAGTGTCATCAAACCTAGATTTGAATCGTTGGAGATCATGAAACCTATTCCACCTTATCAATCGGATAATGTCGGTTTTTTTTTCGTTTTGCAGCACATCAACCGCCAACAATTCAACATGTTGTTGTTGTTGCGCATTAAGTATCATATTTCAAGAGACGTCCATTAAAAGAATATGTTTTTTTTTCGATTTGAACGAGGAGTTGCAATGTGCATTTACAATAGCTGAGATGTAGTAGTTTTTAACAATAGTTATGAAGTTGAAACGATATCATAGGAAAGATAGAACAAAAGGTATACAAGACAGGGATAGTTTTTGAACAGCGGCCAGGCGCGCACCAAGCCACAAGCCGATGATGTGTGGGCGGAATATTGGATTTGTGTGCATGTGAAATACCGTGACTACTGTAGCATTCTATTCACCAACAAGAACCATTAATACAAGCCCTGTGGGCAAACACGCGGGCATTTGTTTTTGACTACATGGCGGATTGGGCAAGATTGCACAATAATAACAACAAAATACTTTATCAAACGGATTACAATTACTGCATACAGTATACGACTAATATTCAAAATATCCCAAAATTAACCGATGATACAAATGACCATTATGCGCTCCTAGTTTTCAATACATATTAGTTTACTATTCGAGTCGGAAATTGCTTTCTCCGTAGACATGGAAAACTCCTGAAATTATTGACTTTCAGCTGATAATCACGGGCTTTGCCCACCATAATTATGCGTTACATGTCCTTGGAGATGATCGAGCTGTATCGCATTGCATCTCATGTCCAAGGTATTTGCCCAAGAAATCTTATCTCGGAAACTTAATGGTACGGCAACTAATACATAGAGAACGGGAATCCAAAGCGACACGTTGAGCAGATAGGGCACGTATAGACCACCGAGCTAAAAATGTACAATTAACATTTAAAAGTTCCTGGAAAAAAATGAGCAATTCGGGCCATTGTATCTTCATTCTGAACATTCTCTCTACCAGTTGAGTGGCTAGAATAAACACAGAATAAACATAGCTCGTTTTCTCGAACTCTAATATTCGGGATTTGGCAACTCACCTTCACGAGTGTAAATTATATGCAATATGACGTCACCACTACTCGATACGTTGTTTGTTTACGCATCTAACTCACCTTGACGAGTGTCATCATATCCTCGTGCATCTGCACCTCAAGATGCAGCCATCCGAGCGGCGCTATCGAGTTCGGCAGAGACGAGGACTGACTGGTAATGTATTGAATCATCGAAGAAATCTCCCCTCGTTTTGCACGATATATCGTCTATTTAGCCGATGAGATGGGTGGAATGCAGGGAGCGATAACATTGCATATACTCCAAGACATATTTAGTAGAGTGCTAGAGTTTGAAAGTTTTCTCGACCGATAGAACTGAGAGAAGGTGTATAGAATGAAGGGACGTGGTTATTTTTTCTCGAACTCTAGCACAAAACTCACGTTAGTGCGCCCTTCCAAATGGGCAGACTGAATTGCACTCGAGCATGCGCATGCACTGCTGCACCAAGTGTCTGCAAATGATACTTTGCGGATTCATTAGACTTCGAGACTATACTACGTTCCATTCATTCTATGCACTGATTCATTTTTAAATGCCATATATCTATGGGGTGAGGCATACCGGGTTGACGATCCATTCGATCGGCTGATGCATCTCCTCGTTGGGACTTTGTCCGACGAGGCTCGAACTGAAGATGTATCAAAATGGTATATTTGGAAAATAAAGTGTACATGCATGATGCAATTCCATAGAATTTCGAAAACATGAATACTTACCTAACTTGATTAGGAGCCCAAAGCATGTGTGGTGGCGAGGCGAAGATCGGGATGGGTGCATCATACATTCGGCCTGAAATGACCTTATTAACTGCAAATTTGGTTGGGCAAAGATAAGAAGGTGGATGATGCCAAAAATGGTATTCTTCTGAAGCACGGGATGTGGTTATTAACCGGAAGGCTATGACCCAGAAGGCAATCATGTGCCGCATGATTCCATTCAAAAATCTAACCAGGAAGCGTCTTCATTTGGTAGAATCCGGGTGGCGTGAAGACTGTTCCATTGAAATGCTTTCCGGTGCAGCACTCATTGCACAGATGTTCACCTGCAGTTGTTGGAAATTGATGGTATCTTGCAAACGTTGTAATGAATCACTCATCCCGTACTGCCCAATCAGGCGAAGTAGGGTAGTTGCAACGTTGCAACCTAGTATCGAACAACGATGTCTATGAACTGGGAAGAACTGATCACTTTTCTGATCACTAATTATTTCATGGACATGCTTTGTAATCGAAGCAGAGTTCAAGAAACAATACCATGGCATATATTTTTTACAACCGATCGAGTGATGATAGAGTGAACACAATGAAGAGAACGTGGAATAGTATTGTAATTTAGTGGGCAAAACAAGCCCAATAGGGAGTCGCGTAACTTCGGGGTAATTATTTAAACTCGCATACCTTGGGAGCAATCAATCGAGGCACAGCTAGTATTGCTCGGATTGAAAGGACGATCAACCGGACACGGATTCCACGCTGGAAAGTAGTCCTGAAATAAATCAGAAGTTTCACAGCTTAACTTGATGTTAAGCTTGCTTAGAAACGATTCTTCGTTTCATATACCGGTCGCGAGATGCCCTAGCGAATAAGGAGACCGTGCTATCGATGCACGTAAGGGATTCGCAAGAAAATTCTCTCAACACCGACTGACGATAGAGTGCGCAGAAAGTCATTGTCATGAAATATAAAAATTGATAAAACAATCCACTCACGAGTCCTTCTTCGTTCTCGTACCGCATCCCGACATGTTTATTTCCGTTCGTATTGAACTCCTCCTGATCCACGCGGTACTCGTATGTGGGCACTGCCTCGAATGAGCTCGCCTTGTGAACTTCCAGCTCGAACGCTCTACAATGTACCATTCAAGCGATATTGTACATTATCATTACCAACTCTAGTTTTGGTAGACATTATTTCATTACTACTGTTTTGAATATTTTTGGAACTAAAAAAAAGCTAACCGGCTAATATACGAGACGAACACGTATAACTTGTCCTCGGGCTGCAGCAACGGCTTATTTAGTCCTCCTTCTGTAAAACTAAAACTAGCGTTTTCCGGTTTCGAAATTTTGGAAATCATCTCTTTCATCTCTTCTCCTGGGTGTCGAAAGGGTGTAATAATAACCAAGTCTCTTTTCCGGGCACGAATAAACCAAAATTTCGCCTAACCACTGCATTTTTGAAGGTCTTCTCCGATGTTCCAATGAGTCTTTCTCTCTCCGCCATATGATATCGTCTTGGTCACATTCTCGGTGCTACCCAGTCCAGTTTGCACGAGGAATTCCGGCTCGTACGAGTTGTTGTACTGAAATAGGAATGTATTCGCACATTCTGCGTGCTCTCTCTCTGACCAGGAGTACGCAAAACAAAGAGCATTTTTTTCCAAACCATCCATAAATTGAAACTACCAGCAGAAAACCGAGTTGGCAACCTTGAGGAAGCGACAATACTATGTATTTTTGTCTGCATGTTTAGGTTATTGGTGTTGTTTGTAATCAATCGTCGAGTAATAATTACAAAAATCGAAGCGATAAAATGATTTCTTTGTTATCCCAATATTTGCAAATCAGTTCAGCTCACAAATGGCAATATCCCGGCGGCCTTGGGATGCTCTGGAATCTTAGCGCCGAGAAACGTTCCTCCCGTCGTGTTCAGAAATGCCTGAAATTTAACATTATTGTTCGGTTGATTGGGGTAAAATTTGAATAAAACCAAACTCGCCTTAGACATCGGCGACTCTTTGATGGCTATGAATTGATCGGGATATGAGTAGAAGAGCAATTGGCCCAGTTCAACTGTTCTGAAAAGTATCTGCGCTTCAAGGATTTACAGAATTGCAACTCGCGAGAGTTCGATTCATGCTATCCGATTAATTATTTCGGCCTAGTGAATGTGCAAAATGCAAATTGCATGACAGCTCACTTGAATGGTTCATAGCCGGTACTCAGTGCAAGCATGTCGGCGAGCACAGAAGCAAGCGGATGTACTCCTTTCTTCGTGCTTAGGTGAGCCAGCGCCTGTGGTTGTTTTTATTTTGTTTTTGTTTTGTTTATTTGTTTGTATTTGTAAAGTATCTAGATAAAGAGTTCTCACGGTGTAGCCCGCACTCGCGACTGTTAATCGATCGCTCTCTAAACAGCCCTCGCAAGACATGGAGCTATTGTAGATGAAGTAACGGCGATTAAGGTAACTGAAATATCGGAGGTCACTGGAGTGTACTGTAAAAAGTTCTGGTAATGGAACCACGCTCTCTCCACTCTATTACATACTCCCTCGACCGATCGTGTGCGAGGGAGTGCACAGAATGGAGCGATCGTGGCAACCTTTATCGAACTGTAGTACTGTAGCGGATCCAGTCTCACCTGACCTCCTTTCCATCGCTAGACCACGTGAGGTTTTCCTTGCGCTCATGGCCACTAAAAATGTTCAAACGTAACGGCCCAATCTGAATAAAAATATTCCTTCTATAGAAAGACTCACACATATGTGTACGGTCCGCACTCCTGCAGACGCGGTATTGCGCCCTCGTAAATTATCTTTAAAAAAAATAAAAAAATAAAATAATATACAAATAAAAAGTCTTACCTCATCCCTATTCGTAATATTCCATGCGTAGACCTGCAGTATGAGATCAGTTGGAAAATTCGTCCAGTGGCGCGTGATCAGTGGTAACGATCCGTCTGGATTCCGGCTAAAAATTAGAGATCGAACTAGGGTTCCGGAATTGGGCGTAATTGGGCATCTTTTGAATCATTTTCGGATATGTTTCATGTAAAACATATAGTATCCATATATAGCGCACATGAAACATATCTGAATATGATTCAAAAGATGCCCAATTGCGCCCAATTCCGGAACCCTAGTTCGAACTTTAGGACTCTCAGCCGAGCGTTAAACAGAAAAGATCAGTTCTGACAGTTTTGAAATCATTCCAAATGAAAAATGGACAAGGGAAACTGATATGCTCAATTGAAAAAAAAAATGAAAAATTCAAACCGCAATCGGAGAAATTCGGCGAGCACCCGAGGAACGACGACATACTTGACGAAGAGCACGAGGAAGAAGCAGAACAATGCAGGAATTGTAGCAATCGCCAATTTTCGCCGGAACTTTCGAGATGATTCAGACTGCTGCACCATATCTGAAATTGTCAATTGAGAGCAGAGAATATGAAAAATCGGTTCACAAATGTCGCGAATATTCTAGTTTAATCTTCTTATCGTTTGTGCGCATTGCTGTCCACACCCCAGGTGAAGCCCATAGTACGGACAACGTGACCAAAAATCATGGGGGCGTGGATTTTAATGATGGACAAGATGTTAAAATCTGGACACCACAGTATCACTATTTTATCCTACTCAAATTATTAGTGTGCGCACTTGTATGTGCGAATTTCGTGCTACAGATAACAACATTCCCCTCATCGCTATCTACCCCCATGTGCGTGACCGTAGAGAGCGTGACCTTATCTAGAGGGCAACATGTACGATACGCCTCTGAAGAATGAGGACAACGCCGCCAACGTTGCCAAAACATCAAAAAGATTAGACCCGACCAATCACCAGCGTACCCACATCATACCCTATCAGCCAAAGATTCCAAACTTAGGGCACTTGATCGGATGAGAACTATGACGTCATACCGCATTTGATATATCAAAGGAATATTGACGTCGCAGTGTTCATCCGACCTAGTGCCATCTCTATCAGCGATTCCAAAATTAACATACTAAGAAACAGTATGCAGTGATGGAAAATACACTTGCAATTTATATTTTTTTTTTTGCAATTTATATATAAAGAAATGACCAGTTCTGAACAACATAGACACATTATATGACGGAAAAATTGGCTCAGGGATTTAAAATAAATATACATTTAGAGGATGGTTGCTGCTCAATATAATAATCTATCTGCAAACGAAAGTGACGATTTCGTTTTGCAGCTCAATTCCTGGTGCGCGAAGCGCGTATTCGTCGTTCGACAGCTGAACGAGCTCGCAAACTCACGATCGGAGAGGAGCCTGACAGGGTACGGTAGGGGACTGTAGGTTATGGTACTTTTCATGAGACTAATTAAAAAATTCGTCATGTAGTAAAAGCGTTATCGGTAGTAAGAACGTTTTGGTTGCTGATAAATACCGATACGTTTACAGCCGTCCGAACTGCCCAAGTCCGCGACTACGACCGATCTGCCGAATGCAGCTGCTGCAGCTGCTGCGAGAAGCCCTCCTGTGGCCGCAGGCTCAGCTCCGCAGAGTGTGTGCCCGTATAGTTAATTGTTATATCACAGTTGCGGTTTCATAGTCTCTTCATATTGACACCTAGTTTTCCCCGAAGCTAATTTCTTTCTTAGTTGTTATTCACTGCAAAGTTATAAATATGCCGATCTTTCAACCGGCCTCTTCAGCCACGCTTGTTCCTACCGTATCATCTCCCGCCCTCGACAACGCCCGTTTCCTGATGTCGCCTGCGCCTGGTGGAGCGACTATCACCCCCGCACATGCGTCGCTTACCATCAAAGTGAGTAGATTTTCCCCATGTGCTGGAAATTCGAATATTCAGCCTTTATTTTTGGTGTGAACCTACTAAATTACGGTTACACATCCTCCCTCTGTTGAAGCGAGTTCTGATTTGATTTATTCCTGTTAATCTGTACTTAAAATGACAATAAATTTAAGTAAAGCGGAGTGTTTTTCCTAATAAGTCAAACAGGTTTCCAATTATCTTTTCTCTGCAGATGCTTCGTGCAACGACGACACGACGTCATCTTCGTGTGCGCACCCAATCACGAGTGTACCCGCGAGTGGTGAGTGGACAAACACAAGTTGTTTTGAGTTTTCAATTAGCGAAATGATGACAAATTGTGGATCAATACCAGTACTGGTTACATATAATATGTGCAACCAAGATGCTACTACTACTGGTTTCTAAAAATATTGAAAAAAACATTTTTGGTACATATGTAGTTACATATGTAGTTCACATACATATGTAGTTCAGAGGAATTATCGATAATGCATTTTCGATTTGATCAGATTTCTGCGATATTTTGGGCTACTACATTTGCGCAACTCGAAATAAGCTTAGCGGAGAGATGTGATACAACTTTGTAGTTAGTATCAATTGATTGCTAGTGCTGAGCGGTGGGGGCTTATAAGTGACGCCGCCGTTGTAGGTTTCCATGTATCCCTATATTGTTCATGCATATTGTGAAACCGTCAGATGCTCGGCACTAGCAATCAATTGATACTTAAAATAAGGTTGTATCAGATTTCTGCGCCAAGCTATTTCGAATTGCGCAAATGTCGTACACCCGATATTTTAACTTAATTGTAAGCGAATATTTAGTTCATTATCAGCAAACGCAGGAAACGATTCATTAAAATGCTACGAAATTGTTGATTATCATATAACATTGAAGCAACGATAATACAGGTGCGACGACAACCGAAAAGCAGCACCCGACCGCGACCTTGCTGGGCAGTCCACCGGCCGTCCTGACCAATTTAGGGTGAGTACGGTAGCCTGCTACGGTCAATCAGAACATCATTATTGCTATGAATATCGCTGTTGAGTATTTTGCTTACGTGAAATTTTTATAGTACGTCATCGAGAGATCTCAGAAAACGACAAAACCTTAATTAGAATTAGCCAGGAAACATAGAACACGTTTTGGTTATCTTCTTTCACAGTGCTTCCCATTGCTACCGTTATCCGATCGATTTCCAGTGCTCCTCTGTTCACTCGTCATGATATGGATGAGCCTCTGGACGAGGGAGAGGATGAACCACCGAAGGGACTCGAACAGGAAACACTCATGCACGATGAACACATGCATGTACGAAAGGGTGAAGGGTCTTATCATACGAAGACGTTTCTTGTAGACACTTTTTTAAATTCCCCGTTGATATATTTATTTTTTATCGCCCACCGGATCCCAACCGTTAATTATTGTCCTGATTACTTCGGTGATTAATCACAGTATTAAGCCCCGTGCAAAAGCAAAAGCTCATTTCGCGCTCCTTTTCAAATTCAAAAAGCAGCGAATTTGCTCTTGCACGGAATTTTAGCTTACTGTATCGAGTTTTAATATGAACCAATTGTGAAACATAGAACAATTGGGTCTCCAAAACCGTTTCCATTTCATAGTGTTTGTGAAACACAAATGATCCTAATCAGTTTCGAAGCACGGAAGTGGTCGATTCATTAATGTTTCATAGAAAATTAAAGTATTAGATGCGCTTTTCGGTTTTGTCCGTGGACTGCCTGCCGCTTAATACTGTGTAATGCTTGAAACACAGATCATACAATAGCGAATATGTGGGAACGTAGAAAATCTGAATTAAGATGATATTCAAAAGGCATTGCTTTTTATATCTTAAACTAGTTTATGATTCTTTACGCAGACCAAATGTATTGATTTGTACCAAAATTAATCATAGTTAATACATCGCAATGATCCTGGCCAAGCTTCGTTACGTGTAGGAAGTAGTGGAAACACTGGTTCAAGTGGCGGAGAAAGACGAGAATCCCATTGCTGTCGCCCTATCAACCACCTTGTTACCGTATTCCTCTTACCGTACTATTTTCCAGCGTGAGACGACCACTTCGATGTACCGGCGCGCCGAGCAGCTGGTGGTCTACGTGCGCGCGCTACACATGCTATCACAGGTACGGTAATCTACAGTAATTATCGGATCACTATCGCTGTTCCTTCAAGCTGTTCTGGCCGGAATCTTACCATTATGCCCTAGCTGCATACCTAAGCACACAGTGCACATACCGTAATCCACTCCTTCTTCAGGCCCTCCTCCTCGCCCAACGCAATGTTGCTGCAATCATGCTGCAACCATCGCCCGCAGCACAAGCAGTTCTCAACCAACTCAACGACAAGTACCACCAGTGTCTGGTCAGTTGAAGGCATACGGCAGAAGAATACTGAAACACAGCAATCGTAGTGTAGGTCTTGGTACTGAAGTCGCGCATCAGTTGAAACAGACACTATTTGTGAATTGTTGTAACGCAGAAGAGTACAATTAATTACCCTGTTCATCTAGAGTTTTAAATTCATGCTGAAACGCGTGTGTTGCAGGTTCGCTCTCAGGAGCTTGCTTCGCAGGGACTGCCTGGTGTCGACCCCGCAATGGCTGTAATCTCTGCTGAGAAGATCATGTGAGGGGAATATCGATTAATTGATTAAATCGGATGATTAATGACGACATGGAAAAATTCTAACAGACTAATTTAGTCATTTTTTGGAAAAAAAGGGAAACAAGTCTAGATCTGGGTGGATTCGAGTTGAGTAGTGGTTATGTATTTTCTTGTGTACAGCTTCAGCAATCGGCGCTTGAGTAGGACGATAACATAGTACTACAACAATTAACGAATTTCTCAAAACAGGCAAAACCGTGGCTATTTCGTGTTAAGAGGCCGGATCGGTAAAAATCGAGCATATTGACCACCCCCCGGACATGCGCCCCCCCCCCCCCCCGGAATGAAAACCGCGCGCCCCCACTTTGTGCATGGGTACCTCTTGGTACCATGATACTCAATATACAAGTCATTACTCGATTCCCCTTTTCTACGAGAAATTATAAGGTCCCAAATTTGAAAATTCGAAATTTCGGATTTTTCGAACGCGACGAGATCGACTCAAAATCTCGTTTGCGTTCTATTCGGGGTGGTCAATAACCAAAAAAAATGATCCTGATCTAATCTGTCTCGATTGGAAAGTCGATTTCATCTCCTAATTTTTCAGTTTTTCGAGGTTAAATTTCGAATAGGAGAAGAACGCACGATCTCATTATGCCTAAATTGTAGCCCAGTGAATTCTACATCGAATCCATCCAAAAAGTAACAAATTCAGAGTTTCCGTTTTCCTCATACCGGGGTGCGAATACATCTCAATTTTCAGATTTTTTCGATTACATCACCCAAATGAACTTGAAACGTGCACATTTAGTGTAAAATAAACCTACACAAATATAAAATAGTAATTGTGTTCTGAAAATCGAGGTTTAATACAATTTGATGAAATCGATGAGTTTTAGTCATTTTGAATTATTTTACATTCAGAAATATGAAAAACTGCTCAACAGTTTTAAACACTACAAAGTTCGGAAAATAATGTCGTCAGATCACCGATTTTCCTCAACTTTGCGCTTCGAAAAGTCATGATTTAATATCTTCTACCCAAGGTATTGACTGTCATGTGGTAGTAGAGTAGTACTTAAGTAAAATAAATGTTGAGGAGATCTATCCACCACATTCGTTACCTTGATATTATTGATCAAAATTCATTAAAATCAGACGGTTGGTCAGATAATTGGATCGAAATTTTCGTTATTAGACTTTAATTCAATGTGCAACAACGTGTTTTAAATTTAGCTGTATATCACGTGTATCATGAGTCAGTGGAGGAAAAAACCACCCCTCGGGAACAATTTCCAACTTTTGTTTTTGTTTGCCTTCACAAGTTATAGTGGTAGCATACACTAGAGCCAACTTCTCGAAAAATCTAGGCCACAGGTCCCAGAGCCGGCTTTTAGGAATTTTCCGGTTTTGCTCCCGGCTATACTGTATCTCAGCTCCCAGACGAGCTAGAGACATGGCAAGGTGCTCAAAATGATCGGAAAATATAATAAGAAACTTTCATGTTTTGAAGTAAGCGGGGTAACCAACGCGCGCCAAGTTATGCTCGATAAAGCAGATTTTGATCGAGATAAAAAATCGTAGCTTTTTCGAGAGTATGCGTTTCAAGCAATTTTATTGCCAAATATAGTAGGTCGAGTTCATACACGAATAGAAAAAATACACAAATCGATTTCTGTAATAGGCCTTTTTGGCAATATGCATTTGAATGCTCCAAAGTGACGTTGGCCATAAAAAGATGTTCGTTACCCTGCATTGTTTTGCCCATTATTTAATACCTTTTACTATATTTCAACATTTTTGTAATAGGAGACTTTGATAACGTCGAAAAAAAAAAGAAAAACTAAGAGTTTTCGAGACCCCATTTTATACCAAACTTACGTATCTCAAAGCTAGTAAGTTCTAATGTTGATTTAACCATACATTGTTACCAACAATTGAGAAATATGCTTGAACCGTACTAAATATCAAATTCTGAAAATCAAAAAAAAATAATTGTTCTGAAAATTCCCCTTCGAACGAGCATTTTCGAAGCAAAATATAATAACTTTTAGAGCGTATATAGAAGTTCATTGAATAGAAATCAATTCACGGCGAAGCCTACTGCAGGTTCCACCCAGCGTTGATGGTAGCTGTTGTTAAATTTCTGACTTGGATAGCCGTAAGTTTGATGAAAACTGAGGTCTCAAAATCGAATTTTCAGAAGTTGTGAAATCTCTTATTTTTTCGACGTCATCGAAGTCTCCTATTACAGAAATGTTGAAATATAGTAATATGTATTAAATAATGGGCAAAACAATGCAGGGTAACGAACATATTTTTATGGCCAACGTCACTTTGGAGCATTCAAATGCATATTGCCAAAAAGGCCTATCACAGAAATCGATTTGTGTATTTTTCTATTCGTGTATGAACTCGACCTACTATATTTGGCAATAAAATTGCTTGAAACGCATACTCTCGAAAAAGCTACGATTTTTTATCTCGATCAAAATCTGCTTTATCGAGCATAACTTGGCGAGCGTTGGTTACACCGCTTACTTCAAAACATGAAAGTTTCTTATTATATTTTTCCGATCATTTTGAGTACCTTGCCATGTCTCTAGCTCGTCTGGGAGCTGAGATACAGTATAGCCGGGAGCAAAACCGGAAAATTCCTAAAAGCCGGCTCTGGGACCTGTGGCCTAGATTTTTCGAAAAGTTGGCTCTAGTGTATGCCACCACTATAATATGAAGGCAAACAAAAAATAAAAATTGGAAATTGTTCCCACATACCTCCACTGACTGGTGATACCTGTGATATAAAGGCATTTCCTTCACATCAGAGCTCTCAGCACTTACACCATTTTATGTCAAACTCGAAACGTGTAACTCTCAGGGCGGCAGTTTGATGTTCTCGATATTTGGAACGTGCGCGCCGCTCGGCTTGGTCTGCTCAGGCTCGCCCATTCCAAGCAAACCGTCTGAAATACCGATTATTTTATAATGATGCAGTTCGAATACAAACGCCTATCTCGATGAAGCACGCCATTTTTCATGTGCAAATTCATGTTTCACCAAAGCTACTACAACTACTGAAATATTTGGAAAATAAACATAATTATCTAGTTCTTAGCAGTGCTATCGTATCCCATTTCGAATAGGGCATTGCACCATCATACTTTACTCACCTCTGGGACTCTGTTGTCCTCCCGTTCTTCTCGCTTCCATCTGTGCGTAAGCGAGGCGCTGACTGGGCACAGGAACGGCTCGGACCTTAAAATATTGATTTACAAAATAAAATAAAGTTAAAATAAAATAAAGTTCCTTGTAAAGTTATAATATCAAAGAGAGGTAATTTAATATTCGGGGAATTTTGGTCGAGGATGATCATGATGAGACAATTTGGAAATTATAGCAAACATGTTGTAGTATACCTGTCCGCCTGCTGTGGTCGACGAGTAGGCTCCGCCCACTGAGACGCCGCTGCTGCCGTGCTGCAGGTGATCGCCAGTGTGCACCTAAGCATAGTAATATTTAATTTAAAATTATGTAATTCTGTATAAAAACATTCTGTTGAGCGCTTTTGCCACCTAGTAAATTACAGTTTCGATTTCTCTACATGAATATTGAGAAAGGATAACAGACGGTCGTAGATGGTGGAGCATCAAGTGCAAAATATAAATGCCAAATTGGGTAATATGTCGTGTTTAAAGCGGCATAGTAGCTATCCCTTCGCAACCCACTGAATTTTGCTTCACATTATCTTCGAAAGGCCAGGACTAAGTAAGTTGTGCTTATTTCACGATGCTGCTGTGCAAACATAATACAAATCACACGCCATACCTGCACTTGCTTGATGGGGCTGGCAGCGTGTGCAGGAAGAGGCGGGAGCAAGGTCAAATCTTATGTTGTTGCCTTTGTTATTGTTTTTGTTGATATTCGTTGTTGTATTTGATTATTCGAAAACCACAACGTGAACGATAAGTTATCAATTGTTACTCTTGAAATGTAAGCGAAACTCAATTGTGATGGGGAATCTAGCGGATCAGTGATGCAAGATATTAAAAGTTGTCCCAGAAAGGATGTATTCCAAGATTTCGAAAATATGATATCGAGAGTGAGAGAGTCTCCAGCATCAGTCGTATTCCCTTTCGGACAGGCCCCTCATTTCGCAGCAGTACACACGTCACTCACTTTATGCCCCAGAGAGGGAACGAAATTACCTGCTTCCTAAGTTGTGCCCAATCAATTCCGCCTCGATACTAGTCCCTCGATTTCACACTGAATATAAACTTGATTTCTCTCTTTACGAATAAGAATTTCAATTGAACCGTGTGTTATATTTCCTATTTCAGCGCCATGGCCCGCCCCCTTCCCTCCCCATAAATGCGTACAAAAAATGGTTAACAGTTTATCAACGGTGTACTGCATAATGATGAACACTGTGGAACGTGGAAGGCGGGAAATGAAAAGAGGCGAGAGGGAGTATTTCTGATGCACACTCGCTGAATTCCCGACGGGAAACTAAATAATTCAGGAAGAGTGTACGGTATCTCGTCAAGGTGGTTTCTGGGCACTGATTGAGTGGGGAGAGTAGTTGGGGATACTGTAGGAGCTGTACGGTATCGGGAAAACAATCGATCGAAAAAAGCTGACTAGGCGTAAACATGTGAAAGTTGTGAAGAAAGATAGGATAATGGGGATGTATGCACAGTAACTACAGTAGCACTAGCTGATGTCGAGTCTCGGACTATATACAGGCTATGGGAACGGTCGAAATAAAAGACGATTGGAAAAGCTCAGAAAATCGTGCATAGCTGAGTCATTAACGTTGAGAGCTGTGAGAAATTATGTTTCTAAGTTGCCATAAAATAATAAAATAATAAAAGTACCGACGTAATCGAAAGCAATAGGAGCGACAGATTGGAAAGCTGCGCGAATTAAACACATACTAAATTTTGATTTCTTAATGGCAAATCTCTAACCAAGTGACAGCGAAATATGGGGAATAAAGACATTGGCAAGTCTGAAGTAAAAAAAGGTACAAGTAACAGTCTAGAGTAACGTAAAATCACAAAGACGAAGAGGGAAACAGAAAAAGGGGGGGAGGGGGACTATCGCGAACTGATTCGACTCGGGTACGGTAATCGAGTTAGGCGGTCGAATGGTGGTGGGTGTTCGAGCCCGAGGCAGGAACGGCCTGCACGAAGCCCTGCTTCTCCAGGATCCGCAGACGAGTCTCGACCGCCGTCTGAAATACCGTATTCTGGGAATATACACTACTGTAATCTGGTAAGTTTGGATTGACTATACTACCGTAATCAGAGAGATATCGATTGACTACCGTACCTTGTGTCGCGACAGGACCGTCTTGTCCGAGTCTGACTGCACCTGCTCCGAGAGCGTGTGCAGCATCATGTACGCTGTTTTGTACCTGCAATCGATAATTGGGGAATACTACAGTACTCTAATCACAACTAGCAATCGATAACTACCGTAACCCACCCCTCATCAATCAATATGTACCGTACCTCCTGCTGCAGAGATGCGGCTTGCCGAACAGCTCATCGAGAGCCGCAGCCTGGCAGAGATCGATCGCGTACTTGAACCTGAAGGGGTTACGTCACCAATATGTATTTCTTAAATTACATCGTAATCACAAGTCATTAATTATACTGCACTCACATGATCTTCTCTGCCGATATGACAGCCATAGCTGGGTCAGCGCCAGGCAATCCCTGCGAGGCAAGTTCCTGAGAGCGAACCTGCAACACACACGTTTCACTTTAAATCCAAGAGTCAAGATAAAGCGGAAAATTAATAGTTGTCCGCTATCTGTTCTTACAAAATTTCACAAACTATCTCAGCTGATGCACGACTTTAGTGCCGATCCCTACGCTGCCCATTATGTGTTATCATGCCATTCTACTGTATCCCTTCCACTGACCAAACACTGGTGGTACTTGTCGTTCAGCTGGTTGAGTACTGCCTGTACAGCTGGAGATGGCTGTAGCATATTCGCAGCCACATTGCGCTGAGCAAGGAGGAGGGCCTGAGAAGGATTACGGTAATTGGGGCTACTGTAAGGTGAAGGGGTTGGGCTGAAGAGAGTCGGATGAAGGGATACTGTTTGTAATGGTACATCACGAAAAACCGATAAGTACGGTAAGATTGACTAGGATGACGACCACTTTGGGTCAGTGTGGATCACTGGAATACCGTACTTGGGATAGCATGTGGAGCGCGCGTACATACACCACCAGCTGCTCGGCGCGTCGGTACATCGAAGTGGTTGTCTCGCGCTGGAAAGGGATACGGTAGAGCAAAGGCAGAAAGGAGGTATAGTGCGGAATAGCTTATTTGTTTGAGCATTTTAGTATCCACAATTCGAGTAAAGTAGTGTTTCAAGAAATAATTAAATTAGCAACGACAAAATATACTCAATATGAAACTAAATCTTCTTTCCTCATGTAGCCTACTAATACAGTATCAGTCCCTACCGTACCTTGCTTTTGGTGGTGGTTGATAGGGCCACAGCAATGGGATTCTCGTCCTTTTCCGCCACTTGCACCAGTGTCTCCACTACTTCCAATACGTAACGCAGTTTGGCGAGGATCTGGAAGAGAGATGGTCATTGCGATGTATTAACTATGATCATCCTTCAATTTGGGCACAAATCAAGAGTAATCGTCTGAGTCTCTCGAAATCTCATGCTATCTCGCTTTCTCGAACCGGCCAGAGAGTGTGTGATATGAGGAGAGTCAGACGATTGCTCCAAATCAATACATTTGGTATACGCAAAGAATCAAAAACTATGTCAATTTGTAAAAAGCAATGCCTTTTGAATATCATTTTGATTCACATTTTCGCTATTGTACGATCTGTGTTTCAAGCATTCGTCAAATCACCGAAGTAATCCGAACAATATTTAACGGTTGGGATCGGGTATGCGATGAAAAATAAACATATCAACGGCGAATCTAAAAATGTGCCAACAAGTAACGTCTTTGTAATCATAAGACCCTTCACCATTCCGTACCTGAATGTGTTCATCGTGCATGAGTGTCTCCTGTTCGAGTCCCTTCGGTGGTTCATCCTCTCCCTCGTCCAGAGGCTCGTCCATATCATCACGAGTGAACAGAGGAGCACTGGAATTCGAACGTCAGTTTACGGTAGAAATAGGCAACATCAGGTAACTCAAGGTTTCTTGGAGAGTAAACAACCAAATGTGTGTTTCATGAACATCCGTAAAGATGACTCGATAATTTTCTAGGATAATTTATCGCATGATATTTATATCAAAATCGTTATATATTCTCAGAACTCGGTAGCGACAGACATCGGTATCACACACCCTCTTAGGGTATACCGTAACATCATGCTCACCCTAAATTGGCCAAGACTGCGGGCGGACTGCCCAGCAGGGTCGCGGTTGGGAGCTGCTTTTCGGTTGTCGTCGCGCCTGTAGTATCTACGTTTCAATCTTATTATTTAATCAAAAAAGTAGTTGCTTACCATTGTTTCGCCTCGTCGCGCCAATTATGTGTTTGAAAAATATCGAGCAAAAAATTATGAATCAAAGATCAATCCACTCACCACTCGCGGGTACGCTTGTGATTGGATGCGCGCACGAAGACGACGTCGTGTCGTCGTTGCATGAAGCATCTGGAGAGGAAAGATAATTGGAAACCTGTTTGACTTATTAGGAAATAATTACCACTTTACTCATATTTTTGGCAATTTTAAGTGCCGCAGAAACTCTACTTCCGGAGAACTAGCATCAAACATAAGGAGGATGCGCAACAGTAATCGAGCTAGGAAGATCACACAAGAAATAATGACGCCTTACTGTTGTTTCATGACTAAGATTATTTGCATGATTAGTCTAACTCACTGCTGGTCATCATTGGTCCCTCTCCTCTCTTCTCGTCCTCACTCGTCTCACTGCTCGTGCCCTGTCGCATCGACGTTTCAGGCGCCTGAGAAGAGAATGTCAGGTTGGCTAATATCATTATTGGACTTACAGAATCATAATAAAAAATGAAATTTGTGATGAATCGAGCATGTGGGAAAAAAGTTGTTTCAGCTGTAGGGCATACTCTTCATGTACCGTAATCTATCGTACCTTGATGGTGAGTGATGCGTGTGCGGGCGTGATAGTCGCTCCACCAGGCGCAGGAGACATCAGGAATCGTGCGTTGTCCAATGCAGGGGAGGATACGGTAGGAACGAGTGTGGCTGAAGAGGTCGGTTGAAAGACCGGCATTTTTACGATTTTGTAGTAAAAATAAACGAAGAAAGGAATTAGCTTCGGGGACACAAGGTGTCAATATGGAGAGGCTATGAAACCGCAATCGTGCTATAACAATTAATTCAGTGGACACTCACTCTGCGGTGCTGGGCCTGCAGCCACAGGAGGACTTCTCGCAGCAGCTGCAGCAGCTGCATTCGGCAGATCGGTCGTAGTCGCAGACTTGGGCAATTCGGACGGCTGAAAAGATTTCGGTGTTTATCAGCAAGCCGAATTCCCATCACTATTGATACTCTCAACGTTATTGCTACCTAAATAATATTCAATACAGTCTCATGTAAATTACAATATCCTACAGTTCCGATAACGTACCCTAGCTGGCTCCTCTCCGATCGTGAGCTTGCGCGCTCGTTCGGCTGTCGAACGACGAGTGCGCGCCTCGCGCACCAGGAATTGAGCTGCAAAATTAAATCGTTACCTTAATCGTTTGCAAATATATTCCTCTATTATGAAAACACACGCGAAATTATCCTATAGGTATCTTAGACATTTTTTGGCGAGCTACAGTGCCGCAACGTTAAAGAGAGCATTTATTTTTTTTAGAACTCAAATCTCCGTTTCATCACGGCTCTCTCCACCCCCAATCTTTTATGTCAAACTCGAAACGGGCAACTCACTGGATGGTAAGTTGATGTTCTCGATGTTGGGAACGTGAGCTCCACTCGGCTTCGTCTGCTCAGGCTCGCCCATTCCAAGCAGACCGTCTGCAATAACGTATTTTGAATTGACTCGGATATGATTGTCCATAACCTTGAACTTTCCACTAACAGATGGCATGTTTCATCACCGCTTCAATAATGACTGGAATAGCTTACGAGTAATTGTCCCACCGCTCCTAATTTAAAACAAACATAATTATCAAGTTTTTTTAACGATGCTACTGCATCGGATTTCGAAAAGGGATTAGCAGCATCATTCTTTGCTCACCTCTGGGACTCTGCTGTCCTCCCGTCCTTCTTGCTTCCATCTGAGCGTATGCCAGGCGCTGGCTGGGCACAGGCACAGCACGGACCTGAAATTATTAAATTAAAATGTAACCCGTTGTATTAATATTTATAAAAGCTTTTATAAAAGCGTAGGATTTTTATAATCGCAAAACCATAGCCGAAGAAGATCATAATGAGAAAATTTGGCAATTATAACTAAATTTTGTAATTTACCTGTCCGCCTGCGGTGGTTGACGAGTAGGCTCCGCCCACTGAGACGCCGCTGCTGTCGTGCTGCATGTGATCGCCAGTGTGCACCTTGGAATATCAATAGTTAATATTGTTATAAAGCTAAATGATTAAAACATTAAAATACGCGGTTTCGCATCCAAATAAATTCTAGATTCGATCCGGTGAATATTTGTTTTACTTTATCTCCAAAAGACCAGGAGTGAGCACAACGTGTTGGTGGGCTCATACTTAGTCTCAATAATAATGCAAAATCACACGCAGCACCTGTACTTGCTTGACGGGACTGGCAGCATGTGCGGGAAGAGGCGGGAGGAAGGTGAAATCACCCGACTCAGCCATCGGACCTGCTGCTGCTGCAGGTGTGACCGGTTGTCCGAAGGGGCCTGGACGTAAAAGATGTGATCTAGTTCTCCTCGTGTTCTTTTTCAAGAGTGAATACATTGATTGAGCAATAATTCGCCTTTTCATATTTTTGGCAAAGAGGGGGCAGATTAACGACTTACCCTTATTGGGCACTGCGTATCTCGGGCTGCCGTCCGATCCGTCCATCCTGCTTCCTCCAGCGGGTGGAACCGGGTTGGCGGGGCGCGACTGCCGAGGGACGGGCAGACCGGAACCTGTAAAGAGATTGATTTAGATTAATTAAAATAAAAATATATATAAACAAGCTACGTGAACAATAGAAGTGTACTCCATGTTTCTAAAGCCAATTTCATGACATCCGAATTCTGAGGAATCGTATTGCGCAATGTCTTCATTATTGATTTCTTCATTGTCCAAATTTTTTATAGTTATAGGGATAATTGTATTGTTTGTTAGTGTATTTGGTTTTGCTTATTTGATTTCTTCTTACCCATTCGCCTCGGGGCGATCGGCGATGGCGATGTGTCCAGGATCTTCTTCGAGGGAGATGCGGGCGGTGGCGAGTGCAGGAAGGGATGAGCGAAGAATTCGTCTGAATTTAGACACGGATTAGAAGTGGAAGTCACAGCTAAGTAGCAATTAACCCAAAACTACCCAAAAGGCTGTGTTCCTTCTGCGCGCTCTCTCACTTGCCAGATCGACAAGAGAGCACACGTAATGTCTTTCCTAGTTCGTCCCTCACCAAAGGATATCCTGTTCTTCGCATCCCTCGTCAGCAGCCGGTACAGCAGGTCTCTCAGTGGAGGCGAGCAATAATTGGGGATGTCCGGTCGCAGCTCCCGATGCTTCTCGTAGTATGCTTTCAGCGCGGGCGGAGTCGCGGCCTGGAAATCAATGAATAGTCTACCGTATCATCTGCTACAATATCCTACCTGGAATGGAGCCTTTCCGACAAGGCACTGGTAGAGAATCGTGCCGATCGACCAGAGGTCCGCCTTTGCATCGTACTGTAGCGACATGATCACCTGCAAGTATCGATTTATTGGCCGATCTACCGTATCCCACAGCTACCGTAATCTTCAATCGCTAACTGACCTCGGGTGCCATGTACATGGGCGAGCCGCACAGCGTCGCCGCCATCACACCGTCCGTCAAGAAGCGTGCGAATCCGAAATCGGCGAGCTGCAGAAGTCGTTGATTTGGAAAGGTCGTATTGTCAAAAATTGACAGGGCGAGCTTTCCCATTATTAACACCACGTTTGCTCCTCCGTTGCCAAAATGATCTACAGGGCGACGTTTCCCACTGCACACCACACACGCACCTTCACTATCAGCTCGGTGGCAGGCGGGTTCGGTCTCTTGGTCGGATTGCACAGCAGGATGTTCTGCGGCTTGAGATCGCGATGCACGATGCCCTTGCTGTTCATCGCCTCGATCGCGCGCGCTGAAAAGTCGTTGTTGTTATTGTTCTTTTTTTTATTTGTTGACAGCATCCCAGGAGAAGAACTGCCAAGTTTTTATAGCTTGTATCTTGAAAAGTATGTGAAACTCTGGAATTCTGGAAATTGCAGCTGGGGAATCTAGCGAATCGTGATGCGAGATATTTAAAATCTTCCTAGGAATGAGTTCGTCAAATATGCCAAAAATAGCATGTGATGGCGAGACAATGGAAGAAAAAAAGTATCAAGCCCCAGTCGTATTCCCTTTCGCCAGGCCCCTCATCTTTTTTTCGCAGGCTGCACATACACATAACTCGCTCTATTTTCGACGGGAGTCCCAAGGGGGAATGAATGAGGCTCTCTCAGTTTCGCACGCTCTCTCGCCGGTCAGAGAAAGCGAGAGAGCACGCGAATAGAGGAGAGCAATCCCCAGAATGCGCGGGACGGATTCGCCTTTCTTCTTCTCCGCTGCAAGCGGGCGTCAGCTGCGACCTTTTTCGTTCACAACCGAATTATAGGAGAGAACCGGGAGCGCGCCGACAATTCCCAAAAGCTCATGGGGCTAGTGCGTTTTCGACGGGGCGACGTTTCCCACATCACACCACGCACGCTCACCGATCTGCACGACGAAGTGATGGATGGTGTCCTCCTTGAGCGTGCCCTTCTGCTGCAGGTAGTCGGCCAGGTCGCCGCCGTTACAGTACCTGCGAGGAATCGATTAATAACATCTTATTCAATCAATAATGGCTTCGTTTGTTCATGATTCACTGCTTGTCACACATGAGTTTCATCAACATCACAAGAGATTAATAGTGGAAGAGAATTCAATGGGTGCCTTCTCCGCGAGCGTAATTAGAAATAATTGATTTGTTGCTTAATTAAGTAATTAATTAATTTATAACTCACTCCATCACGAGAAAGACGTGCGTGGCTGTCTCCGTGCATCGCAGCAACGCGACGAGATTCTCGTGCTTGAGGTGCGCGAGCTCCTGGGCGGAATTGAATAGGGCTCATTTATTGGAAATTTTTTGTATCATTTTTTTCACATAAGGCCTATATAGTGTACATGGAACATACCCGGAAATTATTCAAACATTTTCCAATAAGAGAACCCTAGAATTGAGATTGCAATAAGGGGCTATTGATTTTGCAACTATCTAGTCGACCTCGGATCGTCTTCTCCTGACCGCTCTTTCAAGTTCAAAAATTTTTTGTCTGTCAAGGTTCAAATGTGCTTCAGCTAATTCATATCCGCGCTTGAGTTGCTGGGTTCGCTAGTTCGGGGTTTACATCTGATTCAACAATAAATAACATAATTTCAGTGCCTCATTAGCATTTGAAGTCGCCCCGGTTACTTCTTTTCTGCAAGCACAAATTTATCAGATTCACTCACTTTCAGAATCTCGATCTCCTTTCGCAGGAGATTCTTCGACTTTGCAATGTTCTTTTTCGCAATGCATTTGATGGCGACGGGGACTTCGGGTCTCTGCAATTAATTATTAAGTTAATAATTAATAATTAATTATTAATTTATTAATTATGTTTATGGAGGTTTCCTCATTCATGTGGAGCATTGTAATGTTCCACTTTGCAGTATAACAAGCATTATAATTTCACAAACTGTTTAGCAAAATACAATTCTTGGCACTCCTTACTCAGACACTTCTTCTGTTTTCGCTATTCTTTGTCCACTGGAATGTCTCCATGGCCCCTCATTTAGAGTGGCGAAACGAGATTCCGCCCTCTCCCTCGCTGTGTGGTGCGCAAACCTATGGCGCCCGGAAGGAATCGATGCAAGCCCTCGAGGCTTTTTTGTCTGACTCTCCCCCTTTTTCTTTGTCTCTCGCCTGTCAGAGAGAGCGAGAGAGTGTGCATAATCGAGAGACACGCCTTCGGTCTCACTCAACGTGAATAATGGAGGCAGCAGGCAGGCTAGGCGTAGCAAGAACCAGCGAGCCCGAAATGGAATGGGGTTCGCAGACCCGAAAACAAAAAAAAGAGTCTGTTCGGGTACGTCATGCATGCAGAGGGAAGGGAATACGTCATGAATTTGCTCGTTTTAGAGCATATTGAGAATAGGTATGCCTATTATAAGCAGCTTATACGTCAGAGAAAGTCAGATCATAAGCACCCATTAATATTGTTGTTTGCTTGATTTCGTCACAATGCCCCGGAAAATCCATAAATCACATATTCTGAAAGTGCAAGCCATTTTGGTATGTCATGCTCTTAAATTATGTTATGCCCAACGCATGTTAAGAATAGCCTATTGATTACACAGCATTCCCCCGGGGAGATCCTCGAATTGATGCAGTAAATGCAGTAAATTCACACATCCGTCCCGTTTTGTTTGCCGGAAAACAGCCGATCCAATTGCCTGCGACGATCGACTAATGAGTTTTTCTTCAAGCGCAGGCCCTTCGTTTTGCTGATTCGACTCCGAGACTGAACCGCCCTGTCTTTCCTACGCTCATGATGGAGACCTGGCTCTTCATTATGCCTGATCTCTTGCCAGGCTGGCCAGTGAGAGCGCAAACAGGATGAATAGACTATTTCTCAGCGAGTAATCATCTGACTCTCCCCAAATCTCATGCTCTCTCGCTTTCTGTAACCGGCGAGAGAGTGTGTGATATCAGGAGAGTCCGCCCATCCCTACCCTCCGCTCTGCCGCATCGCATCTCAATTTACTCTCTGAGAAGAGAGCCGGCATCGAATTACTAGGCATTTGGCCGACGACTCCACAACTTGTCCCACTTCTCTAACTGAATTCGTTACCATTGCAAGCCTAAGAACCAGGAACAAGTTGGAAGTTTGTTTCAGATAATGTTGCGCTCGGCACGGATTTGCACTGAAATTCGAGCCTAATCGTGCAAGTTTCGGGTTGCCATAAGGGTGAAAGCGGATCTAGACAGACTCTTTCTTGTGAAGACTTGAGAAGATCAAGACCTCTTCGATTTCCATGCTCTATCGGCTAGTGCTAGCTTCGCCAGAATAGTCTCCATGCATTCTGAGTGTCATAATACCCATCTTACTGGCGACTACTTCATTAGTTATGACATTACTCATTCTTCGTGCTCTATCACATGTGAAACGCGTGAAAGAGCACGCAGTATGAAGAGGCAATTTAGTGTGAAGCTATTCCCACTAGAAAAAACTCGACTTTTTTCTTAAAATGAGGGAAGTAAGATCAGTAACACTATGCCTCTCTCTCTCTCATTTTCGAAAGCCATAGTGTGCCAGGTAGGACGAGAGGGCAAGGCGAGTAGAGAGATTCTAGAGAGAGAGAGATAGCGAGAGAACAGGCAGATTGAGGAGTGTCGAGAGTGAGTAAAGGGCGGCAGGAGGGGCAATGCGCTCAACTTGTCAGTGTAAACCGCCAGTGCAACATTGTGTCGACGGGTTATGAGAGGGGAGAGCGAGTTGGGAGGAGAACACGCGTCAATGGAGCGTGACAAGATGAGGAGTTGTGACGACTGGTGATGGGCACAGATGATCAGAACACGGACAGATTTCCTAGCCCCGAAGAGTTCAAAGGTCTATGCTAGGGGGGATGAGTGGCATTTAGAGTGAGACCAATGCTCAATCCGTGACTAATACTCAATCCTTTTTCGAACCGAGGATAGATTATCGGCTATTTTCGTAGTCTAGGCATAAAGACCTCGCTAGTCATCAGAGTAAGTGCATTTTTAGGCGCGAGCGAGATAAGGATCTCGGGAATTTCATAATCGTAAAATGGCACGAGACAATAGTACGGCGATACAGTAGGAATGTTTTACGTTTGTCTAAGCTTACATTGAGGAATTGTCAATCTTTTGCAGGAGAACCGCTTTTTAGGACCCATAAGATAAAATGTATTTCACAATCGTAAAGTGGCGCGTTACTCACCGCAATGTGTCTGCCCTTGTAGACGATTGCGAAGGCGCCTGAATGAAGAATTTTTGACTCGAATCTTAGGGAGCTTAGATCTAAGATCTTAGGGAGCTTAGGGGCATGCGCTTAGTCACCCTACTATATTAGATGCTCAAAGACAAAAACGTGATAAATGCATATCTTCATTTGATGTGGTCTCTCAGTGAGAGATACCAAGCCCGAGTTTAGAGGCATAGCTTAGTGGTCTTACTGTTCGTAAGTAAGTCATACGTAATTTTCGTAAGTATTACAGCATACCATGCCCGAGCATGTCCCGTGTGCAGTATTCAAAGTCATCGAAGCGTTCCATCGTCATCTTGAGCGGGTTCGCGAGTGCCCGTTGGTGATCCACAGCTGCACGATAGGTCAGGCACTCATGGCACCTGGAGTACATAAATTGATGGAAATGAAATTTTTGTACAGAAAATTCGAAAATAGTCGTTGCGGCGTTCTGCGAGAGTTCAGAACGGTGAGATGAAACACGGAGTGAAGAGCAACAGTTATTCCGAAGCCAAGGCTACACGAGAAATCCGCCACGAATGGCACCCTAGGGGAGAGTCGAGCTCATCTAGTTTTATGCGTTAATTGACTATGGGACGCGGGTGGTAAACAATTCCTTATAGAGAAACCCTCATGGGAGGAGAAGTAGATCATATGATATAGGGTGACAATGGAATGCGTGAGGAAATCTCGAGGCGACATCTAATCAAGATTCACAGTTTGTTTTGTGCACAGAGAGAGCGATCAGTGTCTATAATAGGAGAAGAGGAGTGTTGCAGAATGTTTGAATGATACGGAAAAGAGATGATCTTTTCCCAGAATTTTCCCTGTTTCTGCATAACTCTCTTCAATCTGCGTGCTCTTTCACCACTCTGAAATCAGATTAAAAACACGCGCAATGAAGGGTGTCCTGGACCACAATCGAAACTGCGGAGCACAACCTTGCCAAATCGCCTGACACTGGAACGCCTATACGAGTACTGTGCGCCATAAATCGGGTCATGCTTGGAAGCTGAGTGCTTCAGGGTCATGACCTAAGCGAGCTCAAGCGATCCTTCTCACACTCGATGGGTTTAGGTCAGTACTCTATTTCGTTATTTTCGATGGGTTCCGTTGACAATTTGGCTCCGTTTTGCGACTGCGGGAATTCGGTTTAAACGCACATTTAACCCCGCTCTGAAACAAAAAAAAGAGCGAGTCTCTGTCGTTCACGTGTTAGTCAGCAGGGGAGGAAAGAAGAAGGAATTAGTGGAAAAGGAGGGAAAATCAAGAGAAAGGGAGGAAGGACGAGTGATGTTCAGTGGATCTTTGAAATGTTTAGGGGAGGCGAATAATAGATAGACAGTTGATCGGAGACCAACAGAGAAGAGAGGAGTGGGAACACATTTGCACTCGTATTTACTCGTCGGAAAGAGTTTGTAGGCGAACCAGACAACTTGTAAAGAAGTAATTATTAAATCTGTTTAAAAAACTAAGCATACTAGAGGACTTGATGGCATGCACTTGCATTGAACTTTAAAGGATAGCCGATTCGATCGCTTAATTTGGATAAGAATGATTCCATTGATCGATCACATGCTTGAGCGAGTGAGTGACATGATGCAATCACTAGTCAGAGGCCGACGGAAGACGAGGGAAAGTGACCAAAGCGATGAACACACTGTCGATAGCGATAAGAACAGAGGTATGTGCTCGGTAGAGGTACGAATAGTAAAAATAGAGGCGTCGGGTAGCCGGAGATAATGAGACAACAACTTAGATTGCAGGAACCGCGCCACTGGGCACAACAAAAGGTCATGGACTTCGGGTGGGCCCGAACCAGGGACAAACCCGCTTTTGCGCCGCTGGTTCAAAGGGGCTTTAAATGTTTAAACTCGATTGAGAGGGCGTGGGTTTACGAGTCGAGGTGTATGATCCTGTTCCCAGGCGGGTAGGCCAATTCAGAAGGCCTGAGGGACAGCAGTTGTCAGTCGGGAAGGGGAGAAGAAGAAGGAGGGAGGGAGGGGATGAGAAGGGGGCAGAGGGTGGATGGGGAGAGAGAGCGGGGAGAGCGGAGAGAGGCAGAGAATCGATGCGACCGCACGTGAGTGAGCGGAGAGGAGGAGGGAGAGCGAAGGGATATCGTGGTGGGAGCCTGGGAGGGGGTGAAGGGGGCTTTGGGGGTACAACTTTAAATACATTTTGATTGTTTAAACTTCATATTTGAATTTTTAAATATTTAAGTTTTATCGGCGCCAAGAATATTTCTTTAATTTCTCGTTCGGTTGCACTATTCCGCGTCCAATAGATTTGTATTGCAAAATGTAGCACTGATGAAATATTAAAAATAATATTTATTTCACAAATAATTCAAATAATTAAATTCGATCAACAATGTCGCTAATAGATGTGACTTGTAATGCGCTCCAACTCAAATGATGTACTGTATTTCACAAAGCTGGTCAATTTGAGACGTTAATGCGCCGGTTTTGAATTTCGTAATCTTTTATTGTATTTTGCTACTATTTCCGCGTTTTGTTCGAGTTTTGTCTTGCATTTCTTCAATTCAGTATTGAGGATGTCGTGGCGGGGTGGTTTCCAGCGAGGCGGCTACCAGCAGCGCTTCGTTTCTGCCTCTTCGAACTCGTCGAATAACACTTCAAGTGAGACAAATAGCTGGCTATTTCTTCTTGAATTGAGGGTTATTTGTGGCACAAGAAAGTGGGAGATCTTTCTCGCTTGTTGTCTGGAGAAGTATTTCGCTAAACTTAACGGAAAAGTGTTAAAGAACGGCCGATAAAAAGTATTGAGACCGGTGTACTCCTGGGTTTGACAAGCTGACAGTTTGTGCATAGAGCATTTTTTTCTTGATTTTACAACCTGAACGGCTACTAATTGAAATGAAATTTCACGTCGGCGTATACATACCTCCGGGAACAACAAGGCACTTGCTAAATTTTGGTAATGCAGTGTTAATGTTCTAGTTATCCTTTGTTTTCCTTTCCTTATCTAGAATCATCTTTAGGCATGAACTTGGTGGCTCCTCCGGTTCCTCAGGGGTCTAATAAATAATACTGGGGTGCATCCTTTTCGCGTTTATTAGCCAATCCATATTATAACGTACTGTTCAGGCATGAACTCGGTGGCTCCTCCGGTGGCGCTCACGATGCCGAACGCGGCGGCGGTCGCATCAGGCGCGAGGCCGATGGTCGGCATGCACGACCCGCAGCAGGCAAAGAGAGAGGAGGACAAGAGGAAGGAGGAGGAGGTCAGCTCATTGGTTCACTACTATGATTAATTAGTTAATTAGTTACTAAAGGTTAGAATATTGTTCACGGTATGAGAAACTATCTGAGTGAGTGAACATATTTGTGAAGACCCTTGGCAAAGTGAAAAAATCGAATTCGCCCAAAATGTGCATACATGTAGTACTCGACGAAGCCTGGTTACCCATCACTTATTTAGTGTTCTAAATCATTCCCAACGAAGTGCGCCAAACTTTAGGAGTGCTACCGTAATCCCACGATTTTTCTTATTTCGTCATCGATTAGAACGGCACATATTCTAAAACATCCGACGCTACCTGCCCATTATACCACACAAGTTTCATTGCGATCTGATTCAAACCCATCGAAAAAAGTCGAAAAGTCAAAAAAAATTTTAAATTTTAAATTTGAGTTCGTTCAGATGGGTGGGAAAGAGCCATTTTTATTTCAGCATTGCATAGAGCACCCATGACACATTCTAAAATAAAAATATGGAAAAAATAAAAAGGTCGGTTTTTGAGATATTGACGAAAAAAGACTAGATCTTAGAATAAAGCCAGTTTGTTATAAGATCGATAGCCTACCGTAACCCATCCTGGATGCAGTACTCGATAAACAAAATCGATTAACATTATCAGAATTTCGATATTCCTTCGCGCGCGCGGGAGCGAAGATTTTTAAAAGCTACCGTAATCCATGTGGAATTACGGTAGCTTTTAAAAACCTGCTCTCACGCGCGCGCGAAAGAATATCGACATTCTACTAATGCTAATCGATTACCCCCATCGAGTACTACATCCAGAATGGGGTACGGTAAGCTATCGAGCTTATCACAAACTGGCTTTATTCTAAGATTTAGTCTTTTTTCGTCAATATCTCAAAAACCGACCTTTTTATTTTTTCCATATTTTTATTTTAGAATGTGTCATGGGTGATCTATGCAACGCTAAAATAAAAATGGTTCATTCCCACCCATCTGAACGAACTAAAATTTTAAATTTTAAATTTTTATCGACTTTTCGATTTTTCCCATTGGGTTTGAATCACATCGAAATGAAACTTGTGTGGTATAATGGGCAGGCAGCGTTGGATGTTTTAGAATATGTGCCGTTCTAATCGATGACGAAATAATAAAAATCGTGGGATTACGGTAGCACCTCTAATGTTTTGCGCACTTCGTTGGGAATGTTTTAGAACACTCAATAAGTGGTGGGTGAACAGGCTTCGTCGAGTACTACACGTATGCAAGTTTTGGACAATTTCGATTTTTCGCACTCTGAGTCAAACAGTCTCTCGTATAGTGTTGAAATTGGTATTTTTGGCTCTCTAAGGAATCTGTGAGTTTTGTGTTTCTACGAGAATTTAAATTTGGAATGTGCAGAGGTTCAATACTATTCCGAGCAATACTATTATAGTTTTCATCATATAAAAGCATAATGGCTAGTACATAACATGCTTTCGATAATCACATTAATTGAGTTGTTGTCACTTTGCAGTACAACAACCTCGTTTCGGGCGAGAAGAAAATCGAGCGAGAGAGGAGGAAGAGACTGTATGAGGACGAGTATCTGGAGAGGGACGACAGCGATGAAGATGAGAAGAGGTACGGTAGGGAGAAGTACTGTAGGGTACGGTGGTAGTTCTCATTGATTACGGTATGATTGGGTACAGTAGGAACACACGATATTTGCTTTTCCCCCAAAAGTGCAGCGTTACCGTATTCTAAAAATATAAAAATACCGTAATGTTCCTGCAGATCTTCTCGAGACCATCGACGAGACCGCGATAGAGACGATAAAGGAAGGGACAGGGACGACAGACACTCGAGGTGCGATTTTGTAGCTTTTTTTTTAAATTTTAGATAGGAAGAACGCCTCCGAACGAGGAGAGAATTCCACCCTTCTTTTTGCAATGTACTGCATCGCAAATCTTCCTTGTAAATTGAAAATTCTTTTCCCTGGCAGTACCGTATCTATCTCTTATGTTTCAAACCCGGAATTTTTTTGTAACGTTATTGAATCAATTTCAGTCGCTCTTCTCACCACAAGGAAAAGAAAGAGGAAAAGAAGGAGGAGAAGAAGGTTGAGGAGGATGATGAAGAAGATGAATTGGATGCATTCATGGCTGGAATCAATCAACAGGTTAGTGAAGGATATGTTTTTTATCTTGTCTAGGATCTGGAATAGGGGAAGTACCGTACACATATACACATACAGTATGCTCTACCGTATAGTATGGTACAAAAGTGGTAAAATACCGTAATCTCAGGCTACGAAAGAGAAGGCGGATGCTATTGCGAAGGATATCACCCGAAGAATGGGCAAGGAGGAGGAACCGAAAGTGGTACGTACTTATAATGACGTCATACGGAATTGTCCAGCATGGGGTTATCTTCAGTTGGGAGGGGCTTATTTTTTTTCGAAAATTTTGGGAAAAAGCGATATTTAGACTCGGGAGAGAGAGGGGGGGGGGCACTCTTATTGTACATGCGAGAACTGGGAAAACCAAGGAATGAAGTGAATTTAAAATTTGTAAATATTTTAGGACGACAAGAACAAACTCGGGCGAACGGACATCGATGAGGAGGACATGCAGGAGAGCTTCATGAAGTGAGCTAACTAATAATTTTAAAAATATATATATTGTAGTGATAAGTTGATGTTGCTTTTTTTACAAAAATAATCTCGAAAAAGCTATTTTGGCGCTAGTTCGTTTGGCTGCTTGGTGAACTGGCGTTGCACCTTTGCATCTTCTTCAAGCAGTCAAACGTGCAAGCGGTGGCATTTCGGCAATTGTTAAAATAATGAATTGCAGATTCCTCGAGGAGAAGAAGGCGAGTGCAACCGAGGAAGAGGACGTGTATGAGTACGACGAGGATGGAAACATCATCTGGACATGGAAGAAGGTACGGTAGGGGGTACTGTAACTGTAGATACAGGAAGGTACGGTAGAGGGAACTGTAGCTGCTTGGAAGAAAGTACGGTAGAGACTAGGGCGGCAAGAACTGATCACGGGTTGATTTTTTGACCCTCTAAAACGGGTCAGATACGGGTCGGTCAGACCCGTCGGATACGGGTCAGACACGGGTCAAGGGTGAGAGCGAGAAAGGAAGAGGAAGAGCGAGAGATCATGTTGAACGGAGAGAGCGCAGAGAGACGAGACTCTCTGTGCTCTCTCCCTTTATCACACTCTCTCGCTCTTGCTCTTCCTTTCGAGGGGGAGTGAGAGCCGCTTGTAACCCGAAAATAACGGTTCAGAAACGGGTCAGGGTCATAAAATCGGGTGACCCGGCGGAATGGTGAATAGCGCGGGTCACCCGTGACCCGTTCTTGCCGCCCTAGTAGAGACAATCTTATATCCAGGGAGTAGTACTGTTTTCTTTTGACTCGATGGTTTCCATTCTGCTATTGTTATCGCCCGTGCCCGTACCATACCTAGAACTATGGAAACCATGAGCGTACTGTTCCATTAAAATCTCTTCTTTAGATAATCGATCCCCTTCCTGCACTAGATCATTCCACCGTCGCCTATCAGCCCTTCCACAAGAATTTCTACGTGGAGCACGATGATATAAAGTGAGATTTAGTTAATTAAAATGATAAATACATTGATTAAATTAAAATATAATATTTAATTTACATTTCTTCCTTAGAAACCTGAGCTGGATGGACACACAGAGGCTGCGGCGCAAACTGTGCATCAATGTGAGACTTCTTTACTGTTTTTGTTTCTGACTAAAATCATATTTTAGTTAGTTATCCGAAATCGGAAATTTCGCTTTCTATTTTGCTCATCATGGTGGTTGTTGGTTATGATAGTTTCCCAAATGGACATGGTTGGGCAGCTTTGTTGATATCAGCATAAGTTTCGCGTTATAAAATTAACGTATTATGCAAGCAATATTCCAGACTGCTGGTCACGGAGTTCCCAAGCCTGTGGCTTCCTTCGCTCATCTCGGATTCGACGAGGGACTCATGAAGGAGATCCGAAAGAGCGAATACGAGCATCCTACGGCCATCCAAGCACAAGTGAGGAGATGTACAGTTGCTCTGGAGGGTTACTGTACAATTTTATGATGCGGCGTGGTTGCATAATGGACAGGTGGATACTGTAGTAGGTGCTTGATGCTACATGGATGTTTGAGACTACAGAGGCGATTTGAATCATGCGCAGTAATCGAGTCTTATTCGATTCTGCAATTTTTTTTTTCATAAAACATTCTTGAATACAGTAGATCCAATTGCGTTAGTAATTCTTCTTGGTCTTGTGATAATATGTAGGTAATGATTACAATATTGCCCCCCCCCTCAATAAATGTTTTCAGTCTATTCCCTCCGCACTCTCTGGTCGGGATGTGCTGGGCATTGCGAAGACTGGTTCGGGAAAGACTGCAGCCTACCTCTGGCCAGCTATCGTACACATTATGGACCAGAAGGACCTGCAGGTATGATACAATTTTGGTTCCCCATATCGCTGTATCATGTTTTTCGCCAGTTTCTTTAAATGGGAACCCTGTTTTATATGCGAAGATTAACTGAAGATTGCTGAAGTTGATTGTTGAAGTGCCGTCGCATTTTTGGAAGTCTTGCACCGTTGCTTATCTAATAAATTTTGGATTCCAGTAAGGCTTTTTTAAAGTACATCAAAATAATGCAGGAAGGCGATGGACCGATTGCTCTCATCGTTGTGCCGACTCGCGAACTCGCACTGCAGGTAATCGATAATTGGAATACTGTAGTTTGTTGTCTGATCTCTGAGTAGTTGTAGTTTGATCTCAAAGACTATCTACAATGGATATTCTAGGTGTACCAGGAGGCGAAGCGCTTCTGCAAGGCCTACAATATCAACGTCATCTGCGCATACGGAGGAGGTCAGTGTTGATCTGTGGCCTTTAATCCATTTTACCTCGTTCGTCTTAAAATTTTAGTGATGTGTAAAGGGTACATTTTCTCGTTAAGTTTAACTAGGTGCATTCAAGCAATCTAGTTGGTTCAATAACTCACTAACCCTATCCCGTTGATGTGTTGTCGCATGGTTGCGTAATATTTCTAAAAAAATCCAATTGTAGGCAGTAAGTGGGAGCAGAGCAACGAGTTGCAGGGAGAAGGAGCGGAGATGGTCGTGTGCACTCCCGTTAGTTTGTTTTGCTGTCTTTTTCGTTGTTGTTATTGTTTTGGCTTGTTGGGGGTCTAGTATTTTTGGTGAGAACCTGACAAAGCGGTACTGGTTATTTAGCGTTCCGAAGATCTCACATATGCCCTGTACTTTAGGGTTGGCAATCGGTGTTCCCCGATTGACGTAATAGAATAGGCCATATTTTGCAGGGTCGAATTATCGACTTGGTCAAGATCGAGGCGACGAATTTCACTCGAGTGACCTACCTCGTGTTCGACGAAGCAGATCGAATGTTCGACATGGGATTTGGTGAGAAATATTGATTACATTGTTTCCTTCTTCTTCAGTTGTTAGTAGGGCTTAAAGAACGGATCACGGGTTGACCTTTTGACCCTCTAAAACGGGTCAGAAACGGGTCGGTCAGACCCGTCGGATACGGGTCAGACACGGGTCAAGGGTGAGAGCGAGAAAGGAAGAGGAAGACCGAGAGAGTGCGGTAAATGGAGAGAGCGCCGAGAGACGAGTATCTCGGCACTCTCTCCCTTTATCGCACTCTTTCGCTCTTCCTCTTCCTTTCTAGAGGGAGTGCGAGCCGCTTCTAACCCGAAATTACGGGTCAGAAACGGGTCAGGGTCATCAAAACGGGTGACCCGGCGGAATGGTGAATAGCGCGGGTCACCCGTGGCCCGTGCTTGCCGCCCTAGTTGTTAGTCTGGTCGTGTTGGAATTTAAAACACGTTTGTGAAACTGAAAAATACCCTGATGGAAAACGAATTAATATTTATTCAGAGGCACAAGTGAAATCGATCTCCGACCACATTCGACCCGATCGCCAATGCCTCATGTTCTCAGCCACATTCAAGTCAAAGGTGAATACCAAAATCACGGATCTTATTTGTGTTTTACACTTTGTTGGAAAAATATAATATCCCTGCGTGTTTGAGTTTCACGTACTATTGATATGAGCCAGTCTTGAGCAACGGACAATCGTCAGAACTTTTCCTTTCCTACTCAGATTATAATTATTATCTTGTTCAGGTGGAGCGACTGGCCCGTGAAGCCCTCAACGATCCCGTCCGTATCGTGCAGGGAGAGGTACGGTATCTTTGATCTACCAATCTATCGACAACTGACTCCACTAGGCATCTGCGTAATATTATGCTTAATTAATTAATTAATTAATTAAATCTTAGGTTGGCGAGGCGAACGAGGACATTGACCAGCACGTGGAGGTTCTTCCCTCACTGGATGCGAAGTGGAACTGGCTCACTGCCAGACTCGTACAATTCGTTGCCTGTCAGTGTTCTTTGACAATTGATACTTTATATTTATTCTTCTATTTTGCACGCAATTCCTCTGCCCCAACGCCAATTTTTGGTTTCAAGAAATTAATAAAACTAGTGAAGCAAAGGCGCGCTTGTTTTGGGGATGTGTCTATTAATCATAATTAATATTGATTGCTGCATGAACATGGCGGCATGTATTATCATATGTGAGCAATTGGCGCTGATTCACCGTTTCAAAATTATTACTTAGAGAGCTTTCTAATCAAATTCCAAACATTTCTCCTTGAATTTTGGTAAACATGTAAAATTTATAATTTCAATTTTCAGCTGGCAAAGTGCTCATCTTCGTGACTAAGAAATTGAACGCGGAGATTCTCGCAGATAAACTGAAGAAGAGAGACTTCAAGTGAGCGGTTTTATATTAACATTCCACCGCATGACCATTGTAGCATTCTGGTTTCAATACGCTTATAGCTGTGGTGAAACACGCTTGCAACAATAGACTTGACTCATCCAGTATAAAACTGTTCCGTTCTAACCTTTAACTCTTCCCTCACTCAGACTGGTCCTTCTGCACGGAGACATGCAACAGCACGAGAGGAACGAGCATCTCGTCAAGTTCAGAGGGAAGACGATCGACCTCCTGGTGGCGACTGATGTGGCCGGTGAGAGATATGGGGTTGATCTTTGATCTTTGTGTTTTTTAAACTTAATTGTTGATTTGAGAGATAAAAATTTATGAAAGCGCATTTCTACCTCGTTTCTGAAAGTTTTTTTTGCAATGTGTAATAAACCGTCTAAAATCCGGGACTATTAAACGAATCCTCATCTCAGCTCGTGGTCTGGACATTCCCGAGATTCGGACGGTGATCAACTACGATATCGCCCGTGATATCGACACTCACGTCCATCGAATCGGAAGAACCGGAAGAGCTGGTGAGAAAAGAATGATCAGACTCTTTTGCATGGAATGTGTGGTATGCCGTAGCTGATAAAAAATAAGGATATGATGGTTCCTGTTTATTTATGAACATATTCACTGCTGACTTAGTTTTTTGTGATCTGATCATTTTTTATTGAGCGGCCCGTGATTCGGAGTGACATCGAATAGATGTATGAATAGTTATTTTTTTTAAAACTACTGGGCTGGATGAGTGCCTCTTAAGAGACCCTCCACGAGAGAACGTAACAACTATGCAGAGGTCCACGGATGGTCAAAATTCAAATAATTTCCGTACTTTTTTTCTGAAGTGTAGTCCCCGAGTGCTGATTGACGGCCGCAATAGCTAAGGCTAGGGGTCGATTTTGAAAAAGTTTCAGGTACCTCCCATTTTTGGGGTCAAAAAAGAGTCGATATCACAGAATGACAAGGCATATATATTTCCTGACGTATTTTCACTCGTAGAAACCGAATTTGTGCATCCCAGTGCGAGAAATCGTGATTGGAACAACTTATCCTCGAAAAACCACTTTTTCGACTATATTCTTCCCATTTTCGATGATTTCGAATTTTTTGCGTAGATTTTAAATACGATTTTTGGAATCTCCGCATAAAAGTGTACATCATATAAAAAAATCAGAATTTTAAAAATTGAGACTTTTCAGATATTTTGATCCAAAAGTCGATTTTTAGCGCAAATTGGCAAATATGACCCAGAGCCGACCGCTAAAATCTCAACGCTAATGTCTGTATTGAACCGAAAATACTTCAGTGTGCCTCAATTAGGTATTATCTTTATAATTGGATGTTGAAATCGATGAAAATCGCAAAAAATTTAAAATCTCATTTTTTCGACCCCATAAAACAGGCCAAAATAGTCAGTATCTCAAAATATTATAAAGAATATGTTTTCTAAAGTATTTTCACTCGTAGAGACCGAATTACGATAAGAGAGCACTCGAAAAATGTTTTAACGTTGTTATGATTTTCAGAACTTTTGGTCCATTTTTGAAATTCAAATTTTTGACTTTTTCGAAGTTCGATTTCTATTGGTGTCATCAGCATTTTTAATGATGAAAATGATCGTACAAGTCACATACAAGCATTTTCGTTCCATGAAAGGCATCATATTGGGGTGTCCGGAAAGTTCGTATAATTTTTTGTTTTTATTTTTTATTCAATGCTTTACAATTCTCAGTGACCAATGTATGCCCCCTTCTTTCTCACTACCTCCCTCCAGCGATTGGGCAGGGTCTCGATTCCTCTCTTCCAGAATGCGGGTTTCTTCGAGACCGCCCAGTTCACGAAAGCCCTCACAACTTCATCTCGATTCTTGAACTTCTTTCCTTTGCAGAAGTCAGAAAGAGAGCGGAAGCAGTGGTAGTCGCATGGGGAGAAATCCGGGGAATACGGTGGATGGGGAATCCTCTCGATCTTCAGCTCGCCCATTTTCTTCTGGGTCATCTTCGCTCGATGTGGGCGAGCATTGTCCATCAGAAGAAGAATTTTGCCCTGGTTCAGGAGTCTGGGAGGGACTCTGATCGCGACATCTTCCAGTTGTTCAGAGATGAGGTCGGCATTGATGCTGGTGCCAGGGGCGAGGATCTCCCAGTAGATGGGACCGAGCACTGAGAAGAAGAAGCAGAGGAGTTCCTTCTTTCCGTGCTCTTCCTTCTTCGGGACGGTCGTAGGCTTCTCATCTGCATCCACCCATTGCAGTCTCCTCACAGGGTTATCGTACGTGATCCACTTCTCATCTGTAGCGATGATGGAATTGACCCATCGAATATTGGATCTACGATAAAGTAATTCCCGACAGACTTGAACACGATTTTTCAGCTGTTCGGGGGAGAGGTCATGGGGAATCACTTGTGGGAGTTTCCGCTTCTTCCCAGATCGATGGAGGATATCGGACACCGTTGATCTGGGAGTACCAGTATCCTTCTTCAACTCTCGCACACTGGCCATGGGCTTGCGCTTCAGTGTACGGAGAACGAGAGGCTGATCGAGGGAGGGAGGGCGTCCAGAGCGTGGTTGATCATCAAGACCAAACTCCCCTTTCTTGAAGCGGGAGAACCACTTATAGCAGAAGGGTATGGAGGGGGCGTCAGCTCCTTCCGACTGGGCCAGGGCAGAGTGGGCCTCCTTCACGGATCGGCCGAGACGGTAGTAATGAAGTAACACTGCTCGGAGGTAGAGATGGGAGACCATCACAAGAATCAATGTAGCAACTAGGAGACTGATTCAAGCTTCTCATTACTTAACGTCAGAATGATGCAATACATTGTTGACAAACAGATTGCGCAATCACTGCATTTGATCGCGAACTGACTTTTTTTCGAAGCATTATACGAACTTTCCGGACACCCCAATAGTTGAAAATTTTACCCTTGGCTCTGGGTCATATTTGCCAATTTGCGCTAAAAATCGACCTTTGGATCAAAATATCTGAAAAGTCTCAATTTTTAAAATTCTGATTTTTTGATGCCATGTACCCTTTTATGCGTAGATTCTAAAAATCGTATTTACAATCTGCGCAAAAAAATCGAAATCATCGAAAATGATAAGAATTTAGTCGAAAAGTGGTTTTTCGAGGATAAGTTTTTCCAATCACGATTTCTCGCAATGGGATGCACAAATTCGGTTTCTACGAGTGAAAATACGTCAGGAAATATATATGCCATGTCATTCTGAGATATCGACTTTTTCGACCCCAAAAATGGGAGGTATCTGAAACTTTTTCAAAATCCACCCCTAGCCTTAGTTATTGCGGCCGTCAATCAGCACTCGGGGTCTACATTTCAGGAAAAAAGTTTGGGAATTATCGAATTTTTGGCCATCCGTGGACCTGTTATCGAATTTTTGGCCATCCGTGGACCACGTTCTCTGGTGGAGGGTCTCTTAAAAATTAAATAGTAATAAAATACTTTTCAGGCCAGAAGGGCACGGCGTACACGTTGATGACTGAGGCGGACAAGGAACAGGCGGGACACTACGTGAGGAATCTGGAGAGTGTCAACCAAGAGGTGAGGAGAGGGGAGGGTGCGGTAGATTGAGAAGTATGAGCAAGGGTGGACTGCGGGGGTGTTCATCTATGCAAATCAGGCATGTCATTCGGCCATGGTCGCGAAATAGCAACTGTAAAAGTTTTCGAATTTTGCCTTGTACCATTATGCTTTGAATACGATCTGCATTTAATTCAAGCGATTGAATCTTCAGTTCTGCTTTAACCAAAGATCGACAAACCATGCGCAAATAGTTTTACATTTTTAAGAATTTTATTTTGAGCAAGATGTCTCGCTTGTTGATGATTCGTATTATCAGGTGCCAAAGGAGTTGCTGGATCTGGCCCTGAAGGCGCCCTGGTTCAAGTCGTCCCGCAAGGAGGGAGGCGGCGCCCCACAGCCTTCTGGACCCGGTGCCCGATTCGGGCTCGGGTACCAGCCCAAGCAGAGACCCACAGGACCAGGAAGAGGTACGGTAGTCTGGATGCGGTATACTATAGACAATGAAAATAGATTGACACGATAGCCGACCATTTGATTATGGTATCTTCACAATTTCATGTTCAGGCAAAGAGCACAACCCTCTAACGGCGAATCTCAACAAGCCATCGGGATCCGGAATGGGAATGGGAGGAGGAGGAGGAGGAGGAGGAGGAACGGGTACGGTATTCTTGATTGATTTATGAGTACTCTAAGTTAATTCGATTTTCTAATAAAGTGGGCGACCTTTATTCACTAAAACATTTTGGTTGATTTTTACAACTGGCGAATTATGGTTACGACTGATCGAATTAATACACTTTATTAGCAATGATAGATACTTCAGGAGCGGTATTGGTTGTTCACAAATATATTAATATTATCATTTGCAAATCGAATGCTGTTTTTAGTATACGGTGTTTAGCAAATTCAATCGATTTCGTTTCAGGCGGCGGTCCTCTCTCTGGCCCCGCGTCCTCGAGCAAGCTGGGCATGATGAAGAACTCGTTCAAGGTACGGTAGGATTACTGTATGCTAGTAACCCAACTGTTTCTAAAGTGATGTTGTATGCTATGCAGACAAACTGTAGAATAGTAGAGCATGTCATTGCCAGTCAGTCATCGATAGATCTGTCCTACCCCTACCGTACTTTTCCCTTTCAGGCGGCTTTCCAGTCATCGTTCACTAAGTCGAGCGAATCGCTGGCTCCTGCTGCGGCCTCCGATCCGCGACCCGAATGGAAGAAGAAAATCGACGAATTGAATGCAAAGTTCACCGCACAGGCTGGTGAGTGGAGTGCGACTATCTTTGTCCAAAACATATTTCCTTGTTATATGGAAGTGTAGAAATCGGAACAATATTTTGCTAATACTTTTATCTTTTTACTTCTGATTTAGGAAAATAACGGATTTCTCAATTCTATTATTTAACTATATGCTTAGCCATAAAATATCCCGAAACTTGTATTCATATCAAGTGAACGATTCTTGTTACACTCATTCCGGAAGAGTTTCCGATTGTTTGAAACGTTGATGCTGTGTAGTTCCGCAAGGCTAACAACAAAAATAATAATCCATTCTTCATTGCAGCTGCTGCGGGTCAACTAGGCAACTCCAGCCAGTCGCAGTCCTCAGCAAGAGACGACGTCGCCCCATCGAAGAAGAGCAGATGGGCTCAGTGAGGAGGAGTACGGTAGCCGATCAGTTTACGATAAATATTCACTGATCAATGATCCGTAAATTGAGGTTTACGGTATTCGACTAGTTCATTGCTTGTTGATTTCAAAGTTATTGTCCTGGTAATTTATTCACTGTTTGGTAATTCGATCATTTTTTATTGTTTTGCGTCCATGAGCGGGTATAATAAAATCTTTTCCACAGAGTTCTTGTATTACGCATACAAAAGGTGGTCTTACTGTTTGGAATTCTTTTTCAGCTTTGGTCTAAAAATAAAATAAATTACGATCGCTATTTGTAAATGTCTGGTGCGCTGGACGATTAACGCCGAACGAATGAGTGAGTTCTCGTTAGAAGTGGAGTCGGCCAGGGTATGGTTAGTGCATTGTAGACTACTACAGTCTGCAGGCAAGTGCTATAGTCCTGGCTCTGATAATACATGGTTCAACGCTATTTTATCGATGATATCTCAATAAAGTTAGTTTATTCTGCAGTCGTACAAGCAGCCCAAGTCTGTGACCACTACCAACGGAAGGGAGCTCAGGAAGGAAAGATTCCTTGAACTGATCCGAAAGATGATGTGACATAGATATTACCGGTTTCACACGTTGATGATAACTGTTTGCTGGGCGAGATTACCGATTGTTAAAGAATGCATTTGTCAAAAATAAAACAATATTTTTACTGCTATTCAGACGTGAGTAAAGCCGTGGAAAAAGTCAAGGAGAAGAGGAAATATTTGAATTCCCGCAATTCCGTATATCGGCTCCCAGTAGAGCTAGCGACTTGAAATTTGGAATATGAGGTGTAAAATCGATTTACACCCCAAAAATAAAATTTCAAGTCGCTAGCTCTACTGGGAGCCGAGATAAAAAATTGCGGGAATTCAAATATTTCCTCTTCTCCTTGACTTTTTCCACGGCATAAGATGCCACAGAAGGGATCCATCACAAGGATGAAAAGTTAGAGCTTTAAATTTTAGTATATTTTAGTTTTTTGCAAAACTGAAACATGTATGGAGGTATCGCTCTAGATTATTGACAATATTATAGAGTTCACGAGTGAGTCATGTATTTTCTTTAAAAATTAGACCGAAACCTACCAAGGAGTGAAATTATTCGTGAAACCTCATCCCACGCTACTGAACGTTTACGCGAGTAAAATCTATTGCGGAAGGTTAATTGCTCGTCCTCACCAAAAACTGATCAAGAAATCACGATCGCTCAAGAATTTATTTGTCGATTTACATTGCGAATGCTATTAAGTGACCCTCCACGAGAGAACGTAACAACTGTGCAGGGGTCCACGGATGACCAAAAATTCGATAATTCCCATACTTTTTTTATAAAGTGTAGGCCCCGAGTGCTGATTGACGGCCGCAATAACTAAGGCTGGTGGCCGATTTTGAAAAAGTTTCAGTTACCCCCAGTTTTTGGAGTCGAAAAAGTCGATATCTCAGAATGAGATGGAAAGCAGATATTCCGACGTATTTTCACTCATAGAAAACGAATTTCGATATTAGAATGTGAGAAAATTCGAAACAAAAAAGTGTAGGTCGAAAAACCACTTTCCCGATCATATTTTGCTCGATTGTAAAAAATCGAAAAATTTCGGAGCATTCTAGCTATGATTTTCAGAATCTACGTCTAAATAGCACTCAGGCTGAAAATATCAGAATTTAAAATCATGTATATTTGATGAAATTTAGGTCCAAATTGCGTCAGAACCGCAAAAATGCCGGATAGGTCGTCATGCAATTTCGATTTTCGTGCCAATAGAAGTGTATATTGCGTTGGAAACGCTTTAAAACATCAACTACGATCATTTTGAGTGTCCATTTGCTTAACAATACACACGAATTAATAATTTTCCAAAACTCATTTTCAGTTGGCTGTGGTGATGTCAAAAAGTCGAAGTGTCCAAATGATTCCAAAGAAAGATGTTTCCTATGTATTTGCAACCGTAGAACACGATTGTCGAGGTTATTCTCAAGGAAAATGTGATTGGACGCCACTGGGCTCAAAAAACCTTGTTTTTTTGGTCAAAATGACGTCATTTTGGAAGTCATAAGGATAATTTGTAAACTTGAAGCATTCGGATCGACATTTTTAGGTACTACATGACATAGTAAGTAAGTTATGAAACATTATTAGTTTCATAAACATTTAGTTTACATTCAACTATTTTTCAAATATTGATCATATGAGCACAGGACTGGAAAATATGAATTTTCGTAAATTCAAGTTTTTGAACTTCTCCCTCCTTTTGCTTATAAGGAAATGCTTGCAGTTGACGTTTCAATTTGTTTCGTAATCAATGGAAACTTCTATTGGCATGGAAATCGAAATTGCATGACGACCTATCCGGCATTTTTGCGGTACTGACGCACTTTGGACCTAAATTTCATCAAATATACATGATTTTAAAATTCTGATTTTTTCTGCTTAAGTACGATTTTAGACGTAGATTCTGAAAATCATTTATAATATTGTTGTTTGTGGACAATCTCACATTGGTCCGTTAAAAATAGTTTTATTCGTTCAGCACAATGCTACGTTCTCGCTCGAGTGATAGCCTGACGTCTTCCTCGTTCTCCGTCTATTGTTACTGTACAATGTTATGCCCCATGATAAATTTGTTTTTCATTTTTCAATAAGATCATCTGCAATGTACTGATAAGTTACGGACGAGAGTTTCTTACCAGTTTTGGGTTTAGAAGTAACAATTAGTCATTTAAAGTGGATATATCTAATTTGAAAACTTGGAAATTCGGATTTTATAAAATTGGCAAAACATCATGCATCGGACAGGAATTGAACCTTCGTCGACGAATGCGTGATAGAAAATCGATTGTTTCACATGATTGGGAACCGAAATTGGCATAGTGAATTGAGTAGGTCGATAGAGAATTGAATTCTGCATCTACTACTTCTAGAAAATTCTCTAAAAAGTGTCTCCATCACTGTCTCTTATCACAAAAACTGATTGAAAATGCACATTTCATGCAGCAAGTCGAACGATCATGCACCAATTTTTATGAAAACACAGTTTTAAGCATAACTTTTCATGCTCTTTCGAATGGTATGTAACATGCCCTTGGATATTGAGTTTCATTTTTCAAAATTGGTAGGTCAAAATGTTGAGGTAGGGACACAAAAATAATATGGGAGCATGTCCTACCGATAGGCATGACACCCCCAAAGTTTCAAGTCGATACGTTCATTTTGAAGCCTTGTGCCACCCCTCTCCGAATCTTACAGAGAACGCGTTTTAAAACGACACCTTCGGCCAATTGTTAACCATTTAGTTTACACATATTTCAGATAAACGCAATCGATATTTTTAGCAGGAATGGTAAGGGAATACGTCGTGATACGCAGGGCACAATTGCTCGATTATCATGACTACAACAGTACGGTAGGAGGGGGCGGAGCCAATAGATAAGTGGGCGGGGCTTCTCTCAGTACTCGTCATTTCCGGGCAGTTCGAAGGGCGTGGCGAATGCCTCGACCTTCTCGGCAAGATCCGCCAATTCCTTCTTGATCGACTCGTTCGTCTCAGTATACGCACGAAGGTCCTCAGAGGAAATCGATAAAGAGATGAAGAAGATATTTTATCCATTTACAACCTACGGTCATTCCTTCTACAACATTCATGAATAATGTTTTGTTCGTTCCAGAAACCGACGTATTCATCATTGTTGTCTTTCCCTTCCGAACAAATACTGCTAGTGCAGCCTGAACTCACCTGCATCGCAATTGTGCCTGCGCATAATTTTACAAACCCTGTTTCATCACAACAACAACCACAGCATTTCGTCTATCCAAATAGTATTTGCGGAACACACGCCCGCTTTGTGGGCAATGAAGACGACTTAATAAATACATTTTTCGGAATTTTTGTTGTGCCCACCGACTCACCCAATTCATTTCAAAATTGTTCAAATAATTCCCCACCTGTGCAACTCTAACCTGTACTAAGCAGATTTCAGATTTTAGAAACAGATTTCACGGAATGGTATCCTACCCCTTCCACCCTCTCTTCCCCCATCTCTGCAACCCCCACTCACCTTGATCGTCTTTCCGGCTTCCGCCTTGTGTTTGAGCAGGATCGAGATGCCCTCATGGATGAAGTCGGCCACCTACAGCAGAACAATGCTAAGGGGCGGAGCTTGTAGACGAAAGGGGCGAGGCCTAGCACCCAATCAATACTACATTATACCTTGACGAAGTCTGCCTCCTTGAATCCTCGCGAGGTTCCCAGACGGATGTTGCCTGCAAGAATCGATTAGAAATACCGTAGCTGAGGGACACCGTACTACTTTCGCTACAAACACATACCTCTACAATTATTCAATTGCTTTTTTTCTAGAATGAGTAACGTATCATCAATTACTCACTTTAGCAATCGCATGTTCAAGTGAGCCACCTGCTCCCCCAATTCACCATCACCCTCAATACAAGAATTCGTAAGTGCCTCCATAATCCTACCGTACTCTCTTCCAATGATACCTTAATCATACCGTATACCCTCACTCACCGGGTCGCAGGGCGGACACATCGCCGGGCAGGTGTTCTTGTTGCACGCGATGTGCGCCATGTCGAGCACGTACTCTGCGCCCGCGCCGTCGAGACCCTGAAGAAGAGATGAATAAATAATGAAGAGGAGTACGGCAGGAGTACTGTAACTGCAATGAGGAAAATTAGGCAAACAGGATGGTATGGTATTATTCAAATTGTAATGGCGGGATGCTGAGTACAATCGGGTCACATTTCACCCCACACTCAAGTGCCCTGTCCGTAGCTTCAACTCGCCATGAGCAAATTCGAAATAGCATGGATTCATTAGCAGAATCTATCTATATACTATACTATAACAGGGCCATAATCTTTGTACCGTGACAGTTCAAATTTTAACTCCTTATCTATCTGCACATTCCTAGTTCGCCTTTTACCTTGGGTCGGAGATCGACGAGACAGAGGTGGTTGTCGGTTCCTCCAGTGGCGAGTGCGTATCCGAGCTGGCTGAGTCGATTGGCTAGCGCTTGTGAGTTTGCGATCACCTGAGAGTACGGTAGAATATCGATCAGAACGGGAGTGATTATTGATTTATTTAATGAGTATTTTTCAAAATTTGCAATAGGTTTTACTTTTAATCTAGGTCGCGCAATATCATCAAAGATTCGAGGACTTCAATCAAGTTGAATCATCAGTGTAACCGGAAATCTTATTTTTCAAATTCGTGTTTTGAAAAAGAGCAACAATTTTTTACTGAGCAATAGCATGCCTGAGGAAAATTGCAAAATGGAATACATCTGTGGTATTCAAATATCCTTGCAGCTTTGAATCACCAAACAGGCTTTCAAACAACTACACTGCAACGCATTACGACGAAACTGCAGAGATTGAAATCGATAAATCGGTCGAATACCACTACCGTACCTGCTTCGAGTAGTCGACGAATTCGGGCGAGAGGCACTGACGCAGCGCCACTGCGATGCCTGCAGGAAGAAATCAATAACATAACGGCCTGGTTGATCTAGTCCCGGAGGTCGTACATCACATGATAAAGCTTTTCGTAGCCGATGAGGCCAGTCGTCGGGGCGACCTAATAATATCGATCGATCTTTTCTAATCAGATACCGTAATCTCTAATTACCATACCTTGTAGGGCAGAGACTGGAAGAATAGCGAGGTGGCCGAAAACTTCGTAGTCGGCGTTTAGAAACTGCAATGAAGGTATTTCTTAGCAGTTGACTTCTCGTTTTATTGTTCTTACAAATCCATTACTATATGTCAAATATATATTTTTTTAAAATAGAGATTGATGCGTTAAAAATATTATAATAACTTTTACAAACGCGTACAACCGGTTCTTCAAAATTGAATCTAAATGCCCCACCCGCCTTCCTTCCCCAATCGTAACTGTGCATCGTGAGATCTCCTAATTCAGCATTTCCAATCGTTCAATTGTTAACCATTTATTTTACACACAGATTTCAGATAATCACAATCGATATTTTTAACAGGAATGGTAAGTGAATACAACGTGATACGCAATTCACCTCTACTTCATTCTCAATCTCATGAAATTGTTGTGAAGCGTATCCAGATTTATTTGAATTCAATAACGTCACATTTCCCCCCTGGTCCTTCCGCGGTGAAACATATCGTAATTTTCATTTGCCCAATAACATCTGGAAATATTATTTTTCTATTTTTCGATTTTCATTTTTTTATCATTTTTCGATTATCATTTTTCGATGAAACATAACAAATTTCGACGAATATTGCCCTGATTTGCGCACCTCAGACCCTACTCCTCAGAGGAGGATGAAGCTATCGACATGGGGTTTGTGCAGAACGGTGCGCAAATCCTTTGCGCACAATCTGATAGGACAGAATTTGCAATTTCCTCCTTATTCCATAGCTACGTTCATTTTAGTGCGAAAAAACCTGCAATTCCGACCGCTCCCTTGTCTCATTAATCAAGAATGAATGGGATTGGCGTTGCCACGCAAATGAGCTTTTTCCCCCTCTTGACGGGGAGTGTTATGTTATTGATTTCTTCCTGCAGGCATCGCAGTGGCGCTGCGTCAGTGCCTCTCGCCCGAATTCGTCGACTACTCGAAGCAGGTACGATTATGAGATTCGATCGATTTATAGATTTTTTCCAGCCGCTAAAATTTTATCGTAGTGCATTAATGTGGTGTGAATTTCTTTGAAACATCATAGGGTGATTCAATCTCAAAACCAAATATGTATTCCTTATTGCAGTATTCCTCTAGCATGTCATTACGCAGTAAACAATTTAATTTTTGCTGTTGATGTTCACAGATTCCTGGTTACACTTATGAATCATAAGTTATGATCCAATTTGATTGGAATCCTTGCAGCGTTGATTTTCTTGACTATCATTGGGTAAATATCTTGCTAATTCTTCCTACGAAGTATAATGTTGGTAACAATGTAAGTCAACACTCGACTTGTTGTTTTCGTCCAATCGATATTTAACCGTAATATCAGGGGAATACGGTAGGAGTACGGTAGCAGTGAATAAAGATACAGTAGATGGTTGATTTTTGAACTGGTGCTTGTGAATTTGTATATTAAGGATCCAGGTGAATCGAGGGAGCAGGTGGTTCATTTGAACGTGCGAGTGCGAGAATAATCAATGGTCGGACCGTTTTTATCGTTACAAAAAATCTATATTTTTGATATTATCTGCATCTTTGACGTGAAAATTGTACGGTATCACTATGTTATTTCTAATCGATTCTCGCAGGCGGCATCCGTCTGGGAACTCCCGCGCTCACATCGCGAGGATTCAAGGAGAAAGACTTCGTTAAGGTGTACTGTAGTATTGATTGGGTGCTAGACCAGGCCCCGTTCGTCCATCAACTCCGCCACCTATCAATTCTTTGCTGTAGGTGGCCGACTTCATCCACGGGTGCATCTTCATCTTGCTCAAGCACAAAGCGGAAGCCGGAAAGACGATCAAGGTGAGTGGGGGATTGCAGAGAGGGGAGAGATGATTTAGAGGCCGCTGTGTAGATATAAATGTTGTATATTTTCCAAAGCAGTTTTATACTGCATAAGTGGGATAATATTATAATAATTTGGACCACCTACGATACGCCGACGATGTTGTATTAATATCGCACTGTCCCAAGGAGATTGAAAGAATGTTGGAGGAGCTATGATAAATCAAAGCAAGACTGTAATGATGACGAACGATGTACCTGTCCCCCAATCTGTTGACGGAAATCACCTAAAATTCGTGAATTCCTTTATATACCTCGGAGTGCGACTATGATTCGACCAGAACTTAATGCTTGAGTTGAACAGGAGAATTGGCGGTGCTTGGAAATCGTTTAACAAATTCTATGATTTCATGACGAGCCGAGGAGTCGGAATGTCACTTAAGACCAAAGTATTCAGAATGTGTATTGAACCGAATTTTCTGTGCGGATCTGAACTATGGAATTCAACTAAGAAGGAGAGAAAACGGCTAATCGTAACGCAGCGTGCAATGATGAGAAAAATGGCTGGAGTCACGAGACTGGACAGGAAAACAAATGAGTGGCTCAGCTTGAAAGTTCCCCTACCAGATATCCGTGTGCGAGCAATGTGCAGAAAATGGAATTGGGCCAAGCGAATTGCCACTATAGGAGATGATCGGTGGGCAAGAAAAATAACAAATTGGTCGCCTCTAGATAGAACGAGACCGCCCGGTAGACCGAAGATACGATGGAGAGATGAGTTTGTCAAGGCGATTGGACCGAACTGGGAATCTAAGTGCAGAAGACACCCTGATTTATGGAAAACTTGCATCGTTCAACAGGCATACCACCTGAAGCTTGAATAAATATTGTATTGTATTGGACTGTGTTCGAATGACAAGGGAAAACCGCGTAATTTTGTTTGCGCTTTTGATTTCTAATGTGACTATGTATTGGGGAAGTGAGTATTTTGTTGGACGAAGAGATCTGATTATTTTTGGGATTCAAATGAAGTATTAGAAAATTGTGAATATTTTCTTTGCAAAAGGGCGAATGCTGGTTGCACGAGTAGTTTGTGTGGGGACGGGAAGATGATAATTGTTGTACGGTTTCTATGGGAATGAAAATAAAATTATCAAGGTTGTTCAATATGTGAGCAATAGTGGAAAACAATTAAAGCAGGATAAACCCCCTAGATTATGATTGTGCTTTTTGTATACAGTGCAACGCTGATACTCGCTGTGAACTATTTTTTAATTCAATAGAGAAGTCGAAAATATTTCTCGCGGCGCTGCGGTCGTTCTGTCGTCACTATCGGGCCTACGCGCTTATTGAACGCGCCCGAAACGCTGATTCTCGCGGTGGATGAATAATGTTATAAATTCAAGGGATATATTGGACATTTGTTCTCGCTGCATTTTCTCGAAGTATCACCGAGATCGACTATGGATGCTTATCATCTAATACTGAAATACTGTTGCACGCGGAGAAGAAATCATTGAAATATTCGTAAATGTTTGCAATCTTTAGAGCCGAGGTCAATAGAGAACCAATTTCTTTCCGATTCATAGGTAGTACTCGTGGAGGGAGACATACGAGAGCCGAAAAATTTCGATCCGAGTCCGCGTCCGCGGTATTTCACCATTTATATCGAAACATAATTGATAGACAAATATCATTTTTTTAGATGAGAAAATCAAGTGTGCTCTTAAATATTGATGTAATAGAGAACCCTTAAAGTATTGATGATAGCGCCCAGAGGTAGGGGTCCGTCTCGTCAATCTTCGAAACATGTGATTTATTCCAAATAACTCTGATTATTCTAAATGTAAACGATTCATCGACCTGTACGAAGCAAACAACGAATGCAGCAGCTCTCTTGATACTAGGTAGTGCACGACTAGAGCCGTTTGATAACGTTGTGAGCCTCCATCTAAAACTTCCCCTGCGAACTACAGCAACTTTAACGAAAATCGTATTTTTTGTGAAAAATTCGAAGTTACACAGGCCTTTTCTTCTCGCACAGTAGACATACATGCACCATTTCAACGATAACATTCAAAAGGTCGACCATGTGCCTTTATATCGATATCATGGCTATATGTGGCGATTTGAGCCAAACAAACTATACGAACTCAAAGTTAGGGTCGGAAATCCGGCAAAACTTTATAACCAACCTAATATTATTGTTGTCAATTTCAAGATCTGTACGCTCATGAAAAGGAACTCGCAAATATCGCAGTGAAAGTCAAGGCATTCCTAACACTCTTAGAGGGTGTGATAACAATAATGTATCTTGTTATCTGGCGCAAGAAAATTTTAAACGTAAGCAACGAAAAACAACATGAGATACGATGTCACAACTAGGCAACAAAGGAGTGGGATGGGTGTTGTGAACTAAAAATGTGTAGAAGGGCGCGACGTAAGAGTAAGATATCCATGGGCTTCTCTATGCGCTCGCTAAATACAATATTTCCGATGCTCAGTGAAGACGGTTGAGTATGCTGTGTTTGATCAATAGTTCCACATTTCTCCAGATTTCGTAGTTGCGCGATTCAGGTTACACACATGTGGATTGTTTCCTGAGAGCTCTTCTGAACAATTTTTGCATGCTCTTCGCCCAGAAAAATAACAAATGAAGAGAACGGGATGCTCATTTTAGATTATTTTCTTTTACGTTGTCATTATTAATCGTACTTATGCAGCATCCCGTCTGAACTTTCAATGGTTTTTCTTTCAATCCTGTTTATCATCACTATCATGTACATTAGCTTATTGCAAACTTCTGAAACACTGTTGCTCGGGGGTAAATGAATCAATCCGAGAGGTGTAGCCTACTAATAGGGATATCGGAAATTTTATTTCGACATACTTTGCTCTACCTCATCATTCATCATACAAAAACATCATCATACATCATCATACAAAAACGTTACCAGACGAGGAACCAAGCTAGACAAAAGCAAGAGGAACGGGCATATCACGCGTGTCACCTAAGAATCGAATAGACTAGCTGACATTGGAAAAGTCGAAAATGAGCAAATTTCATTTTTGGATAGTCCATAGGGTCCCTCACAAGATAGCTTCGAGATTTTTGGAAAATCGCTTAATTCTGTCATTATTTAGGTCGTCTGACCAAAAAATGCAAACTTTGGAGCCTCACAGCTCATCTGAAAATCAATTTGATGACAAACTGAAAATAACGATTAGTTCCTAGCACCCCTAAGAGTGTCCTTAAACAATTGTGACGCCGATATCGTAATTAGCATTTTCGTTATTCGATTAAAATGAATCATTTTCACCACAAATCGAAGCCCAAGCTGAATGTATGTAAGACCTAGATCTCGGAAAGACGAATCGAATGATATGCTAAACACCTATCATAAACTTGTGTGATCATAAGTTAGCGCGATTTTAACTTTCCATTCCTACTTGACAATAGTGATGATTCATCACTAATCATTGTTGTCACTATTGTAAACTAGCAATGGAAAGTTAGTAATCGATCTAGGTCTTGGACATAATATCAACATGGGCTTCGATTTGTGGTGAAAATGATTAATTTTAATCGATTTACGAAAATGCAAATTAAAATATTGGCGGCCCAATTGTTTAGGGACATTCTTAGGGGTGTTAGAAACAAATCATTGTTTTCAGTTTGTCATCGAATTGATTTTCAAATGAGCTGTGAGGCTCCAAAGTTTGCATTTTTGGTCAGTAAAAACTTTGACGACCTAAATAATATCAGAATTAAGCGATTTAAAAAAAAAGGTTGAAGCTTTCTAGTGAGGGACCCTATGGACTATCCAAAAATGAAATTTTCTTATTTTCGACTTTTCAAATGTGATCTATTCGATTCTTATGTGACACGCGTGTTATACTCTCTACTGAACTTATAAGATAAGAGGCGAAGAGAGAAGCTCTCGTTCTGAATTCTCTTCCATTTACATTATGATTGTATTAGTTTGACCTACTGATCTATTTAGTGTTATGTAGTGACATACTCATCCGAACCATCAAAACTGAAGACTTAGCAGTAGTGGTGAATAGCCTTTGAAACATAACAATTTATTAAAATACGATGGGTAAGATTGGACTACCCCCGAACCCGTTTCGTTAGCAATAATATTCAGGCGTACTCGCTTCGCATATTTCTCGCTAGGGAAGAGGATGAGACTAAAGTAACGGCTCTTTTACCACTGATCACTGCGTCGATAGTCAGATTGTACAGGCGCAACAGTTCGACCGCACTTAATATTTCAAACATTTCTAAAGTTCTTAGGGACAGCAATTCCCTGAAAATCTATGTTTTGTGGTTATCGGAAGTGCCGATAACGATAGTGAAATTCACTTCGCTCAAAAATAATCAGATGTCTTTAGATGACGTCACATCGATGTAAAATATCAAGCGTCTAAAACACACTATCTGAGAAAATCAACATATTTCTTCAGCGACTTGGTGCAGGCCGAAAATGTGAATTCCTTCTGACTTCCCCAGTAGGTCGGCCACGACGAGGGTAACCGACGAGCATCGCCAGATTTTTTTAATGTCCCAGATCTGCTTCCACGCGGTGGAAGCAGATCTGGGACATAAAGCAAAAAATTTTGTAGCATCAATAATGTAAGAATGAATTAAAGTCCGCAAGGGTTTCAAAATGAATAAAAATGGTAAAGGTGCAGCCACTTCAAGCGATTTTACAGTCGTAAACGATATGAAAGATATCACGTAATTTGGGAAGATACTATCATTTTTCGCAGCAGGTTTAGCAACATTACTCCTTGACCATTTTCCACTTCGCTGGGTGGTATTCTCTCGGTGATGGGAGTATTCAAAAACATTTCATCGTGTCTTAGGGATTCAGTAACGCGCATACTCTCCTCTACTGTACTGAACCTATATTCGACAGAGCAATCGGGGGACTATCCGGTAGCGTCTCCGACGCATCTTTTCGGTATTGGGAGCGCCTGGAATATCTTAGTGCCAAAAGTATAATACTTTATATTTTTTTGCGATATCGAGGCATTCCAATAGTCACCCGTCTTAGGTTTCGCACAAGCCAACAAAAATTAACTCATTTTGCGACGCAGATGAAGCCCGATTTTTCACACCAGGTGCCAATGAAGACCAGTACTCAGTTACTTCTCCTCTCTTCTCGGTAGTACCCCGACCTATAAATTATTTTTCAGAAATCCACATTCGCAAACTGTGCATCAATGTGAGACTTGTTTTAATATGTATTCTTTCGAAAGTGCTATTTGTTAACAATCAGAAATATCGCTTTCGAGTTTTGGATATCACGTTGGTATCTGTAAGTCAAGGCTTTCGAGCATGGGCTGAGAGCGCATTCCCAACATCGAGGACAAAAATCTTGCACCCAGTGAGTTACACGTTTCGCTGATGATTCAATATGATGAGCGGTCGTTGAACGTTGATTTGAGTCTTTTGTTCGTGACAAATTAAAAAATTAAATAAATGTATTGTATAAATGTGAAAAATTAAATAAATGTATGAGGTTTGAGTTTTTTAAAGTTTTTTTTAAATGTGCTAAGTCGTTTCACTTGATTATCAAAGCGAAATAGTCTTACTTTTTGGAATTCTTCACCTGCTTTGGTTGAAAGATAAACTAATACAATTACTGCTCGAAGCAACTTGTTGTTTTGCAATTGAACGAGCTACAAAAGCCAGAGACCACTGCCTACGAAATGAAGCTGAGGGAGGAAATATTCATTGACCCGATGTACTGAAATCTAAACCTTCCTGTTGCAATAGTAACTGATAGAACACTGATTATTCATGTGTAAAACGATAAAGGTCTCCATCAAATTGGAGGGAAGCTAGAGTTCCCAAATCAGTAACATATCACGCCCCTCACGAGAGGATCGATCTGATCTTGGGAAAGGGGACATGTTTGGCCATCGGGTTTTCGATGGTTTTGAGCTTCCCTGGAGCTTCCCTAGCTTCCGGTTTTTCAATAACGGAATAATTGGGTGAAATCATAATGAACACTAGTCATTCCGTGAAACATATTTGCCGTGCGACTAACACTGTCAGAATGGAATGAGGGGAAATTTAATTAAAATCCACTGTCAAAAATAAGTTCAAATCATATGAAAATGTTTTTCGCATGGGAACTAACTTACCTCCCGAGATATGGGAGCATAAGCCCCTCAATCGAATCGTATCGTAAAACTACATCCACCACATAAAAAGTTAAGATAATTTTCGAGCGGTTTTCAAATTACACCTCGTTGAATGTGTTACCTTCAAAAATGAAACAATGGCATAATGAACTATACTGGCCGATAGAGCATCGAAAGATATCTGAGGAAACGAGAATTGAGCGTTTTATCTTAATTCCGAAGGGTCCTATGTGATCGGCAAAGTAAGTGGTGAGTGAGCGACCGGTGCAGCAACTCGAAGAGGAGTGGTCGTGAAGAATATTCCGGTTAGGGGGGACTTAGATGAGTATAGGGAAGCTCAAAACCATCGAAAACCCGATGGCCAAAAATGTCCCCTTTCCTAAGATCAGTCATTTTGAGTCGATTCTTTCGTGAGGGGCGTGATATCACGTCATTCACGAGAGAATCGAGCTAGAATGAGCATTCATGGAAATGGGGCAAAAATCATGATTCTACTTTGCAGTAGTTTTGGAATTCTTGTAAGGATGCTTCCTCGATGACGGACGAATTCTCCTCTCCAGGAGCTTCAAGCAACAACGCATCGTCTTTGTGAGAAACTAAAAAGAACTCATTGCGATTGTACCCGCGAATAGTGAGTGCACTGATGCTTGGTCTCTTGTAAAAAGAGAGCCAATCGAATGCCTAAAGAAAGATATAAATACGGCAGTTGGCGGTTGTCAACGGCTAGTTATTACTCGCTCTTGATTTTATTGTTGGATTTTACGCAACAAGATGGCTGAATTGTGGAGCGCCGAGATCATTGCTTATCTAGCATATTTGAAACTAAGATATTACAGGTGGAGCACTGGCCGAAAAGCTGCGACTGCGACACTGCTGGACAATCTGTCCGCATTCCCAGCCAATGTAGGGTGTATTCAATATAATGAGAAAGCTCTGCATTGATTCACCCATTTATTGAATTCTTTAGCACGACGAACTACATTTTTGCACAATGCAAACATCGAGAGCAACAAGATACCACCCAGTGAGTTGCAAGTATCGAGATTGGTACAATAGAGTGGGAAATGAACCAGGAGTAATACTGCTTGCAAATCTGTTTTGAGAAAAACTAAATATTAATTATTATTTGCAGACCAATTACCGCTGGTACGGTACCGCTGGTCGATCAATCGAATGAGCGCGCAATCGAAGACAGTCGGCCGGGGTACGGTAGGGTTACTGTATGCGGTATTCTCCAGTGTCAACAGGTTCGAGACAAAAATTTTGCATTGAGCACTTCATTACGAAGATATTGAAAAAAAAATGCTCACTGTGGATCAAAAATTGACCGAAATACAGCCCGTTAACGCGGTAGGTCACTACATGCAAATGGTGACAAATGGAGCGGATAGGCGTTCTCCTCGGCCTCAGTGAGCCTAGTCCTGCTAGTTTCGGCGACATCTGTGATAAAAAATTTGTTGTCGTATGGGTTCCTGTAATCTTACAAGAGATCCTTGTTATGCACATATCACGTTTAAGGGCTCCGCCCCTTTGACTCAAGTTCATTTATCGACTGTAAAATAACTGCGATGACTCGCCTAACTTTGCAATTTCGCATACTTATTCATGATTGGTTAGTGCATTAAGTGACAAGAAATTATTTTTTTATCTATTCGGGAATGGTTGATTTCATGTTGATGAAAAATTTTCGAATTTTTGAATTCGACATCCGACCAACATGAAACTGTGTACAGTCGTGCTTCATCACAAATATATAGCACCTGCAAATTATTGGATCTGTATCTCAACTGCGCTCAAAGATATGAAAAAAATAGAAAATTTTAGATGTTACTGAAAATCGATATACCGGCTTTCTCTGAAATGCGAAAAACCAGTCACATGTCAGATTATGATCATCATAGGTTGTACTCTCTACACAGTTAGTGTAAACAGATACCAACATTCGGTAGAGTTTCAAAAAAAATGTCTGACACCTACACGGAATTTAATTACGGTATTTTGCAATATAGAGATAAGCTATCATGTATGGTATCGTTACATTCTCGCGTGTTTTATCTATCGAATGCTCTTGAGTGTGGAGAAAGATATGACAAAGACAAATTAGTTGCAAACTTTTTTTCGGTACTGTATGTTGGTGGTAGTCGCTGACTTGGGCAGTTCGGAAAGCTGAAAAAATCTTGCCTTATCATATTTTTTGCTCGTGATTGGATGAGCACATGAAGACGACGGCTTGACGTCTCTGGTGGAAGAATCTGGAGAGTTAGTTGAAAAGATAGTTAGTTGAAAACTGGCAGATCTACGTCAGGAGAACAACAATCTACATTAAGTATATGATAAATCACTGCTGCCCTAATTCACCTATGTATTAATCGTATTAACACACACTTCTCACTGCTGGCCATCGTTGATCCCTCTCCTATCTTCTTATTCTCACTCTTCTCGCTGATCGCGCCCTGGCGCATCGATGTGTCAGGCTATTGGGATAAGGAGCTTGAATGGTATTAGTACAATCCGTCATCCGTGTCTTCATCAAATAAATATTTATAAAAATAAATTGCCCACTAAGTAGAAGAGGTGAAATCGAGAAATGTTCTCGAAGCAAACTAAGTAAACAGTGTTCTCCCATAGTGGAGAAATCTCCACTCCCCAGAGAGCTAACGACTTCAGTAAACGAGCATTTTCTGGGCTGGAGAGAATGCAGTAGGTTAAGAGTGGCTTAAGAGGCATGTCGATATATGAGATCGTTTGCGAAAGATTCAACAATTCGTAGCGAGGCCTCGGAACAGCTCGAAACCTCAACCTCATGAAAACATGTTTTCTGGAGTTGTTTTCGATATCCACATCATTTTGTGATTCTCTTCATACATCACACTTTCAGTACGAAAACCAACGAGAAATGGAAGAGTGTAGTTTTTTAGTTCATTATTTTCCCTGAGATTTTAATAGCTGTGCGATTCAGGTTGCACAGAGATGACTTATTTCCTTCAAGATGTGTTGGGGCGATTTGATGATTGCTTCTAGTCCAAACCAATTAAATTAATAAAATATGCCAAACTTCACTCAAGACCATCTATTGTTGCGTTTTTTTTTTAAACATTATTTTTACTTCTTATATTTCGAACTGATTCATTCAATGGAATTCAACTGATTCATTCAATGGAACTGATGAAACTGATACTGAACTGATGGAACTTCAATGTGTTATCCCTACGTTCTTGCGGCGATCTAGTGTCGAGGATGGGAAAGGGAGCTACGCGAGGTTCCGAAAGGGAGAGACAATGGGAATGGAATTATCGATTGACTCTTCCCTATTACATCCCCGGTTCGCCGTACAAGAACGCTGTCCTCAGCGTTGAAGTTACAGAATGACAAAGCGTTATGGTGGCTAAACGCTAAACACAATTGACAACAACATAATCGACGGAGTTGTTGCGGGTCGGCGAGAGTTCATGCGGGCTGTTGATGGTTTGCTTATGCGTAGTTGACGGCGATCTTCAGCTCCTAAGGTGGTGTTGGCTTTGACTGGTATTATTGTAGTGGCTATCCTTATGACTAATACACAAAATACAGTACAAGTACAATTATGGTAAAAAATGGGTGAAATATTCAAATAATACATATCTTTAGTGAATATGCGCTTCGAGTAGCAACATATTTCAATCCTTATTAGGATCAATCAATCAATCAATCAATTTATCTTATCAGGCGGAAACGCTCAGAAGATGATAGGTCGGTAGTCTTCATAAGTTGCACTCCACCAATGGCTGCCAATAGCTCGGGATAGGTCGTCTCTCCATCGCGCGCGAGGCTTTCCGGGGGGACGATTCCTATTGAATGGAGTCCAGACAGTTGTCGCACGGCTCCACTGTTCCACTCCCATTCTTCTGATCTTGAGGGCCCAGCGCGCTTTTCGTTTCAATCCTTCCTCATTCCAGTCTCTCAGCTTGGTAATCCCTCTCACGCGGTCATTCCTCCATCTGTCCCTCAGCGTGACTCCAAGCATCTTTCTTTCCATCTTCCTCTGGGTGACTCTCAGCCTCTCCTTCTCGCTAGATCTCAGAGCCCATACTTCACACCCATAGAGAACTGTAGCCGTGATGCAGCTCTCGAAGACTCTCCTCCTGATCTTGATGGACAGAATTCGAGAAGATAGGAGGTGCGAGAGCTTACTCCAGGCCAGCCACCCTAATCGAATCCGGTGTTCTATTTCGTCGGAATGATCCAAGGGAAGAGCTATTCTTCCTCCGAGATAGGTGGCGCTATCGACGAATTCGAATCGCAGATTGCCGATGATTATTGGATTGCGGGTAGAGGTGCAGGAGGTGAGGAGGTTGGTCTTGCTTGCATTCACTTCGAGACCAACTCGGCTGCACGCGTCCATCAGCTTCTTCAGCATTCGTTCCAGCTCGGGTCGAGATTTGGCAACGAGAGCCACGTCATCGGCATACTCCAAGTGGCAAAGGTTCCTTCCGTCGATTCTAATTCCATCTGACTCCCAGTCAATGTTGTCCATGGCTGATCGTAGCACTGCGTTGAAGAGACGAGGGGAGAGGGTATCCCCTTGGCGGACTCCTCGACGCACAGTCACAGGAACGAGCTCCTCATTAACTCGAATGAGTGTAGAGGAGGACTCGTAGAGACGGTGCAACATGTGGACGAGGGAGGGATGGGCTCCGAACGAGAAGAGGGCATGCCAGCAGGCATTCCACTCCACACAGTCGAACGCCTTCTTGAAGTCGACGAACGCCAAGTAGATTGGGATACCGTACTCGGAGGTTCTTTCAGCGACCTGCTTGATGGCATGCAGGTTGTCGAGAGTACTGTAGCCGCGCCGGAAGCCGGTTTGGGTCGAGGACTCTGTTTCTTCAAGCACAGTTTCGAGTCTCTGAAGAATGACTTTGGTCATTGTCTTCAGGGAAACGGTGAGGAGGGAGATGGGACGGAAGTTCCCAATGTTGGTAGGGTCTCCTTTCTTGTGCAGAAGAGTGACAATTGCTTCGGTCAGGTCGCTTGGAACAGCCTCTCCATCTACCAGATAGTTGAGTAGATCAGCGATAACGGGAGCAAGGTGGTTTCGAGAGTGGTATAGCATATCAGGGAGAATGCCATCCGAACCGGGTGAGTGACCACACTTGAGTTGGGACATCGCTTTGCTGACCTCATCGGGTAGGAAGGGAGGAAGGGGATCCAGAGGCTGAGGAGGGACTGGGAGTGGACACGGAACTGCAGGGGTGTAGAGACCGTCAAAGAAGCTCTGGACCACTGTCTTGGTAGCTGCTTGAGAGAGAGCACCAGTTACAGGGTGGGGAACTAGAAGGCGCTTCTTTGAGGTTTGCAGACTCAGCATGCTCTTCACGATGCTCCTTCCCATGGTTGCTGCTTGCCGTGCTTGCGCCTCCTTTCGCTTCCTGATGTCATCGACGAAACTCGTCCGGGCAGCTTTGCAGGCAGCTGAGTAGGCGACAGCTTGTTGGGAGTTGGATTGCAATTCATGGCGCATCGCTAGGAGCTTCCGCGTTCCACTCGAGATCCAAGAAGGGGATTGGCGCTTCCTCCAGCAGTTCGTTGCCGCGGTCTCCGTGAAAGCCTTTACCGTAGTATAGGCGTCGGCGGCAGAACTGGGGCGGGCAAGGGGCAGTGACGCGAGAAGGTTTGCGTTGACAGTAAAAGCGGTTCGATCGAAATCTAGCCGCTCCCTGCATCTTTTCTGCCTCGCCTTGCCAGGGAGGGAGAGGCACATCCGAACAAGGCGATGGTCGGAGTCAAACTCAAACCGACCAACGACTCCACAGTTGACTACTCTCGCTGTGGCGGGCGCTGCAACGTAGTCAATTTGGTGGAATGCGGAGCCGTTTGGGGATCGTCAGGTCCAGATTCGACCGTGCCGTCTCTTGAGGAACGTGTTCAGGATGCGCAGTCTGTTCCTCACGCAGAGCTCAGTGAAGCAGCGTCCGCGTGAGTTCGGTGTGGGAGAGGCAAAGTTACCGACAAATCTTTCATTGCCAGGTTCCCTCGCCACTCGACAGTTGAAGTCACCAACCAGAACTGGCATATGGCCTTTTGGGGCACTCCGCAGGGCGGTCTCAACCTGGTCTAGGAAGTCTTCATACGCGTCGTCATCGTAGGAAGACGTAGGGGCGTAAGCGCAGACCAGGAAGAGCCGTAGGTCGGGAAGGAGCAGAGTGGCCAAACGAGGGGAGAGGCCATTGAACACAGCTCCGCGCGCGAGTTGCGGTCGAAGCAAAAATGCCACGCCATGGGAAGCAGTGGGCCCGCCCGAGTGGTAGACTACAGTGCCTGAGGATGTAAGATTGAACGAGGCACAACCCACAATCCTGGCTTCCTGCACTGCAACCACGTCCCACTTGATCTTGTCGAGGGCGAGTTCCATCTCCGACTGCTTCTCCCTTGGGCCGAGCGTCCTGGCGTTGATGGTGCCGATGTAGAAGTGGCGACCCATCGTGGCGGCGTACAACTCCCGCGTGCCAACGCGTCTGGGAGAGGGAATCCGGGCGGGCGGAACCGGAGACGGAGAGACGAAATCGCACTCAACCGCTCGCCACACACTTGAGAACCCAGAATGATCAATCAGAATGAATTAGGATCTCATTTATCAATATTTTATTTAAGATTGAGTTGAGTTCGTTTGAATATAGGTTAGTATACTACCGTATTTGATGTTAGGTTGCATTAGTACATGAAGTTATTTGCCTTTTGAGTTTCAATCGTGGAGCAATAAATCTAGGATAGCAGCAACGGCTGCTCTTCTCCGGTGGTCTCCTTCATCGAAGTTAATCGCATTGTCTTCATTGTTTCCGAAAGGGTAATCCTCGTACTCATTGGGGTTTTCTTCACCGTCATCAAATATATTGTCTTCTATCTGGTCATAACCATCATTATCGAAGTATTTCTCATCTTCATAATTATCATATTCTTCGAAATTTTCCTCCTCTGGGCAATTATCATAGTTTCCATTGTTGAAGAGTTCGTTACTATCGAACTGTTCATCGTTATCGATTCTTCGAGAATAATCCTCATCCATGAACTGAAAGTGATCTCTCATCGCATCATTAGAAGTCGAGTATTGGGGGTCAATCGACCAGTTGTCTTGGCTGTTATGATACCAATCATTTTGGTTTCTGTTAGGATAGAATCCTGTACTATTTCTCCAGTTTCTTTGGAAATTGCTTCCTTCATTTCTATTCGTGTTTCCATAATTTCCTGTCTGTCTGTTTGTCGCGTTCTCTTCGACATAGTTGACCTGTTTGGTATCTTCTTTCAATTCGTATTTCATTAGTTTATCGGTAAGCATATCAATTGTATTGATCAAATCATTGTCTGTGTTCAATTTCATTAGCGTGAGCTTATTTTCTGCAGATTCTAAGGCTTCCTCTAAAGTTTTGAAATTTTTCAATCCAACTTTCTCTTTCAGTCTTGCTGGAAGTCCATTACGGAAGCTTTCTGCTGCCAGTAGTTGTTGGGTTGCACTGTTTAATTCAGGATAAGCTTCCATTGTCAGTTTGCGGACTTTTGTCGCGTATTCGATGAGGGTATCTCCCTCTCTCATAGGTTCATGCATTTTTGCTTTTGAGGCGGCTTTTTGCCCTATTGTATGCAATTTTTCTTGCATTTCATTGATAAGAGTTCTATAGTTCTTGCATTTGTCTTTAATAGACTGGTAGATCATTCTGGCTCTGCCAACCAAGCGTGTAGGCATTATAATGAACGCTTCTGCGTCTGAGCACAGCGTGTCAGAGTGAATCGCAAACCTCATTTGCGTGGCGGAGCCTCTTCACTTCCTCTTTCACGTTAATCCCTTTATTTCACCTTCCATTCATCCCACTGATCGATTTCTTGCAAGAAATCAATGGGATAATGAAACGATAGTTTTCATATTTCATGTGAAACATAATTCAAATAAAATATTTTACATAACAACATTCGAAACACATTTCGTTCGAGTATGCTTCATTATCAATTTCGCTTATTTTAAGTCAAAAACAATGGATTTTGAAGACTTTCAAATATATCCACTTTCAAATATGTTTCATTACGATTTCGATCATTTTGTTGGAATAAACAAGGATTTTACAACATTTTCGATCTTAAATGGTCGAGATCAAGGCGCACGGCTTATAGAAATATGACATATGTATCCGTTTCTGAATCGTCTCGGGAAGTGCTACAATCGTATGGGAACAGATTTTTGATAAAGTTTTGTTTAAGTTAGAAAAGTTTGAAAATGTGTCAAAAATGGCCAAAAACAGCTATTTTTTAGCTAAATCTGTCGAGATCTAAGCTCCTAGTTAAGAAGAAGATTCATGAATTACGTAGAAGAGTCTCAAAACCATCGCTCCACAATCGTATGGTTTTAGAATTTTGATTTTCGGGCTAACTTTCGCTCAGCATCGATTCAAAGACGACACTATGAAGAAAAATTTCGAGCTCGACCGCTCAAACTTACAAATAGTTCCAATCTCTCGCTCCCCTCCTCCGCCACGCAAATTAGGTTTTTGATTCACTCTGACACGCTGTGCTGAGTAACCGAATGCTGAAACGAGTTGATTAAATTGTTCGACATAATCTGACCATGGTATATCATCACCAGTTGTCACTGGAATGGCCGGTATAACAGAGGGTTTGATTTCTTTTAGAGAGGACATCACCGAATCCTGATGTCCGTCTTCCGATCGGTAGTAGGTGTCGTGGTCGGTCGAGTGAGCAGTTGCAGAGAGCGGCAGCTGAAGCGAGAGGACTGGGCTGCAGGTGGAGTGGGTGAATGAGCTTCGGCTCATCTCATCTTATCGGGGAGTGATGCTCCGCCTCTTTCTCTTTGATTCCTATCAAGTTTTTTTTCCTTTCTTTCGGCTCTATCCTTTTTCTTTCAGTATTTGAGCCAAATTCTTTCGATCTAGATTTAGATCAATCGACAAAGCCCTTTGTGACCCATTTTGCGAGAAGTGTTAAGAGCTATCGATCTCCATATTCTTTGGCCTCAGTAAATATTTTAGTGTTGTTTCTGACATTCTGGAAAAGCGTTCCATAATTATGCTTCAATTGGTGAATTTTATGTAGTCCTATTAATTTTTGCTGTAATTTTTTGTAATTTTTTTAAAACTATTATTATTATTGGCCCTTTAGGAATCCATTATTGCAGGGTTGGCCACAGTTCGGTTCATCCATATCACGCCTCTCGCGAGAGAATCAGGACAAAACGCCCATATCTTGGTACAATCGAAAAAGTCGTTGTTGAGGTTTTGGCAGTTCTTGGGGTAATCTGTCGTTCTGAATCCGATTCTGGGTTGATCTGCAGCCTATCTTGTTCAACGGCTGCAGCAGCTTGCTGCAGAGATTCGAAACTTTCCCTTTCGAGATTCCGAAAATGGCTTCAAATTTATTCATGCAGGCTGAAATTTGGCAAATAGGCTTCAATTATGATTTATTTTGACTATTAGGACTAATTTTTAAGTAGGTCAACCGAGTCGTTCTGTGCAGTTTTTCTGATCTAGCGTTTTTAGTTCGAAACAAACACAAACCAAACTTTTGCATCATTTAGAGAATTAAATTCTGCATCTCCATGATTTTTTTCAGACTTTTACCATTCGGTCTTGGTACTTTTTCAAGCGAAAAACTGTGAAAATTCGCATGGGGCGCATCGCTGCACCGAGTGCTGAGAGCGTTAAAGGAATCCGGTGGTCAGAAAGTTTTATTTTTAAAAATTTATATAATTTTGAATATCGCTAGGCATCTTCGATTCAAAACATATGTATAAACTTTAAAAAATATTAAAAATAAGTTTCGTATTGAAAATACAGCTTGAAAATAACAAATTTGAAAAACTGTTCGTGTTGTACATTGTGGGGTAGTACTGTAGTTTGTGAGTAATGTGCGGTCATTTTGTAAAAGTTGTTGCTTTGCCCTTCCGCCCTTCCGCTGTCGGCGTTTTCTCACGTTTTCCTCGTTTTTTTTGTGTTTTATGTCCAATGTACTTGAGCAGAACAACCCTAACTATTCATCACGCTTTGAATTGGGCCTGGAATACGTGTTTATACTAAAATTGAAACGAAAAGCTTGCTAATTTTCACTGGCGTTCTCCTGCCTTGTCGCTCTAGAAATGCGCTTTCTTTCTATCAACCCGCGGGAGACACTGATCTACCCCTTCCCCCGTACCTCTCCCTCTCCCGCCGACCTCGGGAGTACGTACTCTAAAGTGATTCCCTTCCATCGGCGCGCGTCTGTGAATTATTGAATTAATTTCTCGTGTTTGCATACTATTGAACTTTATCATATCCCACATTGATATCACATATTTGTATCATATTCCAGCGCTTTCGCTAATTGTTTTACATTTCAGAGAAGAGCTCTTTCTCGCCTAGCGAGACGCCAGTAGCCACAGCTACACCACTCACACACTAACAAGAAAGCGAGAATTGCCACTGCTCGCACCTCCACGCACCAAGCGCAACAGCGAACACCGCTGAAGGAGCTGCGAAGAGAGGTTGGTCTCTAATCGGATCACTTATCGATTGCTCACCCTCTCATCTTACCGTAATCGATTCAGATGGCTGGCGAGAAGCAGAAGAAGGAATCGCATCTCATCGCCTGAGGCACGATCGTGCGCGTGGGCGTGCTGGTACTGCTGATGGCTGCAGCCCTCTACCGTCCGCCCCCGACAAGGTACAGATGATGTAGATTAGGATTATTGCAACTGTGACTTTTATTTTATATAAGCACGATGTACGAGGGTATTTTCCCACAACCTTACAAACGTGATACTGAATGGCGTGTGCATTATCGATTACTAGTTAATATTTAATTGTTAAATTCGAAAATTTGCTCGTAGGATCAACTTTATTGACGTGTCATTATTTCTCAGTGTTTAAAATAATTTTTAATTATTTAAAATACAGGCGCACAACCTCTCAAAGGAGGAGCTGGCGAAGCGGGAGGTCGTTCACATCGGCAAGGAGTTCCTGGCAGCGGCCGACGTCGAGCCGGAGACGTCCCCCTCCCTGTACCAGTCGAAGAAGACGGGCAGAGGACCGCTCGTCAATGACTGGAGGAACGGCACGGATCCGGTAAGTGGGCTTTACTTTGAATAGCGGGATTCGCTATATCATTTCCTTGAAACTGAAAAGTAGCTAGCGTTATTATTGATGAGACTGGTGTCAGCAATAGAAGCCCGGCGTCGATCCGGTCGAGGGCAACTAGATAACTAGCAAGCAGCTGGTCTGTTTGTCGAAGCTATACACATTAGATCTGCTTTTGAAGCTAAGATTGGCCTAGTGAAACTGCATTTTTAATTGTGATGGTCCCTTATGAATTCTAAAAGTTGTCAGGCCAATTTGTAATTCTCATGAAGATTGTTTATAATTTAAATATTTAAATATCCCATGTCAGGTGATGTGCGCGTACAAGCTGGTGTCCGTGCACTTCAAATGGTTCGGCTTCCAGCAGATGGTCGAGAGCGTCTCCCACAAGCAGTACCCCCGGCTGTTCTCCAAGTTCTACCGCGAGTTTCGCGTTTCGGACGGTTCATTTATGAGGTTTCGATGAAACATGTAAGTGAGAGCAGTCACGAGCAATCACTTTGCGAAGGACACGTGGCGTTTTCGAATATTGATTTACGATCACGCCTCATTCAAGGTTGCTGGTGAGGCCAGGGACTACTCACTGCTAGATTTTCGCACGTATTTGTTTTAGACCGCTCGTGCCGAGACGATGCTCGATTCTGAGGAAGGTGGGAATCAGGCTAGTCAGCAATATGAAGAGATGAAGCAGGCGGGGATGATCGACATGCTCAGGAAGTTCAGGTGAGATCTGGTTGCTCAAGTTCGTTTACTCCTGACTATAAGTGACCATGACGTTAGGTCAAGACTAAGTACCGTACCCAATCGATAATACAGTACCAGTAGATACCGTATATCACTACCGTAACCCGCTATTATCGCGAACTGATTTTATTTTCAAAAAAATAAAGTACCGTACCCAATCGACTTTACAGTACCCAAGTAACTACCGTAACCTGGTTCATTGGGTCAGATCAAGTTCCTTGGGTCAAACATTTTTCTAAAAAATCCAAAATTTAGGATTAAATTATTGTAAAGTATCCTAACATATATCTCATTACTGCGCACCGCCTCAATACATTTCCTGAATCCTGCGGTCGGCATAAAAACGCAGCCTATCACATCGTCGCAAATATTTTTTTATTACTGTTGTCTTTGTAGAAACATGAACATCGATTACGAACTGGTGGGATTCTACCACGCACCTCTCTTCTCTGAATGCTTCAATCCTGAGATGGCTGAGTCCCCTCGGTAAGATTCTCTTAACTCCTTAAGTGCTTTACTTTTTATTTTTTATGTTAGATCGGCCTAGTGAATCTGAATTTTTGATTCTGATGGTTCCTCAAGATTTCTAAAAGTTGCCAAGCCAATTTGTGTTCTTAAGATGATTAAAAATTATTATTATTAAATTATTTAAATTTCTAATGTCAGGTGGTGTGGGCGAACAAGCTCGTGTCGGTGCACTTCAAGTGATTCGGCTTCCAGCAGATGGTCGAGAGCTTCTCCCACAAGCAGTACCCCCGACTGTTCCCCACGTTCCACGAGGTTTGCGTTTCGCGGTTCATTTATTAGGGTTCAATGAAACAAGGTGGGTGTCTGTAGGCTTCTAGGAAAATTGAGTTAGGATTGACCCGGGGAACTGATCTTCCTTCCCCACGGAACTACCGTAGTAAACCGGGTTCTCGATTGCAGTCGCGCCTGTATCCGAACGCCTACTGCATGATGTACTGGACGCCCTGGACGCTGACCGCATTGAGTCGACTGATTGGGCCGATGTTCGACTGGGACCCGAATCTGCTCATGGAGACGACTCACTGGGACGGCGTCAAGGTATGAACTGGTTAACGATTGGCTGCAGTACGCCATATTTATCGATCGATATCAGGTCTTCCCCGGCGGTCTGGAGGACTGCCAGAAGGTGCTCAAGTACGTGATCGACAATGGCCCATCCATGTTCGGCGTCTACCCGATAGTATTTGTTTGAAATGTAATCCTTTTTTTACTGTTTTATTGTTTGATTTTTCTCCATCGTTTTTTCCATAGTTTCTTGTTTTCATAATTGAATAAATGTTTCGAATGATATTGTTATGCGTACTCCAGATATTCCTGACTGAGTCCGGCATGTCGATGGGAAAAGTAGATCATAATATGATTACATATTATATTACATCTGCCATCCCGTCTACAAGGAGCTGGCTCGGGCTCAAATCCAGTGCCTGTACATCGCCCTGCTAGAGCCTCCCCTTCCCGCATAGTGTAGCAAACGGAACATTCGATTACCAATACCAAAACAAGAAAGGGTTTATACTGATTCAGAATTGGATTATACAACCGATAGGTCATACTGACCATGAAGGTAAGTCCAATAGGCGAAATATAACATGACTCACGTCTTCGCGGTCCTGGTAGTGTCCTTACGAAGTCGGGGTGGCGAACCATGCTCGCCACACCTCTGCTTGAATCGTCGTTAGACTTTTCTTCGAGTAACTTGAACTCATCCTATTGAATGTTGGCAACGTCGCGAATTGTCCGGCATAAGTGCGATCGTAACAGGCAGGTGGAGCAGCTAACCATAGCCATGTACTGACAGCAAATGTAAGCAATAAAATACGATTAGAAAGATTATGAAGCAATCCGAAAACACTCGTTCGCTATTCAATAGGGTCAGATTACATTACTAACCGCATTATAAATCACCGAGCTCTTTACCATACGTCAATCTCTCGTCTCCTCCTCCAGTAGATTCGCAGCAGCCACTCCTTCCTCTTCTCCTCCTTCTTCGGTACCGTTTTCGCGACCTCTACTTTACGTGGGCACGCAACACATTTGAAGGGCATCTACTAGGAGGCAATTACACGATATACATTGACAGCAGAACACAAAATAGTCTAAGTTCATTCCTTCGCAGTTGCGTTAAACTGGTTTACTAACCACATACATACGAACAAAAGTGATTAGCCATACACTACAAAGCAGATTTATGTAAAATACAACAAGAATCGCTGAAAATAAACAGGAAAACAGCGGAAAATGGTTGAAGGAGTTCGAGTGTGACCAGTCCATGAAAATTTTAATCAATTCGAATCAAATACCGTAATTGCAATACCTCGACTACACGAACAGCAAATATTTTTATTTCCCGGCTTTGTTTATTTTTAGCTTTAATAAAATTTATTTAATTTTTTTGAATTAGTGCATTGAAATGAGGGAACAAAACTGCGCAAATTGAAGCACAGTTGCTTTTTGACTGGTGGGTACCTTTAAGCGTTGCGCTTCGAATCCAGTGGTCGGGGGTTCGACTCCCTATGATAGCAAACATGTTTTGCCCTTATCTAAATGCAATCGCTCAGTAATTACCCATTGCCAATTGCTCGATCGTTCATTTTTTGCATTGAAGTAAGCGAGGAAACAGATCTACTGAAACTCGTCCCATTCAGAGGTACAAAAGAGTAATTATACAAGTTAATATGGTTGTATTATATTTTAAAAACAAGCAAAATATGTTTGCTATCGTAGGGAGTCGAACCCCCTACCACCCGATTCGAAGCGCAACGCTTAACGCTTAACGAATGGTAAAAATTTGAAAAAAATCATGGAGATGCAGAATTTAATTCTCTAAATGATGCAAAAGTTTGGCTTGTGTTTCTTTCGAACTAAAAACGCTAGATCAGAAAAACTGCTCAGAACGACTCGGTTGACCTACTTAAAATGTAGTCCTAACAGTCAAAATAGGTCATAATTTGAACCTACATTCCAAATTTCAGCCTGCATGAATAAATTTGAAGCCATTTTTGGACAATAGAAATGCAATGTTTCGAATGTCTGCAGCAAGCTGCTGCAGCCGCCCATCGAGATAAGCTGCAGATCGTCCCGGATTCGGATTCAGAACGACATATTTAAGAACTGCCAAAACCTAAAAATCGACTTTTTCGAATGTACCAGTGTTGTCCTGATTCTCTCGTGAGAAGCGTGATATAATTGGATTTTAAATTAGTCCTCTTTGTACTTTCGAAGATATTGATCCATTATTGGGTATCGGGAGATATTCTCGACGAATCACGCTTGACGCCTTTCATGGCTTCATAACTGAGTTGTTGAGATGGAGGATGGCAACGGGAAACGAAGGGAGGGTGGTTGGGAGAGGAGAGGGATAAGGAAAGATGATATCTTAACAACGGATATGGGTTTGCTGTTGATTTGAGATAAGAAAATCTAGATGGAGAAGTGAAAGTGAGCAGGGATAAGCAAAAGGCTTCTGCTAGCGAATTTAAAAAATGCTCCATCTGGTTGATCCTTCGGAAGCAGGTCCTTCCAATTAGGGTGCTGGTGGCAATCGGTGTAATTGTCCCTCCGATGAAGTTGACGGGGACTGACATTTATGGGGGGTAGACTGTCGGTCGACTTACGTGATTCCTTGCGAATCTATTCTGTTAAGTTTTGCATTTTAGTAAAGCATAAATTATTGCGATTCCATCTTGCTTTATGCTTTCCGCATAAGTGTGGTTCTTTAATGAGTCATTTGGAAAAAATGAGATCGGGGAGGGAAAGGTGAAGGGAGGGCGAGGAGGGGAAGGGATGGAGTAGACCTTATCCGGGTGATCGCGGTTGGAGGGGAATCGAAAGTGAAAGGATAGATAGAGATGGGAGGGATGAAGGTTTTGATAGCAAAGAAAAATAGGCTGAGATGACAGAAGTGAATTGAAGATGAAGTTTATCGGAAAAAAAATGCGGGCAATGAGTTGGAATAAATGAGTTGTAACGGAAGCGATGGTAATGGTTGGTAATCGAAAAAAAACAATCCTTCAATTCCTAGGTGATAATGATAAGTGCGGTATCAAAGTCATGGCCATTGCTCGATACCTTGGGGGTGCTCTCATATCCGGACGCGTCTATTTAGGTGCGAACCAGGTCCCAGTTGGGATCCAGTCTAGAGCCGATATCAATACTTATTCTAACACTTAATCATATCAATTGAAGGGAAATTTAACAAGAAAAGCGAATCTAGTCAAGTACCGCACCCATGGAAATCGAGGTTTTGATTTTGCTGGGGGAAGCGTTTCCATGGCCCCTAATATAAATACATATAACACACTATCTGAGATAATCGAAATAGACTTGGCACTGACCGAAAATTCCAATTCCTGCTAACTTCACCAGTAGGTCGGCCTCCACGAGGGAAACCGACGAGCATCGGCAGAATGTCGATCCGCATCCGCGCGGGCGGGGCGCGGAATTTCAAAAATTAACTGGTAGCTTCGAAATTTTAAAAGCGACTCCTATGACTACGGCGGTAGGGTCGCTGCATCCCTCGACAAATTCTAAGACTTTTTTACTCCGGAGAGTTTTTCGATCAGATTCCATCTAACGCCTGAAATCGATAATTCCACTTTTAGTTCGTACATGAAAGCAGTTCCCCAGAAATTTTTCAAGAACTCCCCTAAATATTATTGGTGATCTAGCTTCTGCTTGACTCGATACATTCTCCCGTAGAACAGCGCGATTCAACAAGACGCGTAAGTTGGTCAAAATCAATTTTGAATGAATTATGGTGTAATTTTTGGGTTACGGTATGCGAGTGCGAAGTTAGGGCGATATTTCCCAACAGGTGTTAAATGGTCTGAAAATCAATTTGAAGCTATCCTACACCAATTGGGAAAAGTCGTCCAACTTGTGCACTCACCTACAGTAACCCAAAAATTACACCATAATTCATTTTGACCAACTTACGCGTCCTGTTGAATCGCGCTGTTCTACGGGAGTAGGTATCGATTCAAGTAGAAGCTAGATCACGAATAATATTTAGGGGAGTTCTTGAAAAATTTCTGGGGAACTGCTTTCATGTACGAAAGAAAAGTGGAATTATCGATTTCCGGCCTTAGATGGAATCTGATCGAAACACTCTCCGGAATAAAAAAGTCTTAGAATTTGCCAAGGAATGCAGCGCCCCTACCGCCGCAGTGATTGGAGTCGATATAAAAATTTCGAAGCTACCGTAGTTAATTTTTCGATATCCGCGCCCGCGACCGCGCGGATGCGGATCGAAAATCTGGCGATGCTCGTCGATTTCCCTCGTGGAGACCGACCAATTGGCGACTTCAGTAGGAATTATAATTATCGGCCAGTGCCAAGTCGCTGAAGAAATATGTTGATTCTCTCAGAAAGTTTGTTATATGTGAGTTGCTCGATTTTCATGAGCAAGCTGGCAATTGTGGGCTCTAGACGTTGGTTCGGTATGAAGACAATGCAATACTGACGTGAATTCGACGTTTTCCTTTCGCTAACACACTAGTTTTTCATGCGTGCGGACATGGGCTAGTGAAATTTCGGAGTACTATATAGGAGATACACCATTGAATATTTCAGATTAAACTAATGAGAAAAACTGTGAATTATTAGAGTAGGCCTTGCTCTAATAACTCACCTGTAGATCTCAGAAGCTCCTTTAAGACCTCCATGTTATCCCTACGTTCTTGCGGCGATCTAGTGTCGAGTGCCAGTCTTATGGAAACCTCAATGAGAGCACGTTGCTCGACTCACGTAGACCAAAGATGAAGTGCCGCTGAGAACGGGGGAATCCTGGACGAGTAGTTCCTTCTGATGATCTACGCGTACCCATGAAGACTATCCGGCCAATACCATGGAGAGGGACAACACAGGGACAAGATAGCCACTTTATCATGCATTCACACTCTCAATGATGATGGTCGGATGGGTTCTTAAATATGGCCACCTAACGAAAGTGAAAGCAAGCATGAAAGCTCGCTGAGGATGGGAAAGGGAGTTCCGCGAGGTTCCGAAAGGGAGAGACAATGGGAATGGAATTATCGATTGACTCTTCCCTATTACAAATGGAACTGAACTGATTCATTCAATGGAAATTGCTGATTCAATGGAAACAATCTTCTCTTTGAAGGCACCGCAGTTGCGGTAGGTCAGTGCCCCTCGCCAAGTTCTCCAACTACTCGAAGTATGTTTAACTGCTGTCATGCGCCTCCAAAAGAGTAGAGGTGTACGGAGCCGATGGAATTGATATTATAGACACTTTTATCTGTTACGATGAGTTAGAGGTAAAATTAGAAATAAAAACTCCTTAGGTGCATCACAAAAATATAAAATGGGGCTCTTAAAGGGGGGTGAAATCTGCTAGGTCGCTCTGAAAATCGCGAAAATCGATTTTATGAAATTTTATATTTTTCCAATTTTCACGAAACTTTCATCACAAGCTTACTAATTGTTAAAAAGGTGTAAAAATAAAATATTTATAGCTTTTCCAATAATTATTAAGATACTGACGAAAGTTCCGAAAAAAATTGGCAAAAAACGATATTTTCAAAACTAGCATTTCGCGTTTTTCAGAGCGACATAGCAAATTTCACTCCCCTTCATATTTTTTTCATGCACATAAGGAATTGTTCTTTATCATTTATCAATAAATTTCGGACAATTCATATATCACAAAAATAGCATTATTTTTTGAATGTTACAAAAACCCGAATTTTTCAAAAATCGCATTTTGCGATATCCTCATTTTACGGCCCCGCCACTAAAATTTTCGTCCCCGTTTATTCATATAGATTTTTTACGGCCCCGTTTATTCAGACAGATTTTTTCAACGGCCCCGTTTATTCAGACATAGCGCAACCATCCAGGTGAGTTGATGTCTCAGAAGGATCACTTGTTTTACGAGTTCTAATTAATTTGCTCTTCTCTCCCCAGCTTTGTCAAAAACAACAATAATGCTATTAAGTCGCGAGTAGTCACTAGAGTATACTTTTCCAAGTGCACGCACAACAATATTCTTCATACACATAAAGTTTCCTGTCGTGATAATTTAGCACTATTGCATGTGTAGGTTCTGAACATCATTGGAACAAAGCACTTGCATGACGAGGCGCACATCGCGAACAAAACCTGCTCCGATGATGTTCCGAGTTTGGCTGCGTTCAGGTGGGTTAGTGTCGAGTTCTTGTTTGATGACATCTTGGACTACTACGCCCCTGAACCCTAAAGTCGAGCGGTTACGATCGGGGTAGTTAGGGAGTCAATCAGTGAGAGTGGTTTTTACGGGTGCATGGGTGTCCAGCATGGAATTTGCCTTGTGAATGAAGCAGAATCTTCCTGAAAGATCCAGTGCTCTTGGCCGAAGTCGGAATGGGCTCAGGGTGGAAGCACGTCTTCGTGGATGTGTTCCATGTATTACTCCCTATTGATCTTGACGACAGGAATGACTGGAAAGAGAGGGAAATTGACTATTGAGCAAAAGAGGCCCAAGCCCTGATGTAGAACAATTATTTATATCTCTTTTACCAATATCTTCCCACTTCGCAATTACTAATCTATCGATGTATTCAATAAATTGATGTTACCAGACTCACCTGTTCTTCTCAGCTGGGCATTACAGCCATTACTGGTTCGGCGCCCGGCAGGCCCGGTGACCTCGAGGCTCCCGCGAGCAAACCTGCAACGCAAGTGCATCACTTTCATCATAAGAGCATAGAGGAAGTGGAGATAGCAATACCTCACCGTTTCCTACTCATAAAATAATGATAAGTCAAAAAATAAGCTGTTTCAACGAATGTGCGTTACATTTCCGTACGTTATCGTTCCCATCATGTCATCAGTATTCTCCACTTGTACCATAATACTATCGTTCGCTATTTATCATCATCCACCACTCATGGGGTCGCGGGACGGAACATCATCGGAGCAGGTTTTGTTCGCGATGTGCGCCTCGTCATGCAAGTGCTTTGTTCCAATGATGTTCAGAACCTACACATGCAATAGTGCTAAATTATCACGACAGGAAACTTTATGTGTATGAAGAATATTGTTGTGCGTGCACTTGGAAAAGTATACTCTAGTGACTACTCGCGACTTAATAGCATTATTGTTGTTTTTGACAAAGCTGGGGAGAGAAGAGCAAATTAATTAGAACTCGTAAAACAAGTGATCCTTCTGAGATATCAACTCACCTGGATGGCTGAGCTATGTCTGAATAAACGGGGCCGTTGAAAAAATCTGTCTGAACAAACGGGTCCGTTGAAAAAATCTGTCTGAATAAACGGGGCCGTAAAAAATCTATATGAATAAACGGGGACGAAAATTTTAGTGGCGGGGCCGTAAAAAATAGTGGCGGGGCTGTAAAATGAGGATATCGCAAAATGCGATTTTTGAAAAATTCGGGTTTTTGTAACATTCAAAAAATAATGCTATTTTTGTGATATATGAATTGTCCGAAATTTATTGATAAATGATAAAGAACAATTCCTTATGTGCATGAAAAAAATATGAAGGGGAGTGAAATTTGCTATGTCGCTCTGAAAAACGCGAAATGCTAGTTTTGAAAATATCGTTTTTTGCCAATTTTTTTCGGAACTTTCGTCAGTATCTTAATAATTATTGGAAAAGCTATAAATATTTTATTTTTACACCTTTTTAACAATTAGTAAGCTTGTGATGAAAGTTTCGTGAAAATTGGAAAAATATAAAATTTCATAAAATCGATTTTCGCGATTTTCAGAGCGACCTAGCAGATTTCACCCCCCTTTAAGAGCCCCATTTTATATTTTTGTGATGCACCTAAGGAGTTTTTATTTCTAATTTTACCTCTAACTCATCGTAACAGATAAAAGTGTCTATAATATCAATTCCATCGGCTCCGTACACCTCTACTCTTTTGGAGGCGCATGACAGCAGTTAAACATACTTCGAGTAGTTGGAGAACTTGGCGAGGGGCACTGACCTACCGCAACTGCGGTGCCTTCAAAGAGAAGATTGTTTCCATTGAATCAGCAATTTCCGTTGAATAAATCAGTTCAGTTCCATTTGTAATAGGGAAGAGTCAATCGATAATTCCATTCCCATTGTCTCTCCCTTTCGGAACCTCGCGGAACTCCCTTTCCCATCCTCAGCGAGCTTTCATGCTTGCTTTCACTTTCGTTAGGTGGCCATATTTAAGAACCCATCCGACCATCATCATTGAGAGTGTGAATGCATGATAAAGTGGCTATCTTGTCCCTGTGTTGTCCCTCTCCATGGTATTGGCCGGATAGTCTTCATGGGTACGCGTAGATCATCAGAAGGAACTACTCGTCCAGGATTCCCCCGTTCTCAGCGGCACTTCATCTTTGGTCTACGTGAGTCGAGCAACGTTCTCTCATTGAGGTTTCCATAAGACTGGCACTCGACACTAGATCGCCGCAAGAACGTAGGGATAACATGGAGGTCTTAAAGGAGCTTCTGAGATCTACATATCGCACTCTCTCGCTCTTGCTCTTCCTTTCGAGAGGGAGTGAGAGCCGCTTCTACCCGAAAAAACGGGTCAGAAACGGGTCAAGGTCACAAAAACGGGTGACCCGGCGGAATCGTAAATAGCTCGGGTCACTTGTGATCCGTTCTTGCCGCCCTAGTACAGAGGGAGGGATGTATATAATTGATGCTTAGAAATGTATTTTTGTGCACTAACTAATACTACCAAATCCGTGACTTCTGAAATGCGTTCGTCGTCTAATTGTTAAATGTTATATCACGCCTCTCACGAGAATCGAGCTACCCTTGGGAATGAGGAAAAAAATCGAAGTTGTGATTATTATGGTTTGGACCCTATAAGGATGCTTCTTTGATCCCCTAAGTCTCAATGCACCAGGGTCATTTCTGGGCTCATGGCACCAGGTCAGTCAGCCTGGTTCCCAACTATAAATACTGCAATGCATTTGAAGAAACACTGCAATGCATTTGAAATACCAATGAAACGTATCAGAAAATTCAAAAACTGAGAAAAAATGATCGCGACCGCGCGGTCTGATGGAATGAAAAACAATTTCAAATGATCCGGAAAACTAAATCGAATGTAACTATTAGTTTCTTTACAAGACATTTTTCAAATTTTCTCGTAAACGCTTCGCTATTGTCAAAAACTATTCTGGAATTATTTAAGGCAGTATTGGGGTACCACCACCATATGATTACATCGAATCGGTATAGCTTCGATCGTCGGGAAAATATTGTTATCCAAAAATTTGCAAAATTCCTATTTTTTGGGTATTCAACAAAAACTATCATACATTTTAAGTGAAAGGCTTCCCAAGTTCGGTCTTTTGAAAAACAAACGAATAGGGGTTGGAGCTTCCACCGAACCTTTGAAATGTTTCAGAATCTCTTGGAGACCTTATGAGGAGGAGAAGACCTATTTCGTCGATACAATTTCGAGATCAGCACTTTCGAAATTGCGGCAATTGAAATGAGCAGTGCCTCCTTACCAAAAGGGGCAATATGGAAAGTGGACATCCACTAATATAACAGGAAAGCCCATATCAGGATTGCTCTCGAGCGAACTAAGATATACCCTCAGGAAATATTTTTGTAAAGAAACTTTTGCACCAGCCTAATACCACCGAGTACCATATAGAATGAGTATGCGCGTTACTGAATCATCGATACAATTTATTTTAATTTTCTTAGTCATGATGAACAGTTTTTGCACGCTCCCTACATCGAGAGAATTAAATTACCGACCAGTGAGTTGCATGTTTCGATTGTTGTATATTAGAGAGGAAAATTGTCGATGAGTAATATTGCTAAGCCTGCCGTGAAAAAATGATAATACTTCCTGGATTACGTGATGTCTTTCATAAGCTAATTTGGAATTTGTATTTTCCGAAATACCGTTTCACTGAATCGTGAAAAATGTTTGATTCTTGCTGTGGGGAATTGTTCTTTCGATTATTTTTTAAGATACAAATATTACAATTAACAGCCTAATGTCTGGTTCCGTTCGTCGATCGACCGTCAAGTGAGCATGCAAGAACACGTTCGAAGATTATCCGAAGAAGTTAGTACTGAGTGTGGTATTCTCCAGTGCACAGCGTGTCAAAGCGAAAATTTCCTTTGTTATTCGCGGCGAACATATTATTTTTTGCTCAAATGATCAATGAAAAGTTGGACCAAAATCGGTGAAAAGTATATCATAGCTTCGCTTCAAAAAATAAATATGTATGCCTGATACGCTACTGCTCTCAGGATATCAGTCATGATGCCTCCCTTTCATTATTGATGCTTTTCGTTACATTACAATTTTGTTACACGCATTTTATTAATGTTCACGCATAAATCGAAAAGGTTGGTAGCCCACAGCAATAGGGACATATGCATAAGTTTTTCATATCTACTTGAAGAGCTAGAATTTTTCGAAAATGATAAAATATTTTGATAAAATTGCGATGTAAGCGCTAATTATCGATTGGTATACGGTAGTTGACCCAATGCTAATTATTGATTGGAATACGGTAATGTTCTGATGTCTTTCTAACGTCATCAGCCCTCCTCTCCCTATTTCGCAATCCGGTCAGACGGAGTCACACTGCGCTTTATATATAGGTATAGATTCTAGTCTTTCGGAAATAAAGAATTCGACTCTTGAACCTCGTCGTGATCTGCTCTCTGAAGACGAGGAGGGCTTTCTGTCTGCTCACGATGCTAAACACACGATGTAGGGGAAACGCGGTGTATACTATCGCGCATTTTAACTATGTGCGATAAAGATACTATTCGTGTTAAAATGGACATGTTTGCATGTACTATTGCCTCCTCTGGGCCTGTATTTTATTGCCTCCCCAAGGCATACTATTGCATAATTATAGCGGATATCGGAAATATAGAAATACGTCCTTGCCTGGTCTTGATCTTGGTCCACCCTCTGAAGACGCTGTGGACCTTCCCCCCTTCTCCCTTCCCGATGCTAAACTAGCGGAGTAAGGCAATCGACAAATACTTGATGATACAATGGAAAATCTTTAAAGCATTGCTCAGTACATCCCACAGGCAACAATGTCAATAACACAAGTAAGGTAATGACTCACATCATCAGGCAACGAGTTTTTCTTGTCGATCGAGTCCTTAAAGTGGTTGTGACAGAGTCTAGCCCGCTTGCCTTGTGCTTGAACGTTCGCAACTTTCTCCTCCAATTCTAAGAACTCGTCGTGGATGAGGTTGACGCTAAGAAGCCATTACCTTCTCAGCTCGGGAGTGGACGGAATGACGCGAGTATCGCTCGAGCGCAGCGGACAGGCGATGCACGTATATGTCGCCATAAACTAACTAAACTGATAGCAACTTGAAGCAATAAACACGGAACGAGAACGAAAATGAGGACATGCAATGACATAAAGTAACTGGTTTAACACCGTTATTAGCCGTAATATGTTTAATCCTGCGTTCACCAATACAAATCAGAACACCGAAAAGGGAATACAACGTAAATTACTGAAAAAAAGCAAAATAATATAAAGAAATAGCCCAATTAAACCGAAGGATCTTGACATAGCCTGGCATAGGCAAAAATCAATTGGGAAAAATACCGTATTTTTTTCAAATTCGCTTCTCAACCATTGCTAATTATTTATTACCCAATGTTGAAACGTTTCTTCATTATGCACCAGATCAAAAACGAAATTAAATCTCTTCATCCTTTGGGTTGGATTGATAAACGGAACCTTGCTGAAATAGCTCACTTAAATTGCGTAGAATATTTATAAAACGCACATGATAGGAACAGTTTTAAGATGCATCATTTTTTTCAGTTCTCGGACGATTCCTCTCTTCACGGCGACGCCGAATCGAGAAGATAGAAAGGAGACAATCTATTTGAGTCATTTATTTGTGTTGCGAGCCACTATTTTCTGTTGAAATAGTCCGATATCTTGAATAATTTACTCTTTTTTCACTTGTTCAAGATACTTCTTTCGAGAAAATAGTGGCTTAATCTTTGCGAGTTGTAAAATATTTCCACCATTTGTTCGGAGCGCCTCTTGTCCTCCATGTACAATGTTTTGACCATTACTCCAACATCTTGTGTTGTGTCTCCGAGAACGTAGGAACTGTTTAGCAAAAGTTTTAGGTAATAGTGATCGTGTAGGAACTAAATTGTGTACCTATACTTTTTCTCCGCAATTGTCTTCTCGAGCTCCTTGTAGTATCTTAGCACGGATGGATAAGACACATTAATTTTCTTCACATTTCTCAAATGGATAAAGGCTTGATGTGCGGATTGGCCTAGATTTTTCTGCAGTCGAAGCTCTACCTGAGCATGCTCAGAGAGTCGAGTCATCTGAAAGTGAATAAAGCAAGTGAAAATAGGGAAAACGGATTACCGTCACGGTGCGATGGCTGCGATGAAAATCAATGAAAATATAAAGAGAACAAAAGCATGGGATGCTACGCACTTATTCCGCAGATATTTCACAATTCAGACCACACACGGTGCAGTTTTTTATTTTGTTCAAATGTATTTTGCACAATTCGATCATGGTTGTTGTGAATCTGTTGCTCTTATTCCCGTTGATGTATTCCTTTATTCATCAGATGGCATTCGTGTTGGGTAAATGTCTCACTGTCGAGAGATTCGACATCTTTCCATCGAGAATGGTCACAAAGGGAAAGAAGAAGATGGAAGAGATCGTCACATACAGAATGGATGGGGGAGTGGAAGTGGAGAGAGTCATCTACCACATGGGAACAAAAGGGCAATGTAGAGCAGCCATGAAGAGAATCACCAATCGTTAGTTTGATCCAACCTCGATTAATCTTCCGGAATTTAGTTGCTGGAAATGAAGACGAAGAGGAGGATGAGGGTGACATTGACATGGAGATGGAGAAGATCGAGGAATACATGAAGATGGGAAGGGGAATGAGAGAGAAAAGTAAAGTCCACAGGAACATACCAACGGTGTTGCTTGCTCATAGGAGCACCATTCGAGCTGAGAGTGAAGAAAGAGCCATTGGACGAACAATCTTCGAGCAAGGCCACCGCTCGCATTCCTACTCGTCCCAGTATTTTACATTTCTACTCATAAATATCCGCTTACAGAGGGAATTCTAGATAAAAAGACTATCGCATCCAATAGGAGGAATAGTGTGCCCCCTATGAAATTATCGGCACCAGCCCTTCCTACTCCAATCACACAACAGAGGTGAATCGGAAACAGTTAAGATACTTAATAAAAATAGCGTTTTATCCGCACCATAGTACAACACAATCGATTGTAGAAAGGGATTCCTCCCTCACTTCTCCTCTCCTCTCTCTGTGGTCTTTCCGATCGTGCAGCCAACTGCAATTCCTTCCGCTTCGCATATTGAGGTTTATAAACCAATGAATAAGTTCAGGATATAAATTTAGCTACGGGATTTGCTCAATAAAGTGATCAAGAAACAGGAGGACCAGGATCAGTTGATGAAGACTATCTATGATAATATGGCAGTGAAGACACCGTCTTCATGTAAGTAATCGTTTTAGAATCCAGATTCATATGAATTGTAAAAGCTATCAAAACTATAGACAACGGACCTGAGTTCATGGCAGCAGAGGAAGCCAATCAATTGGCTGAGTCCAATCCCTCTGATTCCTCCTTCATTCGTGTCCTACTTGATACCGTTTGCCTTCCGAGTGAGACTGGAAAGAAGGTGCAGGAAAGGGATCGCATGAGGACTCGATTCGCTCAAGAAGTCGGCAGATTTGTCTTACATTTTTAGTTTACATTTTTAGCAATACCGTAAACTTCGCCATCCTACTAACCCGAGACAGTGCACTACCGACTGGAATAGATTCGTGTCCAGGTTCGTTATGCAGACTCAAAAGGTTATTACAAAAGAGGATGCTAAGGTACAACTACAATAATCTGACAAGAAGAGTTCAATCTTCAACATACACTTTCCCTCAAAACGAAGACTCTTCTAACAATTCAATGGTTAACGATGAATAACACGTTAACTCCATTTCTGAAGTTATTCCCCGTTAAATTATACAAATTTACAATAATAGAAGTTCTTTGAAACTAGCCTAAATCAGAAGTTTACCCCATCACTTTGTAAATACAAAAATACCTGACCGTTAAGAAGTTTCCGTTGATGCATCGTTGTATATAAATTCTTGTTCCTTCCCTTGTGATGCAAGCAGAGGTCCTTAAAAAAGGAAACCACAAGCCGACACCGCATAGAAAATAGAAAAGAAAATGGAAAAAAGTCGGACCTGACTAGCAGAGAAGAGTCGCTCATGACGCCCCAGACTCCAGGGGCGTGTCGCAGTAAGGGCGACCTGCGGAAACAATAATAAGCCTAAATTTATAACAAAAGAAGCTCTAAAATCGAAGGAAAAGTGACTAGAATCCATAGAAAATGAGCAGAAAATCAAGCATTTCCAAAACAGGGCTACCGATAATCGACGAGAGGCTGTAACCGCTCTAGAATCAACGTATTCAATCAGGCGAAGGTTTTGAAATACAAAATTAGCTAATTTGAAAGCAAAAACGAACGAAAACGTGGCAGCAAACTGCAAGCTCGCAGAAATCGAGTCTCAGAGCCGGACCGGTGAATATCAAATTAACTACTGTAGTTCCGGGTGTGTCAAATTAATTATCTTTAGTTTCAAAATTAAATTACGATAAATAGCAAATTTATGAATTTATGAATTGTATGCCAATCGATCGGGAAGGACCCCCTGCGTCTGAAAACCGAAAATTCGAATTAGTTCTTTCTCTGCCCGAGCCGAAAAATGGCGGGGGGACACGGGGGGGGACCCGGGGACACCCGGGGTGTCCCGTTTTCATGTAGGGATCTGACCGGACTGTAGAAGAATGATGTACCGTACGTCCACGTCCATTTAGGGTGCTGCAATATCCATTATGCAGTTTTTTTCTAATGAAAATAATCTTTTAAAACGAATTCTTGGATAGCCTACCACACGTTCCTCCAACTTGTAGAACGTCGAACCCGAGTACTTCCCATCAATCTTGATGAGTTCGATATACGCTTTCTACAAATAATCGTTGACCGAAAACGAATTAGAAGGAAGCTCTCATTTGCCATTTAGATTTTAAATTATTTTTTTTCTTTTGATTGCTAAATATCTTCACCGAACTCACTTTGAGTAGCATTGTCATGTTTCTATGAGAGATGCTCGAGGCGCTTTGGAAATCGACTGCGACACTTGCTAGTGCTTCATTCAAGGCCTCGCGAGTTTCCATCACGTTCTACAATGTTTAGCATATAAATTTCAATCAGTACATACGCTCACTAAACATGTTTATGGCATCCTAATGAGGTTCTGTTTTTTGTTAAGAACGTCAGCGCTATTACTAATGCAATATTTCAAGGAGATATACATGAACCTTCCTTTCGTGCGGGACTTCGATGGCATGGAAGAGGAACATGCCTCCGACAGCGTAGAGGGCGAGAATTAAGGTGAACAAGATGTGACTGAAATGGCCAAATGTGTACATGTATAAAATCGAGTACTCTTTTTGAAAGAATACACAATTGCTGCATACCGAAATCCAATCGATCGATGCTTCGACAACACAAATCCAGCGACACGTCTCACTCCTGCAAAGCGACGTTCTTCACGCATTTTTTGCATCACGCAAGGTCTCAATATCGTGCTCACTGGAATGCGAAGTGACTGGCGCATCAGACGCTTCGGACTCCTTTTCCACCTCATTTTCCGATGGAATTCGACTCCTCCTACCCCGATGAATAGTCAGCGTAATGCCTCTTCGGGACATTTCGAACTGAATATCGCCTTTGTTCGAGAATACGCTCATTTTAATTGCCAAACGATCCAAGGTTTGAATGCATATATTGAAAGCTTTTATTTTAAATGAGTATACAAATGTAAAATGGAGCATAGTTTAAAATATATAATCCACACCCGTACCTGTCTCAGATACTCCGGGACATTTCGGAATTCTCGACCGTGCTTTATGGTCACTGTGGATTGATTCGCGAGATAACGCCTGCATTCTTTACAATTGGCACTAGGTAGGATGAGAACTGTGACGCCATGCCGCATGGCGTCATAGTGCTCATCCGATGTAGCGCCTGTGTACAATTTCGAATACCAAAACCATACCTACACGGGTAAAACACGTGATTCGAACGGATAAGTGGAAACGTTTATTGTACCAGAAATAACGATAACCCACTTGTACTCGTCATCGGGTTGCAGTATCCCATGGTGCCGTCGTAATATTTTCTGAAATTCTAATCAGTACTCTCATAAAATCGTAAATCCCGCCTACCTTGAGAGTGTGTTTTGCCGAATTGTGCATGCTATCGATAGTGAAGTTACAGTGCTTTTCGCTGTTTGGGGGACCCAGTTTGAACATACATTTTAGAATTAAGACAAATCATCTTACTCGAACAGTAAGTGTGCTGGCAGAGTAAGGAATTCATGCTTGGTAACGGAGACTCGTCGACCCTCGACGGGCGGCGGAGCTAGAGTGGCAATCGGATTGATATCCCTGAGAAATATGATCAATGTATTTGCATTTCATAATCCAAATGATCGGCGCAAAATATTTTGGTGCTAAGGAAAAAATGTTATATATATTATAACTCGCATTCAGAGTTGGTGCACTGCGTACTATATAATTTAATAGCGATAGAACGACAGTTTGTGATGAATCGATTCCTAAAAATAATAAATATTCATTCCGCGATAGGTAAGAGCACGTGTAGGAACGACTTTGACGTCAGATGACGTCAGATGACGTCAGAGGTGGAACGTGCAAAATTATATCAATGACGGAGGATTGCGTAGTGGGAGACAATGAAAGAATGCACGTCGTCGCTCATGGCGGAAACGTGATTGGTTGTTGATTTTAAAATATCGCCGAAAAATGTACGACAAAAGGTGGTTCAAAATGTGCTTTTGATCAGAATCAAAGGCATGAGAACAGCAAATTGTGAGCAACGCCAAACAAATATTAGACACTATGGGCATGAGAAAAGCAAATAGGAAAAACCTCCAGAAACTGATCCTGTACTGTGAGAACATCAAAGAATGAGCAAGATTGTGAAATTCGGATAATTTTCTATTCATTTCGTAAATATTCGCGATCTGTGGACAGGCGACAGATCGTCGGGTAATGAAGAAACCAATTCCCACACAGCACTTTGTTTCCCAGATCTTTATTTGACCATCAGTGAGAAAATGCGATCAAAAAGAGTGGAACAATGAATATTCCGAGCTTGCTCGAGTTGTTTCAGGAATTCAGTTGACCATGACGACAAACGAAAGCGCGCTGGGAGAGCAAATGCGATTAACTAATATGATAGAGTATTGCAGACAGGCCGTCTTTAGAGTGCAAATTGCAAAGTACTTTACAAATTGAGCACGTTTTCATTTACAGTCTAAAATGTATATTCTAAAAGCTCTGCCCAACTCGCTGAAGCAGTAGGCAGAGCTATGGCCACTTGAATGGGAATGGGTGTGTGCATTTGTTCAAAAGAGTTATCGAGCGAGGGATTTTAAAAAGTCGGGTAGCGTTTGTGAAACACCATTTGGAAAAATATATCTTTGAAATTATATTTGTATGGCAGGGCCGGAGAACTTGTGTACTGTACAATCGATTGGGCACGGTACCTGAATTTTAAACAAATAAAGTGAGTTTGCGATAATCAGGGGGTTCGTTAGTAGTATACGGTATCTGGTGGTATTGTATGATCGATTGGGCACGGTAACTAGACTTGACTTTGACCTACCGATCGATTTTGACCTGCAGATCGATTTTTGACCATGATCCTCGGTACGCCTTTCAGCACTGCTCCCCTCAAATCGAGGGGACCAGTGCGAAACCATGAATGGGTCATGGGAGTCGCTGCCGGCGTGGGCAACTTTGGCGACGTTTCATTGCCACTCCACTCTGTTGGATTATTACTTCAACTTTTCCTTGCAATTTTTACTTTCAATATTCAATACTCATTTTTGTCTTGGAAAGGCCGATGGAAATAACTATAGAACCTTTTCAGCGCGAAATGCGCTTGAGTCTCTCCACTGGCCAACCACTGGTTGGGATACTGGTCAACCAGTGGTCGGTCGGGGACTGGCCAACCACTGGTTGGGCGAAACTCCGTCCCTTTGCACTGGTTAACCACTGGTTGGGAGAAACCAGAGAAACAACCTCAGCTTCCTTTTCCTTCTCTCCGATCGCACCCTCTCTCGCTCTTTCTCTAACCACCTCGCTGAAAAGTTCACGAACTTTTCAACGAGCTCGTTGAAAAGTTCGTGAACTTTTGGTTAGAGAAAGAGCTAGAGAGCGCGGTTTTTTTGAGAGAAACAGTTTTTACGCACCTCAGAAGTTCGCGAACTTTTTGCGCAACTTTTCTCGCACATTTCTGACAGATTAAACAGGCCAAATATGAATTTTCGTAAATTAGTTTTTTTTTAACTCCTCCCTCCTTTTATTATCACGCGTCTTCTGAGAGATTGCATGACTCCCCGGCACCAGGAGCCCCAAATTTAAGCACTATCCTCGACATAATTATGCCAGAGTACATTGATGACGAAAAAACTCTGCGTTTTCCGTTTTTTTCTGAACCGATTTTTAGGTATTTTCCGGTTCCGCTCCCGGCCCTACCATATATCAGCTCCCAGATGAGCAAGAAGAATGGTATTGGGCTCAAAAATGTTCGGAAAATTATTTCAAACAACTTTTAGGTTGACATGAAGTTACCTGGACGACAACTTCATGTCGAAAATAATCAAAAAGTGATTTTTAAATGAGAAAATAAATTCTAGCGGCTCGGGGACCCACCTTTTCGTGTAAACCGACATCATTTTCAGAATCTTCGTGCATTTTTACATCAGGGAAAAAATTGAGCCCACTCAAGTAGGGGTGGTAATTTACCTTACTACAGTGAAAATGATCACCAAGTTGATCATTTCAAATGTTCATAATTTTGATTCTTTACGATAGACGCTCCATTGTGCATATATTTGATGTTTTATAACATTTACGCGAAGAAAAGCGAAGATATCCATATTTTAGAATAGGCCAAATAACTATAGAACCTTTTCAGCGCGAAATGCGCTTGAGTCTCTCCACTGGCCAACCACTGGTTGGGATACTGGTCAACCGGCCTATTCCAACAATCCTTACTCATTCTTTGATATGAGTAAGGATTGTTGGAATAGGCCTCCGCCAAGAGTTCGCTGCCAAAAGTTCATTCCAAAATTTTCGAGATTTGAAATTTTTGATTTTGTAGGAATTGTAAAATACGTCGCTATGTAACATGAATCTGGTTGATAATATTACTGAAACATTGTTCACGCGAAACTATTATCAAAATCCCCGAAATTATCTTCAAAAATGAATTTTTAATATTTCCGACACCTTCGATTTTCCATTTTCGAGGCAGCGAACTCTTGGCGGAGGCCTATTCCAACAATCCTTACTCATATCAAAGAAGTCTACTGAATGGGTATCATTTGCATATCTAAAGCTATCGAAATCCTGAAATTGCAACGTGCAAATTTGAGACCACGAGTGGTGAAAAAATGAGTTTTTCTAAAATATGGATATCTTCGCTTTTCTTCGCGTAAATGTTATAAAACATCAAATATATGCACAATGGAGCGTCTATCGTAAAGAATCAAAATTATGAACATTTGAAATGATCAACTTGGTGATCATTTTCACTGTAGTAAGGTAAATTACCACCCCTACTTGAGTGGGCTCAATTTTTTCCCTGATGTAAAAATGCACGAAGATTCTGAAAATGATGTCGGTTTACACGAAAAGGTGGGTCCCCGAGCCGCTAGAATTTATTTTCTCATTTAAAAATCACTTTTTGATTATTTTCGACATGAAGTTGTCGTCCAGGTAACTTCATGTCAACCTAAAAGTTGTTTGAAATAATTTTCCGAACATTTTTGAGCCCAATACCATTCTTCTTGCTCATCTGGGAGCTGATATATGGTAGGGCCGGGAGCGGAACCGGAAAATACCTAAAAATCGGTTCAGAAAAAAACGGAAAACGCAGAGTTTTTTCGTCATCAATGTACTCTGGCATAATTATGTCGAGGATAGTGCTTAAATTTGGGGCTCCTGGTGCCGGGGAGTCATGCAATCTCTCAGAAGACGCGTGATAATAAAAGGAGGGAGGAGTTAAAAAAAAACTAATTTACGAAAATTCATATTTGGCCTGTTTAATCTGTCAGAAATGTGCGAGAAAAGTTGCGCAAAAAGTTCGCGAACTTCTGAGGTGCGTAAAAACTGTTTCTCTCAAAAAAACCGCGCTCTCTAGCTCTTTCTCTAACCAAAAGTTCACGAACTTTTCAACGAGCTCGTTGAAAAGTTCGTGAACTTTTCAGCGAGGTGGTTAGAGAAAGAGCGAGAGAGGGTGCGATCGGAGAGAAGGAAAAGGAAGCTGAGGTTGTTTCTCTGGTTTCTCCCAACCAGTGGTTAACCAGTGCAAAGGGACGGAGTTTCGCCCAACCAGTGGTTGGCCAGTCCCCGACCGACCACTGGTTGACCAGTATCCCAACCAGTGGTTGGCCAGTGGAGAGACTCAAGCGCATTTCGCGCTGAAAAGGTTCTATAGTTATTTCCATCGGCCTTTCCAAGACAAAAATGAGTATTGAATATTGAAAGTAAAAATTGCAAGGAAAAGTTGAAGTTGTCTTCGCTGCATCAGACAATAGTTGTAAAAGCTGACCAACTTTGTTCGTGGCACCATTATCTCGCAGGGAGCGATCGCTATTAGTGACAAAATTAGAATTACAATAAAATATATTATATTAAAAATATATTAAAAATCATTATGCGATAAATTCCGTAAATTTCTGGAGCCGGGAAATTGAAGTAGTACTGTATCCGCCAGGGCGAACTGGATTTCGATTCGAGTCGGTGTAATTAGTTGTGATCAATAATTCTTAATTGTCGAGCTTGATTTTTGTCTTGTTTTCATGCCCATAATGTAGCTAATAACACGGAGCACCCGTAGGTTTGGCTGTATTCGTATTTCGTGCTCGAGTTTCTTCAATATTGGCACTTTTTTCACACGCGCTATTTAGCTCATTTGTTGCTCTAAATCAGTTTATTTGCGCAGTAAATTGGATGTTTCAGGCCACATCAAGGCATTTTGACCCGACAAGGCTCGTATCGTGGCCCTCAAGGCCAACTGCATCGATTCGACCGCCGAACGGAGGTGAGGTCAGCAGCTTTGAATCGCAATGGTTTGATGGAAATTTGGTCATTTACATTGTGGGTGTCTGACTCAATTCTTCGTTTTCCCCAATTTTGTTCCACGAAAATCGCGCTTCACTCTAATCGCGATTAATAAAAAGTTATATTAGTGTTAGTGCTATCATCTGTCTTAATTGTTCTTAATATATTTATATTTGCTCATAGTCCTTGCGATTTTTTATGTTGCAGGGTTAAAGATGGTTTTTGATCCATTTTATATTTTGTCCTCCATAGTCAATTCGGTTTGACCCGTGAACATTTTGACATTCACAATTAATGAGGTCTTGCATACTGTGGATAGTACAATGTCCGAGTAATTCACGGTTTTTATTATACAAGGTGCAGCTCTTCGCCTCCAACACGGCGATCGCCTAGTTTCGATTCTGGTGCTTCATCTCCATGCTCCGTTATCCGAAGAAGGCAAACGGAGAGATCCTCAAGTGCAAGGAGGTGCGATTTTATATTTTTTTGTTTCGTGTTGTAGTTGATTATTCGTAAATCTATTTTGCTAAACGAAGTTGTACATTGTTAATGCTGCGTCTCTCAGATCTTCGAGAAGAGCAAGGGATCCGTGAAGAACTACGGAATATGGCTCAAGTAGGATTCCCGCAATGGCCACCACAACATGTACCGTGAGTACCGTGATGTTTATGTCGCCGGAGACTTCTATCTATGAGGCCGTTTGCCTAAGAATCGAGCAAATTCGGAGTGTTCTGGCACAGCTCATAAAATCTCGATTTTCTGTAACTCTGTATTTTGTGGTTAAGCCAGGTGCTGAATACGATGGGCACATCCATTTTTGTCCCCAGAGTTAGCGTTGGCTCCAGACGACATCACGTCGAAAACACATTTGTTAGTATAACGATGCTCTCTAATGTGCTAAAATTACGTGGACATGGATTCCGGGGTAGAATTTGATGCTGATTACGCATATCCACTTCATTTTCATGAATAATTTAAACAAATGTTAAAAACCCATCTTTTCTCAGAGGCAAAATTGACCTTAGCGAGTTACATGGTTAGAACCGGCGTGACGAGAGGATTCAGAATCTCTATTTTCGTCCAATTTCATGCATCGAGTTTTATTATTGCCAAAATTTAGTGATTCCAAATGTGGGCAAACGTAGCAGCTTCGACCCTCCTCTCCCTTCCCTCGTCTGTTTACCCCCTGGCAGTTCTCTCTCCTCTCTGCACTCTCTCGCTTCTCTCGAGGGAGGGAAGAGAAAGGAGGGGTGCTGCTTCTACGATCGCCCACATTAGGAATCACTACATTTTGGCAATAATAAAGCTCGATGCATGGAATTCGACGAAAATAGATTCTGAATCCTCTCGTCACGCCGGTTCTAACCATGTAACTCGCTAAGGTCACTTTGGCCTCTGAGAAAAGATGGATTTTTTTAAAATTTATATTTATTATTTATGAAAAATGAAATGGATATGCGTAATCAGCATCAAATTCTACCCCGGAAACCATGTCCACGTAATTTTAGCACATTAGAGAGCATCGTTATACTAGCAAATGTGTTTTCGACGTGATGTCGTCTGGAGCCTACGTCAACTCTGGGGACAAAATGGATGTGGCCATCGTTTTCAGCACCTGAAATAACCCCAAAATACAGAATTTCTGAGAAATGAACTGTGCCGGGTCTTGCTCGATTCTTAGGCAAACGGGTCCTATATGCTTCATTTAATTTAGTAACCTAATGTGAACATAGTGTAAAGTTATCCAAAAGGGGGGAAGCCCTAGCTGGGTTGTTCTCGATGTTTTGCAAAACCTTATTTCCTTGAATTTAATTAATCAGTGTATAGTGATAGTTGATAACCATTCAGCGGCGGGCCTGTGGCCACTGCTTCTGTATACAATCCTGGAACGGTAATTTGAACCTCATACATCATTGTTACAGTCCCGCAGAAGGCATCGAGGCCAACGGGGAAGAGGAATAAGAGCGAAAACCGACTGGAGAAAATCACATTCCCAAGGTATTCTACGACCCCAAGGTTGACGAGGGAAGCTGTTCTCCCCTCTATAATTTTGTACGAATCAAACTCCCTTTTATTGTTTACTCCTTTCAAAGCACCCCTTTAGAAGATGTTTTCTAAGTATACATTTCATTATCTAATTACATCGATCGATAGCCTCCTTTTATCCCAACTTTAACGGAAAAAAGCCCCCTCTCTCTCCATTTCTTTAAATTAACCTCCCGAGAGAATTTTTAGAATTGAATATCACGCCTCTCATGAGAGAATCTAGCTGTCCTTGGGAATGGAAAAATAAGTTCTAGCCGGTTGTGGCCATCCTGACGCATGTCTGAGCGATACTGAAATCTTATAGTGCACAATTCATTGTGGAGCTCAGTACGCAGGGTTTCATTTCGGCATCACTCACTTCAAGAGCTGATAGCTCGAACACAGTGATAGATTGAACAAAATTAAGTGACCGAACTCATTTTTCGAGCTCTATCAATCTATCAAAACCAATTTATCGAAAACCCACTTTCAACACTGTGCCACTTCAGGTCAATGAGTTTTAGAGAAATTGGTTTTGATAGGTCGATAGGGCTCGAAAAATGAGTTGGGGTCACTTAGAGGTCAATTTATATCACTGTTTTCGGGAAATGAGCTCTTGACGTGAGTCCCTAGCGAGCTCCAAATGAAATGTGCACTATGAGATTTCAGGGGTCACTCAGGCATGCCTCAGGATGGCCAAAAACGGTTAGAACTAATTTAACGATTCCCCTCCATTACCACGAATCTAGTTCGATTCTATCGTGAATGCGTGATGTTGTACCAGTCGATTCAACTTTACAATTATACAGACAATTTCAACTGCTTCGGTTTTACATGCTATCTCAGTTCAATTGTTATTCTCTTTAGTGCGTAGGATTTTGTACTGTTAGCATTGTCAATTTTAAAATATTCTAGTGTTCCCTTGATGTTTCTATTTTGGAAATAAATGTAATATCTATATACCATATTCTGAATGCAAAGAACGAATGGCTACAGTAATACAGGGCGGGGAGGGGAGAAGGATGAAAGTGGGCGGGGCCAAAACGCCAACCACTGGTTAACCAGTCCCTCAACCAGTAGGTGGGCAACTCGCCACCCACTGGTCAGGGCACTGGTTAACCAGTGGTTGGGAGAAACCAGAGTTACTTCCTTTTCCCTCTCTCCGATCGCACGCTCTCTCGCTCTTTCTCTAACCACCTCACTGAAAAGTTCACGAACTTTTCATCGAGCTCGTTGAACTTTTGGTTAGAGAAAGAGCTAGAGAGCGCGGTTTTTTTGAGAGAAACAGTTTTTACGCACCTCAGAAGTTCGCGAACTTTTTGCGCAACTTTTCTCGCACATTTCTGACAGATTAAACAGGCCGATTGTCCAGTCTTTTGCTCATTTGATCAATATTTGAAAAATAGTCGTATGTAAACTAACCGTTTATGAATCTAATCATGTCTCATAACTTACTTACTGCGCAATGTAGTACCTAAAAATTTCGAGCCGATTGCTTCGAGTTGTATAAATTATCCTTATGACTTCCAAAATGACTGTTCCAAAAAAACCAAAAAACACGGTTTTTTGAGCCCAGTGACGTTCAATCACATTTTTGTGGAGAATGATCTCGAAAATCGTGTTCTACGGTTGAAAATATATAGGAAACATCTTTCGTTGTAGTCATTTGGACACTTCAACTTTTTGACATCATCACAGCCAACTGAAAATGAGTTTTGTAAAAATTTTTATTCATGTTTTTTCGCCATCCGTTGACCTGCTACGTTCTCTGTTGGAGGGTTTCTTAATGATAACTAACCTGAGCAATCTGAGTGAGCCAGAACTGTCGTTGCATCTGCACCGTTTTAGCGCTGATTGCTGTCCCCAGAGAAGCAAGTAATTTACGAATCTGCATTTCATCTTGTTCGAGGGGTGGCGGCAAAACCTCGACGAACAAACCCCTCCGCAATTGAACGCCATTCACTTGAAAGTCGACGTAAGAACAACATAGGTCAGATTCAATTCATTGGGTAACACATTTAAAAGTGTGACCAACGGAACCGAATGTGACCTATGGAATTGTCTGGGCACTGTAGTTTCGATTGTGTGTTATACTTTGTTATTATTAATCAATACTTTCCACTAAATTTGCAATTTCGGAACAGAGGATCTAAACAGGGTGTGACAGAGGGTCGCCTACTGGTTGCAATGAACCAACTCCCCTACACCGGAGCCAACGGCGCTCGGTTGCAGTCCCTCTCCTTTCGAATTCAGATAATTCTACTTACTCTAAAGGTGCAAATTGCCAGGAGGGCGTAACTGGTCAAGTAAGTAGGCAGGATATCGGACAGTACGGCATCGTAGGCGCTGTACAGCTTCTGAAGAAAGAATCGAAAAGATTCGTTAATTAACATAATGTAAAGGTAACATTAATATAATAAAGTAGTGTGGGTCTCAAATATTAATGCTTGTGCAATCTTTATCTCACATTGTCCATGAGCGGAAAGCCATAAACACGATATTGACTGATGTTGGTGCCGTGGACCTTGTAGACACTCTCTTCCATCTTCTCGAGAAGCTCGGCCGAAGGGGTTAGATGGCACAGAAAGGCGAACTTTAAAGAGATTGTTCCATGTTATAATACCGTAATTAAGTTCACCATACTATTAGTGAATTCGATGCAAGAAAATAAGCCTGTTTTTACAAAATGCAAATCAAAATACCAACATCGCTTGTACTATTAGGTTGTTGCAAAAGTCCTGTGGTTTTTTGTGTCAGTACTTTGAACGATCATAACTCGCGTGTCTCAAATCTCAATGGCTAACAAACGTGGTGTTGTTTAGGGATACGCTTGAACTTTGCTCACGTATATTTCAATCAAACCGATCGTGCAACCAACGCAAGCAAATATGATTAACCCAATTGCAAAGAAAGCACAAAATTTAGATTTAGCTTTATTTATCTAGATATTTGCAGGGAAAATTCATGAAACAACTTCATAATGTTGGGTGAGAAATGATACTGTTTCAAAAAATAGGTTAGACCTGCCATGTGAGTGGGTTTGAACCAAATTACATGATGACAAATATAAGAGCAGATCCAGGCTGCATGTGAATTGTACCTGCTTTTCTGAAGGGAAGACCAAGCATACAGGCTCCGTCATATGTGCGTTGTATGCATCCACGAAGAGGCTATATTCTCATTTAAAATATTCGGGTCAGCTTGTTCTCCCTTTCAGAAAATTTGAATTTCTTATTTTTCAGAAATATGCAAAATCAACACAGAAATGCAACAATGTAGTGCTTCCCCGAACAACACATTCCTCGAAAGGATGTAACTTCCAGCATCCATGAAAAAAATATGTATAGGTTAAAGATGGGAGCTTCATATAACCACCAGGAATTGAGCGTTCATGCTTCAGAGGAAACAGAATATTGAGAAACGTCGCGTTTTCGATAGATGAATTTTAGTAAGCTTAACTAGATCCTGTTTTCGCCTCTCTGATTGCGCAATGCTGATAGGGTGCGCATATGAAAGAGTATGCAAGGCCTCATTAGTAGTCAATATCCCGAAGATAATCTAATCTATCAATCCAACAGGAAGATGGAATACAAAATATCAAAATTCCACTGGACTTTTGCAACAACCTAATGAGTAGTACTCACGTATCCAAGAACAGCGAATGTGATAGGTGTAATATAAGCCAATGTCAATCTGGCGAAAGTTCCGAGTTTATACCTTTAACAATATTGATGAAATTTTAAAAATATATATATATATATATATTAAATGCATACTGGGAGAGTGTGAGGATTTGAATGATGGATGGAGCTGGTAGCATCTGCAGCGAATATGAATCGATTTCCACACTTTTCTTAGTTCCCTTAGTAACTATGTAATCCATAATCAAAATATTTTCAAAAACATAAAATCCAACAATGCATAGCACAACCTTCCACATGTTAGTCAGCAAGACAAGTTGAGCAAATAGTATCGTATCAGCCATGTACGCTGGGAGATGCAGCAAGAGTGGACCATAGCATACGGCCATGACCATCCCATTCACAAACGGAATTGACTGAAATATCGGATATATTGCACGACAGTAACCACATTTCGAGAGTAAAACTTCTAAAGAAATCAATTATATTCGGAAATAGTGTTCAATTTATATAAAGCGCAGGAAGAAGGTCAGATGATTTGGAAATATATTTTTCCTGACAACCTCTATTAGAGTTGCATTTTTAATCGTGTGGAAACATGATTGGTACACAAGTAACGGAACCTTACTGCGATGAAAATTTGGAATCTGCTAGCAGATGCTGAACTCTCGCTCACCATTATGACGATCATGACGAGCAGCGAAGTGAGAAAGGAGCAGCAAGCGGAGACGATGCACGAGAAATAGTACAAGGGCGCTATGGTGCCAAACCTCGCTCGAGAAAGGTAGTAGAGAAGCAGAGCGTTGGCTGCCATACCAACCACTCCTGCAGTGGTTTGGTAAGCAGGAGCAGTCCACCCATAGTAGAGCAAAAGGTTGGACTATTTATACTAGAACACCCCAACATATACGCCACTAAAATCAAACGCTTACGCAGAAGGCGAATATTTCGTACCTTCCAGTGGAATTATGACTAATGCAGCGGTGACCCACGGACTGCACATCGAGGATTTGAACATTACTGCAACAATACGAGATCAAGCTACTTGACCGCTAATTATTTGGTTTGTGTAAAAGTTTCTAACTGTTCTAAAAAAAGTATTCCCAAGCCCTCATAGACGGCGGAAAAAATATTAGTCGATTCGCAAAATAAGATGAAGGGGGAAGAATAAAATGTCCAAACATGAAAACAGACAGAAAAATTTTTTCGAAGAATCTATGATTCGCAACTCGTATACTGTGGACTGTGAGCATGGCATGGTAGGAGAAAGACGAGCAAATAATGATGTGAATGAGCTAGCAGAACATGTGCGCCGTAAATAGTTGCAAATAAATGGTATATTTTGAAATTCTGGGGAAAAGGCCTGTGTACGACTGTAATATCTAGGCCGAAAATGGCGGATGTTTGAACAGCCAGTATAACCGTAGGACGACCGTAATTGCGGCGCGGGAAAAGCGAATGGGAGAAAATTCAGAAATCGGACTATCAGCAAGCAAGCATGGGAGAATATGCGGTGTCGTTGGGATAATATGATGATAGTCAGTGTTCCCTTCAGTGTGCAGTCATGCAGGGAAATAACAACGGAATTCTTCATAGGAGCCCGATTCTCTAATACTCGAACAATTTCACGAAGGGTCTGGTACAGCGTTTTTACGATAACTTGAAAAAAGGTGTTCTCGAGGGAGCAGAACAAACTTCAACTTCAGTGACCGAGTTACCGCTAACTTCAGTGAAGTTGAGTTGACCGAGTAAAATTTCAGAAAGGAAAATCTAAGAAATATCAAGGAAAGTGATCGATTGGGAAAAACGAGAAGAAATGGCGATAATTGTTCCATCCCGGAGGTTCTTTTTTCATGTCCAACTCATCCGTCTTTTCATAACACCATGTTTTCTACGAACATGACACGCGAGGTGGTTTGTTAGCCTAATTGGAACCGAGATCTTTGGAATCTTAATTCTAAGCAGAATTCTCTTACCGCACAGGCGCTGCTTTTGATTCGGTTTGTACGTCAATCGGCAAACTCGAGAGGTTCGTCACGAGCATCGCATCCGAAAGTACCGAAAATCTCGCAATTCGCGTCAATTTGTTAATTTTTCAGGGGGGCGGTTCGAACAAACAAGTGCACGTAAAGCCAATGCAAAATCCCTCTCCGTTCTGCACATGATGTGTTTCCAGAATGTTGCCGATGTTTCATACTAAATAATCGGCCTGTTTAATCTGTCAGAAATGTGCGAGAAAAAGTTGCGTAAAAAGTTCGCGAACTTCTGATTCTCTCCATTTCGCATGCTCTCTCCCTTTCTCTAACCAGGTCGATGAAAAGTTCACGAACTTTTCGACGAACTGTGTTCGAAAATCATACTTTTCTTTTGTTTTACTTACTTTTATAAACTATTTTTGCTTTTAACTTATGATTTCTTATAATGACAACCTTCCCTTAGCTGGAATAGCTTCAGAATACAGCGTAGTGAAAGTAAACACGGTTGGAGTATTTTTTTTCGAAAATGGGTCACCACTTTCCCCACCCTGTAATGTCAAGCTATTCCATCAGAGGGAAGGTTGTTCTTATACGCAGTCATAAGTTAAGAGCAAAAATAATTGATAAAAATAAGTAAAACAAAAGAAAAGTTCGAATTTCGAACGAATTAATGCCGGTTTTTAACGAACTTTTCAAGGAGCTGCGTGAAAAGTTAGAGAAAGGCGAGAGAGCACGCATTCTTGAGAGAGGGAAAAGGAAGCAGTGATTGTTTACTTCCTTTTCCCTCTTTCGACAACGCGTGCTCTCTCGCCTTTCTCTAACTTTTCACGCAGCTCCTTGAAAAGTTCACGAACTTTTCGACGAACTATGTTCGAAATTCGTACTTTTCTTTTGTTTTACTTATTTGTATCAATTATGTTTGCTTTCAACTTATGTCTGCTTATAAGAACAACCTTCCCTCTGATGGAATAGCTTGACATTACAGGGTGGGGAAAGTGGTGACCCATTTTCGAAAAAAATACTCCAACCCTGTTTACTTTCACTACGCTGTATTCTGAAGCTATTCCAGCTAAGGGAAGGTTGCCATTATAAGAAGTCATAAGTTAAATGCAAAAATAGTTTATAAAAAAAAGTAAAACAAAAGAAAAGTATGATTTTCGAACATAGTTCGTCGAAAAGTTCGTGAACTTTTCAACGACCTGGTTAGAGAAAGAGAGAGAGTACACGAACAGGAGAGAATCAGAAGTTCGCGAACTTTTTACGCAACTTTTTACGCAACTTTTCTCGCACATTTCTGACAGATTAAACAAGCCGAATGTTTGATACTTGTTCATGTTTGATACTGTTTCGTAAATATTTCATACTTGCATTGCAGCGTATCCAATTAATCTTCTAAAAATCACCAATAATTACCCACACATTTCGGTTTAATGCAATTTTTGATGTAGTCAAGCAATCCAATTTAAATATAATCCCATCAACTAAATGAATAACACGGACATGTGTTGTTTGGTGTGGGAATATTGTCGGCGTCTCCAGCTGTGATATACAGTATTCCAATTTATATTCAATTTTCTCATGATCACTTGTACAATTCCACTCGTTTTCTTTAAGGTAATGATATCGACGGGGGAGAGGGGGGGGGGGGTGACAATAGCCCAACCGACAAAAGCCAACTTTCTGAGATTGGAGACCGAGGCCTAACCAGAATAAATTTTTGAAAGTGCTGCTCGGTCGCACATTGGCTGCAGCCGAGCTGCAATATAGACCTCAAAAATTCAGATATCGGCTTCTAGCCAAGCTAAAGACTGGTTCAAGACATCAAAATGATCGCCATCATGAGTACAGATGATCCTGAGAATATCAAAACAAAATATCGATATTTGCCCTCAGGGAATAAAAAAATCACTTTTTGCATGACCATTTTTTGAACATCCATAACTTTATGGGAAATGCAGGTAAAAATCTGGTTTTTGCATAGGAATGTTCAAAATGTATTGAAGATATTATTCCCAACTTTTTAGAGCGATTAGATATCTTTCCTGCCCACGGCTTGTGTTTTTCGGAGGGATACTATGGTCGGGAAACACCCTGTTTGCCCCTATGGGCGAGAGAGTGCAGGCGACGAGAGTGCGTAAACACGGCTTTTCCGACCCTAGTATACCTCCGAGTACTGCTCAGTAGTGTCGTAAACAGGTTGTATTGCGTGGTATATCTCACAAAGTTGCGAAAGCCCAGCAATAGTGAACCCCACATATGTAGAGCGTTTTCATACCCGTTCATTATAAGAGAGGAATCGCGAGAGAATCGACTACTCAGCGGCTGTGAAATTCAAAATCAGTCAATCCATCTACAAATTTGGCACAAAGTATTTCAAATGATGCTCTTTCAAACTGCGTCGTCAGAATTTTGATAACTGCCGTCATCTTCGAGATTCAGAAGGCCAAACCTGGTACTATCACTTTTCGGAAGTCAAATCGGGCGCATTTAATTAATCATAACATCGTTTAAATTAAAGATAGAAGGCCGATCTTTATTTAGAATGAAAGAGGATATCCAGGGCTACAACTTTCATGTTGACCATGTCATTCCAAGTGCATGCTCCTGTGCGGGGCGGTCGGTCAGACTAAAAATGTCGAAATTTTTCAAATCGACAAAACCCACAAAAGTTATTATGCGGAAGTTATAGTCCCTATAGGTGACTAACTTTTCGCCAAAAATCAGACAAATCGTGAAGATGAAAAAAAAGAGCGCGCACTTTAGTGGGGTGGCACCTAAATGGGTTCCAGACAGAGAAATTTCCAAAAGTTTACTTGGCTGCTATCGGGCTCAAATACATCCATAATCATCCAAAACAACATTTCAAACATTTCAAGTTGTTTCCCCAATTGGTGTAAACACTGTAAATGGCCAAAAACTACAGTATGACCTCAAATTTGAAAACCAATAGTTTTACCCTCAAAAACTTATGGGATGGGTGCTATTGCACTAAATCGGTTCCAAGTAGTGTAGGGACATCCCTTGAAACGTGTCAAAGAAAGAGGGCACCTGTAAACATGATATTTCATGCGAGGAATCCGTGGAAAGGCGCAAAACTGTAATTTCGGCCAAAATAGTCGTAAGGTCCCGCCTCATGGCTAGAATTGTAGAGCATGATGAGCTGAACATTTCATATGTTGAAAGTTAGCCTCTATCATTCCGTTGAAGCGCGCTAGAGAGCTTGGAAGAAAGCCAGAAACGGTCTAGACTCCGCCCTAGGGCGCGCGCTTTAACCGTCTGGCGCTCTCGCCCTCTGACCTCTCTCTCCCTCCCTTCCCTTTAGTGCTCTCACGCGCGCCTCCACCATCGTTTTCTACCAAATTCCCTGCTCTCTAGCGCGCTTCAACGGAATGATAGAAGCTAACTTTCAACATATGAAATGTTCAGCTCATCATGCTCTACAATTCTAGCCATGAGGCGGGACCCTACGACTATTTTGGCCGAAATTACAGTTTTGCGCCTTTCCACGGATTCCTCGCATGAAATATCATGTTTACAGGTGCCCTCTTTCTTTGGCACGTTTCAAGGGATGTTCCTACACTACTTGGAACTGATTTAGTGCAATAGCACCCATCCCATAGGTTTTTGATGGTAAAACTATTAATTTTCAAATTTGAGGTCATACTGTAGTTTTTGGCCATTTACAGTGTTACAACAATTCGGGAAACAACTTGAAATGTTGTTCTGGATGATTATGGATGTATTTGAACCCGATAGCAGCCAATTAAACTTTAAGAAGTTTCTCTATCTGGAACCCATTTTGGGACCACCCTACTAAAGTGAGCGCTCTTTTTTTTTCATCTTCACGATTTGTCTGATTTTTGGCGAAAAGTTAGTCACATATAGAGACTATAACTTCCGCATAATAACTTTTGTGGGTTTTTCCGATTCAAAAAATGTGGACATTTTTAGTACGACCAACCGCCCCGCACCGGTGCGTGCACTACGAATGACATTGTCAACATGAAAGTTGTAGCCCCTGATCTCCTCTTTCTTTTTAAAAAAAGAACGGCCTTCTATCTTCAATTTAAACGATGTTACGATCATTTAAATGCGCCCGATGTGACTGCCAAAAAGTGATAGTACCAAGTTTGGCCTTCTGAATCTCGAAGATGACGGCAGTTATCAAAATTCTGACGACGCAGTTTGAAAGAGCATCATTTGAAATACTTTGCTCCAAATTTGTAGAGGGATTGATGGATTTTGAATTTCACTGCCGCCTACCCCCCTAAAATGGTCGATTCTCTCGCGATTCCTCTCATAAGGTGAGTGCGATTAAAGTCTAATGGAGATATGCATGTAGTGTGTTACATAGTCTTAGACTTGTTATTAGTTTTCATCGCACTCCATCACTTATCCTAGAAAACTATCGATTTACCTTTACAAATAGTCATGCAACTCAAAACGTACAGTGGCGCCAAAACATGGCAAGCACGTGTCTGTAAACACAAACACCCGCTACAGCGATGTTTCCACGATGAAACCAACTAGTGATGTTGATACTTTATGTACGCTATACTGTTGATTTCAATACAGATATATGGAGGGTGCCATGGATGCCATGCTGTCGATGCCATGGAGGGACCAATAGTGCATGAAAATGAAAATAGTTGAAGAAATCGCAATTTGTTTTGAAGAAGCGCCAGGCATATTCCATTCAAGTCCTTGTTGAACTAGGTGAATCGCGAGTGCAGAGGGGGCATTTGAAGAAGTTGTTGAGGGGTTTGATAATGCATTCGAGGATGCCCCTTCCAAAAAATAAACTGCTGGTGGTATTTAGTTGGTTAGTGTTGGTGATCAAGTTAGACGGTACTATTCTATTTTTTCTAATTCTGGTACTATTCTAATTCTGATGATGAAGTTCGACGGTGTTGGTGAAGGTAGACGGGACTATTCTAATTTTTTTTTAAATGTGTAGTTCTTCACACGCGATGCGTTGTGCACATATGACGGCGGTTGCGTAAGAATCGAACAACGACCTGAAGTACCTGGCACATCGATTTTTCGAAAACTTGTGGAAAGGGGTTCTTGAAGGTGCTGATTAACATGGGCAACTTCATTTCGCACCAACTCGACCGATTCAGCCAGGCTGCATGTAGGCTGCATCTACCTTTACGTTCACAACTCAGTAACCGATTGAGGAATCAACATGCAATTTTTAAAGTAATAAAATAAGGTACCTACGACTCGGACGACACTAAATAAGGATGTGTAATTTTTTTAAAATAAGGATGTGTAAAAATAAATGGGTAAAAATCGGTTCTCGAACATAAGGCAGAAACCGAAGACGTGAATTATATAGGAAGATGCGCCTTGTGCTGAGGATTATTTTTCGTATACAGGGTAAGATGTTTGAGTTCCGCGTTTTAAAGTTACACGCAAATTTATAGTACAACTTTCGCCTCTGCACCGCCTCTCTCCACAATTAGTGACAAATTAGAATGTGTTTCACTCTGATCTATACCCTCAGATCCAATTATTACGAGGCGAGGATTGTGAAGAGTATATTTTTGAGTGAAACACAATCGAATTCGTCAATCTTTGTGAAGAGAGCGCGGCGCAGATGCGAAACTTGACCTATAAATTTGCATGTAACTTTAAAACGCGGAACTCAAACATCTTACCCTGTTTACGAAAAATGATCATCAGAACAGGGCGCATCTTCCTATATAATTCACGTCTTCGGTTTCTGCCTTATATTCGAGAACCGATTTTTACTCATTTTAGTGCAAAATAACACATCCTTATTTAGTGTCGCCCGAGTCGTAGGTATCTTATTTTACCACTGTAAAAATTTCAAGTTGATTACTCAATCGGTTACTGAGTTATGAACGTAAAGGTAGATGCAGCCTACATGCAGCCTGGCTTAACCTGTCGAGTTGGTGCAAAATAAAGTTGCCCATGTTCATCAGCACCTTCGAGAACCCCTTTCCACAAGTTTTCGAAAAATCGATGTGCCAGACCTTGCTCGATTATTACACAACCGCCGTCATATAACAGGGAAAATTTATTGTAGGAGATGAAGAGGGCGTTGAGTGTGATGACAGGGTAGAGACTGGAATTTCACGTGATGATGAACCCAGATCGATTTGGAATACGGACATCTCCTTGCTCAAGTGGTACACCGGCTCCCCCGAATCACCTAGTTCGCAAATAGGCAAATTGACAAACGAATCATCGTCACTTGCATCGTTAATCTCTCCCTATCGTCTTCACAATCATTTCCTATACCAAAATATTGCAAGAACAATATTTAGATTTGGCTATTTAGTATATTTGTTGAAAGGGCCACAGCTACTACGATCTCATCGCGCGACGACTTTAATTCAAGAGAATTACCCGTGACGCCAAATCACCAGGATAGATGCTTCCATATCAACTCATTTCTCCTAAACTGAATATTCGTGCTCAATCTATCTTGGGTACCACACTCATTCTAGCAACGATATATCTTCGGCTTTAAATTTAGTAAATAAATTGGATCGCAGGTCGATGAGGCAGAAGCGATTTTCGATTGCCCCCACCCCCCCCCCTCTAAAAGAGAGCACGGTATAGGTTTTATAGGAGTTTTTTTTATAATATAATATCATGTCATACTATTGCAGTTACGGATCCCAAAAAATGTTAAATACTCACAGCAACCCCGAATCACAAGCTCACTTTTCAAATACCAGATCAAATAAACATTCAACAAACTGCGAAAAATTATTGGGCAAATACAGTGAAAAATAGATCTAAACCAGATTAGATATGGTTTATTCATATTTTGGATTTCGCTAATATAATTGGGTATGCTTTTTTACCATCAGTATAGCGCCAAATCATCATCATCATCATCATCATCATCATTTTAATCCAGGTCGAAAAAGAAAACAATGGGGGTCGTACAATAAAAAACAAAGAAACGAAAGGGAAAATACATTCTTCTTCAATTCTTCATCTTGGTGTAGTCCTCGCATCGTCATCTCTTCCTCTCCACGCTAGGCGGGGTCTGGATGAGCAGTTCGCTCTCTCCACAAATCACGATTGAGTGCGTGTCTCTCAGTCAACCCTTTTGTTGCAAAATCTTGTCGGATGCATCTCATCCAAGTCATCTTCGGTCTTCCAACTGGCCGTCTCCCTGGTGGTTGATATACTTGGATCGTCCGGCATGGGTGATCTCGATCTCGTCTCTTCATATGCCCATACCATCGTAATCGCTTCTCCCTCACTTTCTCAATTATTGGCGCAATTCCGAGCTTAGCCCTCACTCTTTCATTTCTCATTCGATCTCTCATTCGCACACGGCAAATCCACCGAGCCATCCTCATTTCTGCCATACTCAATCGTTCTTCTAATGCAGCCGTCATCGCCCAATTCTCGCTTCCATATATCATAGCTGGGCGGATAATCGTTCTATATGCCTTTCCTTTCAATCGCATTCTTACTCTCTTATCATGTAAAATTCCTGCACATGCATGGAACCTCACCCAGCCACACCATATTCTATTATTCACATCTCTTTCCGATCCACCATTCTCGTCAATCATCGATCCTAGATACCGGAATTTATTCACTTTCTTTATCGGTTCTCCATTTACATCACTCATGGCTCCATTTCCTCCCCCAATCGTCATAAATTCCGTCTTCCTCGTATTTAATGTGAGCCCTCCTGCCTGCAACCGCCTCTGAATCTCGTGCACTTTACTCTCCAGTGTGGCAATATCTGTGTCTATTAAGCACAGATCATCAGCGTAAGCCAAACACCATGGTGCACTCTCCATACAGTCCCCAAGAACGGACTCGAGAACGACAATGAACAACAAGGGGCTTAAAGCGCTTCCTTGATGCACACCCACTCTGATGGTAATGTCTTCTGTAGGACCAAATGGAGTTCTCACAAAAGCGGTTGCACCCTCGTACATCTCTTGAATCAACTGTACATATAATTCCGGTATTCCTTTGCCTCTCAGACTTCTCCATATCTGCCGCCTTGGCGTTCTATCGTATGCTTTCTCAAGATCTACAAACACTGCAGCCAGTCCTTGTCTGAACTCTGTATACCTTTCAACTAGCTGGCTCAATAGGAACATTGGCTCCGAGGTGGATGAGCCACGGACGAATCCGAATTGGGATGGATTGAGATCCATCAACTCTCTCAATCTTCTGTCCATGCATCTCTCAAGGATCTTCATCGAATGAGAGATCAACTTGATTCCTCTATAATTCCCGCAGTCTCTGATATCTCCCTTCCCTTTGAATATCGTCACTATCTCACTCCGGCGCCATTCCTCAGGCATCTTCATGTCTCTCAATATCCTATTAAACAATCTGGTAAGCCACCAAACTCCGGCCTCTCCTGCTGCCTTCCATGCATCAACCGGTGTTTTATCAGGTCCATAAGCTTTCCCCCATGGGCATTTTCCTAGTGCCCATCTAACTTCTTCCAAGGACCATTCCAATATCTGCCGATCGATTCTATCGCCTTCTTCTAGCCGAGTTTGTGCCTTCTCAACATTCAAGAGTTCATCAAAGTATTCCTTCCATCTCTCTATCACTTCGGACTCCTTTCTCAGCACTGAACCATCTCGAGCATATACCATCTTCACCTCCCTCAAATCTTTCTTGGCCCGATCTCGACTCTTCGCAAAACGGTAGATGGCTTTCTCTCCCTCGGGTCTATCAAGCATTTCGTACAATTCATCGTACGCCTTCATCTTAGCTTCGTGGATTGCCCGTCTGCACACCAACTTCTTTTTCACGTATTCATTCTTACTTTGTGCGTCCTTCCTTCTGAACCATTTCTGGAATGTCTTTCTCTTTTCCCTAGTCGCCACACGTACATTATCTTCTTTCCAAAACCAAGACTCTTGGTCATTTCTCCGCTTCCCTCTGGTAACACCAAGGACCATTTCAGCACATTTCAGAATTCTTCCTTTTGTCTCGATCCAAGCATCGTTGATATCCATCTCATCCTCCAGCGGATCAATGCTGAGTGCCCCACTCACGATCATCTCCCGTTCAAGCTGATCTTTCACGTCTTTATCTTTCAGCTTCCACCATTTCACCTTTCTATCCATTGCGATCATTCCGTCATCTTCTATCATCACCTTCCCACGTAATCTCACATCGCAGATCACTGGTTTATGCTGAGGGGCAGTGTCCTCAGAAGGGATTACTTTCACATCTCTCACCCTCCATCTGTCCTCTTTCTTTACGAAAATATAGTCAATCTGCGTCTTAGCACCACCCGAATAATAGGTCGCCAGATGACTCTCTCGCTTCTCAAACATTGTATTCAGCACAACTAGGTCGTGGTGTTGCGCGAACTCCAACAGTCTGAGACCATCCACATTCTGTCTCCCGTATCCTTTTCCTCCATGCACACTCTGATCTCCGAAAATCTCGGGACTTTTCCCCACGTGCCCATTCCAGTCTCCGCCCAGTATCACCGTCTCATCCTGCCTCAGTTCATCCAATAGATCTCCAAGTTTAGCATAAAACTCTTCTTTCATTCTCTTATCCAATCCTGACTGGGGCGTGTATGCAGAAATTATGCAAATCATCTCTCCTTCGATATCCAATTTCACTTCGAGCAGTCTCTCGTTCACCCTTTTCACCTCAACCAAGCACTTGGAATACCGAGGGGACAGCACAACAGCAACTCCATTCCTCAATCCATCTCCTTCTCCGCACACAATCTGATATCCATTCACCCATCGGCTCTCATCCCCTCTCCATCGTATCTCTTGCAAACAAAGCACATCAATTCTCTTCTCATCATCATATCTACGACCTCCAACATCCGTCCAGACAGGGTTCCAATATTCAACGTGCAAATCCGAGTGCACTCCTCCTTCTTCAATCTCATTATCTCAGACACAGTCAAATTGCAGACAATAGTCTCTATTCGATCTCTGATCCTCTTTGTTGATCTCGGACAATGGCCAATTTTCCTGTCTCACTCCGTGCCTTTCAATCGAATGAGTGATGCAAATCGTGCCGACCTGTCTGGTATATTCTCTCGTATAGCTGATCTTTGATCTTCGATCTGGTCTTTAATCTCTCAACTCTCGGTCTGAATACCGCGAGACACCTCGGATAGGGCTGATCTCTGACCCCTCTCTTTCCGGGTGCGACCTCGGTTGGATCTGATCTTTTGATCTCAGGGCACTTGGTTCTGGCCTCTCTTTCCGGGTGCGACCTCGGTTGGATCTGATCTTTGATCTCAGGGCACTTGGTTCTGGCCTCTCTCTTTCCGGGTGCGACCTCGGTTGGATCTGATCTTTTGATCTCAGGGCACTTGGTTCTGGCCACTCTTTCCGGGTGCGACCTCGGTTGGATCTGATCTTTGATATCAGGGCACTTGGTTCTGACCTCTCTCTTTCCGGGTGCGACCTCGGTAGGATCCGATCTTTGATCTCTGGGCACTCTGGTCTGGCCTCGCAGATCCGGGTGCTACCACGGTCTGATCTTTGATCTCTGGCTCAATGGCCGGGCCCTTCAGAACCGAGTCTTTCTCTGGTCTGGGATCTCCTCTCCTTTTCGACTCAAACTGCAAACGAGGAACGGAACAAGAGGAAAACGAGGATGAACTACCGAGACACAATAACAAGACTTGCTACAGTGAGAGAACCAAAACAACACCACCTCAACCGAGTATCCGAGGACCGAGCACTGCTCACGAGTAGTAGCAACAGCTGGAGACTAGACGAACTAGAAGGGCCGCCCCGTTGCGTGGACTGTCGCCCCCTCTCCCTCTCACTCGACGGAGCGCGGCGCGGAGCGACCGCTCGCGACGAGATGGAAAGTGGAAAGTGCAATTATAAATTACCAAATGCAATTATAAATTATTAAAGATGAATGTTAAAGATGACTTTCTGGGAAAACTGAGCAAGTACACCTATAGGCCGTACGAGGAAAATTAAGTGTTGATATTAAGATGTCGCTAGGGGTAACTTTTCACGTAGAGTTCGAAAATCGACCTTAGAAAGCTGTATCTCTAACTGCTCATACCGTGTGTTACGTCACATGTGGGGGGTCGGTTTTTGAAACTTTTGAATGGCTCATCCAAACCCCATACATGTATAGTAATTCTGAAAGATCTCTACGAGATAAGCATTTTTCCTGTTGGAAGTGAAAGGCTAACTCATCTTTGAAAAAAGTTGTGGCCGTTTTAAATCTAAAATTTGTCTAAAAATTGTCACCCTGAAAAGTTTTATAACGCGCGGGGCAAAATAAACAGTTTCCTTGGATTTTCCGTGCAATTTTACCCCCGGGTACAAAGTTAATCAAAAATTAATTGGGACAAAGGTGCTCAATCCTCACACTAAAGACATCAGAATGCGAATTTTTTGCATGTCGAATTTTTCGAACTTCTGATTTAGGTGCCATCTAGTACCTTATTTGAAAGAGGATTAATAGCTAGTAAAGATTCTGTATGAAGCCCGCAGTTAATCTACTAATATCAAAGTTATGGGTTATTTTTTGTAAATTTTTGGGACCTTTACGGACAACTGACATTTTTTTTTTCGAACTCTACGTGAAAAGTTTTCGAACTCTACGTGAAAAGTTACCCCTAGCGACATCTTAATATCAACACTTAATTTTTCCTTGTGCGGCCTTACGTAAATTCTCTCAGATCTCCTCTGATATATATATAAACGTGGAAAGCCCTTGCAGTTCTATGAATCACGAGTGTTCCAAATTGTGGGCGGAGCTTGCCTTGTCTAACTAAGGTAGCATCGACGGTATAGAAACCATACACCACTTGTTTTAAAGCTCTCTTCCTAAGCTTTGCATATCATGCGTTGTGCTTCCATCTTCACCATAGATTTCTAGAAAAGTCTCCCTGAATTTAGCACTGTTCAAAGTCATTTTTTTCGAGTTCTAGTTTCTATACATCGATATAGCTCGAAAAGTTAGTGGGAGTTCCTCTGGGGAAGATGTTCGTTTAAACTACAGGAGAACTGAGATAATCAAGGTTAACGTCTATCAGAACCAAGGACCCCGTACCAGGTCCTTCAGCTTGAAGGTAGGCAAATGAGAAGTTGTCAGAGTGTTTAGGGATGCCATTTAAGTTCAAAACTGAAGAAAACTCGATTTGGTTGTTGCATAAGTCTTGATCGTTTTTTTGCACTCAGCGATCATGACCTCTGTAAGAGTTCTTATTCCAATAAGCGGCATCTAGTTTTTCTTATGTTAATAGTACATTAATGTGCTTCATAGCGCACGTTAGTTCAAAGCTATCGAATCATTCGGATGGGAACAGCAGGAAGTCAAAGTCTGTCAAATGCAGTCGTGGGGTTGACATTTTGTGGAGTCATATCTCTTTTCACGTAGAACACGAAAATCGATTTTAGGAAGCTCTGACTCCTGATTTCCTGTAGCGCGCCTCAACGGCGAGGTCGGTTTTTGTAAATCGTGAACGGATCGTCCAAACTCCGTACATATATAGTAATTCTTAAAGATCTCGACGAGATACGCATTTTTCTTGTTGAAAGTGAAGGACTAGCTCATCTGCGAAAAAAGTTACGGTAATTTGAATGTTCAAAATTGAGACCCTGAGAAAATGGTGCTCGATAACAATCCAATTTTGTTTTCATTCGATTCCTCGTGCAATTTTACCCCTGAGTGCAAATTTATAGGGAAATCGGGTGTGGCGTATGGAACGAAATTTTCAAAAGAATATAGCGAAGTCGAGATTTTTTGGCCAAAAATTACGATTTTTTACGCCTACAAAAAAAAGCCGCAAAACCACCGAAAAATCCGTGTTTGTGAGGCAAAAACCGAAAATCTCAGAATAAGTCGGGTTAATTTTTTCTGACGTATTTCGACCCGCAGAAAACGAATTTGCACATATCTCCACACCAAAACGTGAAAGAAAATTTGTACGCGTAAAAAATCATAATTTTTGGCCAAAAAATCTCGACTTCGCTATATTCTTTTGAAAATTTCGTTCCATACGCCACACCCGATTTCCCTGTAAATTTGCACGCGGGGGTATAATTGCACGAGGAATCGAATGAAAACAAAATTGGATTGTTATCGAGCACCATATTCTCAGGGTCTCAATTTTTATATTTTAAATGGCCATAACTTTTTTCACAGGTGAGCTAGCCCTTCACTTCCAACATGAAAAATGCTTATCTCGTCGAGTTCTTTCAGAATTATTATATATGAATGGGGTTTGGAGCAGCCGTTCACGATTTGCAAAAACCGGCCTCGCCGGTGAGGCGCGCTACAGGAAATCAGGAGTCAGAGATACCGCTTCCTAAAATCGATGTTCGTGTTCTACGTGAAAAACTATGCCGAGGGGCAAATTTTCAGCATATGTTACTTTTTTGCTGTACGGACAATACAGGGAGAATCTAAATTCTATCAGATTTCCTCTGATAAAATATCAGTGAATACATGTAGAGACCGCAAGCTCCGCCCACTTAGGAGGAGAAAGAGGCGCGTCGAAATCTGGTTCTCGAAATGACGCAGCGAATACTTATCCAAAAAATATGGAAAAAAATTTTTTGGGTACGTCTGACTAGTGTCTATAAACGACAGGGTGCCCGTCATGCATTATCTAATCAGAAATATCTAAAAAAGACCGATTTAGGGTTCATGATAGGGAAATGGAAAGGTTCCGACGACAATTCTTAACACGGGCATGGTGCGATGGATAGTTCCTGATTTTAGGCGTCGATTGACACCGAAAACGTTTTTTTAGGGTTTTTTTCCGATTAATCATTTCACTTCAAAGGTTGAAGAGCGTGCGCTAATGGAACTGCAAAGGGACGGTGCTTCCTCTCTACTTTCTCGCTTGTCTCTCACCCGGCGTGTGCAGAGAGCGCGCGCTCTTGAGGACCTATGCCTTTCCTCTCTTCCTCGAGCAAGCTCGATGCGAAGCTATGCTCAAACTTTTGGAGAAACCAGGCAGAGCGGGCTCCGCCCACTTCGTTCTCGTCCCGATTTCGACTCCCTATCCGTTGTGACTCTTTCGAGGTGTTTTTGGGCCATAAGTCGAGTCAAAGATGCGATATCGCCAAACGGCAAAAAGTATGACCTTATTTAGCCTCAAAGGGATACATTAGATCCACAAATGACCCTGCCAAAGCAATTCGGTCACCCACCTTGCGGTCTCTAAATACATGCTACATTAGTGCAATTACGGCGTTTGCAAAACATTGCCCATTGCAGAGAATTGAACTTCATTCCGTATCAATCCCCAATGTTACGGCGGAAAAATGTATATTTTATCGAATTCAGGTTATTTGAGGTTGGGATAACTAAATCTCTCAGGAATAATTAACAGTCATATTGACCAATTTGCTGTTCTGGTTTAAAGATGTAACATTATTCCTTCGATCAAATTTTAAATTCCGAAATTAAAGGTGGAAAGCGTGGTATCAAAATCGACACATTCGTATATTTGTTATCTCAAGCATCGAATGAGTGCTCGATGTAAGGTGGTTATCTGAACGAGTAATCCTTCTCCTATCTACCACTATATGAAAAGTATTGGGAAATAAATCAGATTTGTCATAAAGGTTGTGAATAATATCAACCTAAAACTGGAATATTTGGTATAAATCTGATAACTTTCAATTTTTGATTTTTCACTTTGCTATTTTACGAGAAGATCAATATTCCAATTTTTTTTCTTTTTATTGCACTGTTCAATGAATGATTGTTCAAGCGCACGTGAATTGACATGACATGCGTTGGTTCTATACTATTTGAATTGAACATGGGTCAGAGTAAGCGGTCCAATTCGAAATCATTCATTCATTCATTCATTATTTATTCCGTCAAAGGGGATATGCAAGTAATAGGCGAGATGAAAAAACAATAGACGGATGTCCGTCGACGTTGTCGAATCGGGTTTCTTGCGGCAGCAAGGGTAGGGTAGGGGTCTGTAGAGGGAGTGGGCGAGGGATGGGTATAGATCATAGATCAAGCCATGCTTTAATAATAGACTGGGGGAAGAAAGAAGGGAGTTGGGAGCAGATAAAGTTACGAAATGATTCAGGGTGTAAGAATATTGCGGATTCAGGTAAAGAGTTCCATGTAGCAATTGTACGCGATACAACTGTAGTCCGACAATGGGTGGGTATAAATGGTAATATTATTCTAAGATTGTGAGAATTCCGGAGAGAACGAGGAATAGGGGCAATAACGAGAAGAGGAGATGTATCAAGCAAACATCTTCTATGAATAACTGAGTGAAGGAACATAATATCTATGACAAATCTGCGTCGCTCAAGAGTGGTTAGATTGAGGTCAATGAGTCGTTGGCGATAAGAAACACTGGGAAGGTTGCAGCGCGCATATACTCGTCGAGTAAAATCGCGTTGGACTCTTTCAATAGCTTTTGTCAGATCAACACTATGAACGGGATTCCAAATAATGGAGCAATATTCAAGATTGGATAATACATAGGTGGTAAATGATTTAATGTAACTAGAAGGGCAAGTGCTTCTAAATGATTTGAATACTAAGTTGGATATGGAACGGGCTTTGGAAATGAATTTGTTAATATGGTCAGAGAAGGATAAGGTTGGGGTAAAAAGAACTCCTAGATCTTTAACGAACATTTTCTTATCGGGAGGAGTGACGAGGGGAACATTATTAATAAAATATTTCCGATTAGGATTGTGCGAACCAAAGTGCACAATAGTACATTTAGTCTCGGATAATCCTAGATTCCATAAGGAGGACCAAGATGAAACAGAGTCTAAGGCCAGTTGCAAATCATTCGAAAAAGAGGGCACTTCGGTAAACAATTTTAAATCATCGGCATACACAGAGTATCTAATCGATTTGGGGAATGATGAAGCAATATCATTAATAAATAGGATAAACAATAGGGGACCCAGGCATGACCCTTGGGGAACACCTGACTTAACATGTGAGGGGGGTGAGAAAGAAAAATCAAGAAAAATTGACTGTGATCTGTCCGATAGATACGCACTGAACCAGGAAACGAGGTGATTTGAAAGACCTAATTCCGACAATTTATGGAGCAATAATCGGTGGTCTATACTATCAAAGGCCTTACGAAAATCTATGTATACAGTATCAAAAGCCGATTTTTTATGAGCTATTCTCAGATAGTGTGCATAGGTCTCGGCTAAATTTGATGAGGTTGATCGGGAGTTTAAATCAGTTTTCTCTGTGTTGGATGAAGCTAGAGCCATGTTCAACATATGGTTTGGAAGAGCAATCAGTACACTCCTAATCACGAGTTTTGGGATTTTGTTATGACCATTACCAATGAAGTTGTTCCATCTCGAACGAACATCAAATTTATTATCATAAATTGGTGATGCTAAAATTTCTATTTATAGCTTTGAACGCTTGCACGATTGAGTTCAACATCATGGTAATAATAAGCAAGTATACTCCTAAACTATATTACTAAATCAAACCATAGTCGCTTGGTCGAAGCGAAATCGATGGCTTGTAACTTAGTGCTCAAAAACGATCAAGACTTATGCAACAACCTGATAATTTCGCCTAATTCGGCGTTCAGCTCGATTCTTATGTGAGAGGCGTGATATCAACCTATTCAACCTCTTGTTCAAACGTCTCAACTCCATTCTCGAATCACCTACATCGAGACTAAGGCGTCAGTTGAACCATTTGAGGGATATTAATCATGACCAGTGTGAGGAATGTAGGGAGTCAGAGAGATTTGCTCTTACTACCCTCGACGAACTTGAAGAGAGACACTCACACATCTTTATTTTGCAGACTAACGATTGTTGTGAACAAATACAATTATCTATGGATAGGAGATTCTTCATTCAAGAGCACAGCCCGTTGCTCCAACTCATCTGCATTAGCGTTGCGAATTCGAACGAGACCGAACTCGAACAGGTGAATCGAGGAATGAGTGGGAATTGTTCGAGTTCGGACGAACGTTCGAATGTTCGATTCCGCTTGATTTTATGCAAAATGTTCAACTCAACTTTTAACGATGTATGAAACTCAATTTTTCAATGTCATATTGAAACAAAATTGAATCAATTATCCAAGGTCAATAGTTTCCTTCGGTTTCGCCAGCATGAGTTTCAGAACCCAAACAATTATTTAATGAACTCGCCAGATCAGTTTTGCATAAGTCGAACGAAATCGAACATTCGAACGTTCGTCCGATCTAGAGGAACAAAAATGGAAATGAGGCGATCAATTTGTTCGAAATTCGTTCGAATTGTTCGTTCGAATTTGCAACACTAATCTGCATGCGCGCTAAAAAACGATTGATGTGGACGTAACCGGGCAGGAATATAACAATGAGCATGCTCGATTCTATAAAATGTATGTTTACTAGGTGACTTGCAATCGCATAATTCGGTACTCTTCGTTCAAGTGATCAGAATGCGGCATCAACCAAGGTGGATAATTATCAATTTCAGTCCGAAACCCGGGTAAACTCATAACCCGCATTCAGAACGTTACATAACTCGGCATCACAGAACCCTCTTCATCATACATTGTCATATTTTGCGCACAATAGTAATAGGCAATCACATTTAGAAAGATCCAACCATTTAAACTGCATTTCCGGTCGAGTCCGCGGTGTATTTAATTTAGCAGATTGCGCAATCAGTATTTTCAAAACAAATTTTCATGACATATTTTCCTGTTTTGTCGTACTCTATATTAGCCACTAGAATTAGGTAGAATTGGATATAAAATACTTGGGCTGCTACAATCATGTCCTGATATATTTCTTCCCCAATTCCTTCTTCCCCTATCTCCGCAACCCAAACTCACCATGCTCACAATTGGAGTTTGGATGATTTTCTTTTTCCGACCTGTCTTTTTTTTCTTCCTACCTAAAAAAAATCAGGACGGGCAGAAAACTTAGAAAATCGAGGTTTTCGACACTTCATAGGCATCTGATCGCATTCATATTTTCGTTATTTTCATCGGAAAAAAAATCCTGAGAAATCTTTAATATCTTCCTTTTCAAAAAAATTGTAATTTTCGATTTTTGGGCCCTTGACATTTTTCGGAAAGTGCACCAGCGCCCTTCATATTTGGCCAAATATCAGCATTTGGTGTGGGAACTTCACCAGCGATATATTGGTTGTAAAAAAGTCTTCCGGGAGTTGGTACGTTTTCTCGTGGATTATTAATTATTTTTTATCCGGTTGCCGACTAGCATCACATCTCTCAAAACTTCCTATTAAAATGCTCCGTATGTTGCCCCAATTCCAATTCCAAATACCCGATTCTAATTCGCTAATCTCCAAAGGTTCTTTCAGTATCTTCAAGATTCATCGAGAAATGAAAATCGCTTGATCCGTTTGGCTCCGCCTCCATAATTGTTTCCGACTTGGATTCAGCCAAAAACACAATTGTGCCCAAGGCTGTTCTATGCTTGGATTTGCACTTATTTCGAACTTGAGTTCTGCCTACTGAGTTGCTGCGACAATCATTGTACTGTCAACAGTGTTCCATTACAAAAACATTATGTGTTTTACATGCTACCGTCGCGCAACATGTATTCAAATATTTTTTAATATTTAAATACGCATCAAATCGCAATCCGTATCGTCTAGCCCCTCCATCTCTGGATAAGTAACCAGGATGCAATCCTAAATCGCCTAGTGCGCAATAGTGATACTCACCACGTCTATTTTCAACCTTTCATACTCCATTCTACCCAACAGACTTGGTTCACGGTCTCATCAATTACTTTCTTTTCTTACTATAATGAAACCAGCAATAATTGTGAATCCTCGAACCAACTTGCTCAAGTTAATCATCTGTACTCAAAATTCACCTAGATTAGATGTCATTAGATGGATTCACAATCGAAGCAGCGTCAATTGCTGCGACAATCTCACTCCTTTCCCCGTTAACACTGTCATACTACAATCAATATTTTTCTCTTCACATCATGTACGTAGAAATTTAATTATTACAATTATAATTTAAAAATTGTAAGACCGACTTCCATGCAAAATCAATCCAGACCGTGAGCTAGAGCATTCCAGATTTGGTTCCTGAGGCTCGTCGGGTATAACACGTGGGAACCTTTTGTGCGATTAATATTTTTCACAATTTGCCAAGCATGTTGTTTGAAAAAAAAGTATCTCTTAAAGGGGTGCTCCGGGGAATGTTCAGTCACCCATAGTGACAGTGTGGATATCGTAGAGGCCACTCACCCCGATCAGAAATCACTTTGTACGAAGTTTCACAGGCGCTTCTGGGCTTATTTACATATGCGCAAAGTTCATTGAAAGCGCAGGGTAGCGCCTTGTTCGCTTATGTTTCACTCGTTCTACATACGTGTCACCTCATTCTAAGGGCAAAATCGCTACAGTTTCCCATTGCGAGCGCAGAATTTTCGTCGTGGGACTCGCTAGCATTTGTTCCCCGGAGCACTCCTTTAAAGACTAATGGGTTTTTGTTTTGAACGAGCAGCAGCGATGAGATTGCATTTCTCGGCACTCCCTATTTAAATGATACGCCTGTGACATTAACTCACCATGATGGCTAAATCTGTACACCGCAGATTTGTTCTGACCCATGAATAGCGAATATCACGCATTGTTATAAATACTTATTAATCAGCGTTTCCCAACCATCTTCATCATACATCTTACTAATTTGCGTGCTATGCAAGATGCAAGAACATTTATTAGATACACTTGACCATTTAGAATATTTTTTAGAAAGAGTCACAGCTGCTACGATCGCATCGCGCGGCGACTGTGATTCAAGATAATCTACCGTGGCGCAAAAGCACCAGGATAGCAGCTTCCACATCTACTCATTTCAGCTCACGGTCTGGATTGATTTTGCATGGAAGTCGGTCTTACAATTTTTAAATTATAATTGTAATAATTAAATTTCTACGTACATGATGTGAAGAGAAAAATATTGATTGTAGTATGACAGTGTTAACGGGGAAAGGAGTGAGATTGTCGCAGCAATTGACGCTGCTTCGATTGTGAATCCATCTAATGACATCTAATCTAGGTGAATTTTGAGTACAGATGATTAACTTGAGCAAGTTGGTTCGAGGATTCACAATTATTGCTGGTTTCATTATAGTAAGAAAAGAAAGTAATTGATGAGACCGTGAACCAAGTCTGTTGGGTAGAATGGAGTATGAAAGGTTGAAAATAGACGTGGTGAGTATCACTATTGCGCACTAGGCGATTTAGGATTGCATCCTGGTTACTTATCCAGAGATGGAGGGGCTAGACGATACGGATTGCGATTTGATGCGTATTTAAATATTAAAAAATATTTGAATACATGTTGCGCGACGGTAGCATGTAAAACACATAATGTTTTTGTAATGGAACACTGTTGACAGTACAATGATTGTCGCAGCAACTCAGTAGGCAGAACTCAAGTTCGAAATAAGTGCAAATCCAAGCATAGAACAGCCTTGGGCACAATTGTGTTTTTGGCTGAATCCAAGTCGGAAACAATTATGGAGGCGGAGCCAAACGGATCAAGCGATTTTCATTTCTCGATGAATCTTGAAGATACTGTAAGAACCTTTGGAGATTAGCGAATTAGAATCGGGTATTTGGAATTGGAATTCGGGCAACAGACGGAGCATTTTAATAGGAAGTTTTGAGAGATGTGATGCTAGTCGGCAACCGGATAAAAAATAATTAATAATCCACGAGAAAACGTACCTCCCGAAAGACTTTTTTTACAACCTCCCTCAATATCTCGCTGGTGAAGTTCTCATACCAAATGCTGATATTTGGCCAAATATGACAAAATCTTGGTCGTTACATTGTTACATGGAATCGAAATATTCGATCCGTATTTCGCGTAGGTGACTTAAATTTTAGACTTAGACTGAAGACTTACATTTTAATGTGGGTTGTTGACATCGCATGACAGGCAGAAATTGAGGAGCAGACAGGAAGCTTTTTATCTAGCATTATTGCAATTAAGATTTCAAGGTACTGCATTAACCGAAAAGCTGAGTCAGAGTAGGCGAAGTCTAACGTCGCGTCGTCGCGACCTGTCCAAACCGTCGCGCGCGTGTCCAACATCGAGAACATCAATATCTCGCCCAGTGAGTTGCAAGTTTCGGGATTGGTATGAGGTAATGGAAAGTTAATGAATGTTGCTGCTCTTTACCTTGTTGACGGAAAAAATAATTCTCTTAATCTCGGATTGTTGTCAACGGCTGATTTCAAATCAAAATATTTTCAAATCTTCGAATCAGGTGAACTTGTTTGTCTGCTTTGAAAATGATGCAGCATTGTTGTAGCCAACGTAACTGCCCAAATAGGCGACCATACCGATCTGGCTGATGCAGCTGCTGCGAGAAGACGGCTGCGGATGTGCCACAGAGTGAGTTCTTGTTTATACAAATAAAAATATATTCAAATGTCCAGAAACCTCATAATTGGGAAAATCGAAGCGTGATTGTAGTTCCACGAATCCGTTATATTGTATGTTGATGTGCTGCACTATAATTCTGGTTTGGCTAATGACGATAGGAACAAAAAAATAGCGATATCTCAACTGGCTGATCTGAAAACGATAGGATTACGATTTTTGGAATTTTTTATTCGGGTTCCTTTCCTCATCTCCAGTAGTTGATTCCTTCCCCCCCCCCCCCCCCCCCCCCATAATCCACACCCCCGCGACGCGAAAAATTTGATAATAGATAATCCAACCGCACCGTCTTGCCAAACCTAGTCCGTATCAGGATGGAACGCCATTTTTTTTCAAGATTAAGAGCTGTCAAAGTCGACGAAAACCAGCGACCATCCGATTGTAGCTTCGACAGCTATTGTAAGGCCGGCTGCGGTTGCAGCTCTAACTCCCCAGAGTGAGATTGGCGAGATAATATTATAATGCTAAAACTATCGTTATCTTATGAATGTTCTTTAATGCGGCGAGCCTCAGGACTATCGGGGAGAGACAAAGTATCTGAATATCAAGATCTATTGAAACGGAAATATTGCATTCGGTGCAACGACCGAAAACTTCAATCGAATGCAACCGCGATGTTGCCGGGCTGGCATCGTGCTTTTCTGGTAGCGTGAGTAAAATAGAGGATAAGTATGTGCTGCACTGAATACCAAAAACATATTTGTCCGCTTGGTCATTTATTGCTCTGTGAACAGTTTTTACACGTTTCTTATTCATCAATCTACCACCCAGTGGGTTACGCGTTTCAACTGTGATATATAACGGTAGTAGGTCGATGACTAGTGATCAGTAGTAGTTGATTATAGGGTTGCGAAAACGGACGGACAATCCGGACAAATTTCGGACAAAATGATCGGACGAAGTAATTTTAATCAATTCCGAGTTTCTTTGTCTGTCCGGACGGACGACGGTTGTCCGGAATTGTCCGAGATTGAACAAAGGATTCAATTTAATTTGATTTCTCTGCAGAGAATTTGATCGTTTCTGTTACGTTTCATTGAGATATTAAAAAATATTGAACAACAAGAAAGAGATGTGCCTGATCTCAAATAATAACAATTCCCACATTATGTCGATTTTTAGACTATTAGGGCGCAACGTACTCTCCGGTGCACATGATATTTCGGGACCGTTATCACAACCTTTCGCAAAGGAGTGCGCAGAATGGAAAGAATCATTTCTTGACATCATTAGATGTAACGTTACAATTATTCGAATCCTCCATAATCTCAAATCGGGCGTAATTAGATATCCCAACAACAACGAGCCTACATTGCGAAATACATAATATCCAAATTATTTCATTGTTTGATATTGTGTAACTACCGAGAAAGATGAACAGCTTAAATGAATGAAGTATCGAGGGAGGGAGGTAATCATCAAACAATAGGATCATCGTATGGTCTCAAGCAGAGAAGGATAATGAAACGCTGGCTGATATCACAAGTTATTAAAATATCTTGAAACGTATCGAAAAATCATCAATTTCTCGACAATATGGTCACAATAATTTTAATTAAATTGAATCCTTTGTTCAATTCCGGACAATTTCGGACAATCCGTCGTCCATCCGGACTCGGACAATATCAGACATTTTCCAATTAATTTCACAATTCTCATCGACGAAAACCGGTTTTGTCCGATTTCGCAACACTAGTTGATTAATCGTACAAGTCATAATATTATGTGTGGCTCATTTCTGACGAAACCGAAACTATCATACCCTACTTAACAATGAGCAATCTTTGCCCCATGCTATTTTCTTCTTAATTTGTGCCATAAAATCAAAGATTCGCACTATTTTTCGATTACATATGAGGCCGGTTACCGAAGAATCAAACATGGGTTGGCACACCAAAATTTCGAAAACTTGTAGAAAGGGGTTATCAAGGGTGCTGATCAACATGGTATGCTGCATTTTGCACCAAACCGACCGGTGCAGCCGGGCTGCAAGTAGACCCAATTTGCATTTTCCTAAATAACTCAAGAAATTGTTGACAAATAATCATGAAATTTGTACAGATGGTACAAATGACTATAACGAATAAGATCAAATTGATAGAACAAAAAATATATTATGCAAATTTGTCGAAAATTTAGTTTTCGAATACCATTCAGAAGCGGAAGCTGATTTTTATCTAGAAAGATGCGCCTTGCCGAGAGAATCATTTTTCGTATACTATATGTGGGGTAACGCCGAATCGGTTTTTGTTATAAGCCTTTATCTGAGATAATTTCCCCATTCCGCTGCGTTCCGATGCGCGAGCAATGAAGAATTGAAATATGTTTCAATTTGAATGCAACAGTATGAGACCGATACGTCAACAAGAGGTTATTGAGCGATGAAACACATTTGAATTCTTCATTGCTCGCGCATCGGAGCGCGGCGTAATTAGGAAAATGAGTCAGAAAATGGTTCATTTAAAAAAACCGATTCGGCGTTACCCCACACATAGCATTCGAAAAATGATCCTCTCGGCAAGGCGCATCTTTCTAGATAAAAATCAGCTTCCGCTTCTCCATGGTATTCGAAAACTAAATTTTCGACAAATTTGCATACAACATTTTTTGTTCTATCAATTTGAACTTATTCGTTATAGTCATTGGTACTATCTGTACAAATTTCATGATTATTCATTAACAATTTGTTGAGTTGTTTAGGAAAATGCAAATTGGGTCTACTTGCAGCCCGGCTGCACCGGTCGGTTTGGTGCAAAATGAAGCATACCATGTTGATAAGCACCCTCGATAACCCCTTTCTACAAGTTTTCAAAATTTTGGTGTGCCAACCCCTACACACTGTTGCCCGATTCTTCGGTAACCGGCCTCATATTGCAGGCGGTCTGCTTAGAATGAGCAACTTCGGGGCAGGTAATGTCGATAAGAGCAACGTTCCGAGCATCGTGAACATCAACCTACCGCCCAGTGAGTTACACGCTTCGCGTTTGTGATAACATAGTGGAAGGTGAGCTAGCGCGATTTGAAGCACATTTACAGTCTTTCACAAATATATAACAGACTATCTGAGAAAATCGACATATTTCTTCAGCGACTTGGCACAGGCCGAAAATTCGAATTCCTTCTGACTTCACCAATAGGTAGTACTCGACGAGGGAAACCGACGAGCATCGCCAGAATTTCGATCCGCATCCGTGCGCGCGGGGGCGCGGATCTTGAAAAAACTACAGTAATCCTCGAAATTTTTTTAATCGATCCCAATCACTGCGGCGGTAGGGACGCTGTGTTCCTTGACAAATTCTAACACTTTTTTACTCCGAGGAGTTTTTCAATCAGATTCCACGTAACTCCGGAAATCGATAATTTCACTTTTATTTCGGACATGTATGCAATTCCCCAGAAATTTTCGAACAACTTCCACAAATTTTTATTGCTGATCGAGGTTCTGCTTGAGCAGATACATCCTTCAGGTGAAAGGCGCGAATTAAAAATTCCACTAAGTTAGTCAAAATGAATTACGAATCAATTATGGTGTAATTTTTGGGTTACTGTAAGTGAGTGCAAAAGTTGGACGACTTTTCCAAATCGGTGTAATATATCTTGAAAATCGATTTAAAATTGTATTTCACCAATTGGGAAAAGTCGTCCAACTTTTGCACTCACTTACAGTAACCCAAAAAATACACCATAATTGATTCATAATTCATTTTGACCAACTTAGTGGAATTTTTAATTCGCGCCTTTTACCTGAAGGATGTACCTGCTCAAGCAGAATCTAGATCAGCAATAAAATTTGTGGAAGTTGTTCGAAAATTTCTGGGGAATTGCATTCATGTCCAAAGTAAAAGTGGAATTATCGATTTCCGGCTTTCGATGGAATCTGATCGAAAAACTCCTAGGAGTAAAAAAGTCTTAGAATGTGTCAAGGAATGAAGCGCCCCTACTGCCGCAGTCATAGGAGTCGATTTAAAAAATTTCGAGGATTACTGTAGTTTTTTCAAGATCCGCGCCCCCGCGCGCGCGGATGCGGATCGAAAATCTGGCGATGCTCGTCGGCTTCCCTCGTCGTGGCCGACCTACTGGTGAAGTCAGAAAGAATTCTAATTTTCGGCCTGTGCCAAGTCTATTCCGATCCGGTCGGATATTGTGTTATATAGTATCATCTCATCGAATTCTGAGATTTTTGACATCGGCCAACTTATGACACGTAGAATGTAATTTCACTGAATCGCCAAAAGTATCCTTGTTATGAGGATCTTCATCGATTTCTAGATCAAGAAAATAAATGATTGCTGTTTGCAGCTCATTCCTGGTACACGATGTGATCGAGCAATCGGGCGAGTTGATGGACATCTAGGAAACGACCAGGGTACGGTAGGAGTTTTGCATATTACATTCAGAATTCGATATTCAGTAATATTCGACGTTATTAGGATTTATTGGAGCTGTGTTTATTAAAAATTTAATTCGCTCGAAAATTACTCTTACCCAATTCTCGTAACTCTTACAATATATGTGAAGCCAAAACTTATATGTTTTCGAAAATTTTGATCCACCTCGAGTACAATGAAAAAATAGTTTTCGCCAGAAGGCTTCCAAACCAATCGGAAATCATTAGATGGGTTGAATATAGTAATTCTGAGCGACATATGAGTTGGTTGAACTTCAAATAGCAATCTGAGAGTGTCTCAAAATCGCAAAATTTCGAAAATTTTGAAAAAAATCGCATTTTCTCGAGTTTCCAAATCATTATCATGTACGATTGAGCGGGATATGAATAAAAAGTTGTGAATATACATTAGCAATAAGTAAAACGTAAAATGAGACATTTCCGATGATTACAGTCCTAATTATGACGAAAAATATCTATATTTGTGAAATGAGAGAAATTTGGAATTTCCAAAAGTGCAAATTTCAAAATTACGACTTCAAATTGCCTGACCATGATCTCAAATTGTTTGATTCGATATAAAAATAAGTTTCGATGTTCAAAAGTACCCATCCGGAGTGATTTGGAGAAAGTGTGATTGTTTTGCTCTGCGAGGTTGCTCAAGAGTCGTAATGTTCTGGAAACCATAACTTCCGAGCACACATATTTATTTTCGTGAAATTTGGTCAGTTTACGCAGTTTTTGATGGGGAATTCGAAAATGTATTTATCTCTGGCAGATGCGTTATAAATTTTTCAGGGTGGCCAAAAAACGGCGAAAATCACACTTTTTGATCCTTCCTCGATGTCGTACAGCTTCCAAACTATGTTTTTCGTTATTTTCATCTAAAAATAGACCTAGAAAACCTATAATATCGTACTTTTCAAAAATTTGAAATTTTCAATTTTTTGGGGCCTGGTCTGGCATTTTTCGGAGAGTGCACCAGAGTCGTTCATATTGGGCCAAATATCAGCACTCGGTATGAGAACTTCACCAGCAAAATATTGAGGGGGTTGCAAAAAAAGCCATCCGTCGACCCCTCCCACAAGGTACGTTTTCTCGTGGAATGTCTCTTAAGTAATTCGTTCCTCCTAGTAGTCATTTCTTGCATTTTCTAACAAAAAATCGTACTGTGGGCACGAATCTCACAACTTTAAAATATGTTTCAGTGACTATTTAAAATTGTCTAATGAGTCAATTGTTAAATATTCACTGGAACATATCTAAAACAATCCCCATCATCCAACTCTATCTCATTCCCCGTCTCGCTCCGGAAAGCGCGCGGTCAGACGCATATGATTTGTGTTAGAAAATGCATGATATGACCACTAGGAGGAACGAGTTTCTTCAATTGAAAATTTTTCTCTTATGTAAAAATTTACTGCGCATCTTCTGGTCATAAAATTTGGAATAGGAAATGGCATCTTTGCATCGATAAGAATCAAAAACCTTAAATATATTTACGTTTTCATGCACAGATTACGTCAATTTGCATACAACTCGATGAAAATCGAGATGTATGCATAACTTTTGATGGTCTTTCGAATGATGCATAACATGTGGCACTATATTTGATTTTTGAAGGTAGGTCAAAAAGTTGAGATGTTGAACTACTTTTTATGTGGAAGTGTTCCTTACTCATATGCATTACCTCCTCCAAGTTACAGCTAGATACGATCATTTTGAAGCATTGTGTCACCCCTCTCTCATTCTTACAGAGAACGCGTTTTAATTATGTGTTTATGACATGCGTAGATTAATTAACGGGTGTAGATTAATTTTTTTTTCATTATTAATGTACAGGATTCCGTTGCCAGAATCTGTTAATGGAATGCAAAGGACAAAGGGTGATAATAAAATAACTTTATTTATTTAAATTTACAAGTTTAAGGCGAAAAAAGTAATTAATAAACAAGAAAGGGGGAATGGGATTGATTTGATTAATGAGGGGCAAGTGTACCTTTATTATTGAAGAGGAGAAGGAAGTGAAGAGTCGATCGATCAATGTTGAAGTCGATCGATTGGTGTGCGGTGTCAGTCGGACGAAGTGAACCGCGTCTAACAATGAAGCGTAATGAACGTGGGATGGATGAATGAAAGCACGCAAATGATTATGCAAAGCTTGGGAATAACATGAAAGGAAAGAAAAAAGGATGAGAATAAGCACGTGAAATAACATGAAACTAGTCCATGCCTTCAGCTCAACACTAGACTGTTCACAGCACCTGTCATGCTAGCAAACACGACTCCGCCACCAGCAGTACTTCTGTCCTCGTAACCCGGAGCTACAGCCCTAAAAGGCTACGAAGAATTCTACCTCCCCAATTGGAGCCCTTGGAGTTTCCCCCACTTGTTAACTTCGGCCAGATTGGCAAACTGTAAAATTGTTTCCCCCATTCTACGCTGTTCCCAGTTGTTTCAATCCGGCCTTTGGGCATCTTGTACTAATTTGACTTTAAGTTGTTAACCTGTCGCTTAATTTGCGTTTTATACCTTCCGTTTGTTCGACTCGCTCCATTCACCGTTTAAACGATGTTCTCCTTTCGTGAGTCACTCGCATAAAAGCATCATATGCTAATTCATTCTCATCGGTCATTTTACATCAATCACTTCTTTCTTTCTCCTTTCTTCGTCTCCCCCGAGTGTAGCGAAAGCTCACTTCGCTACTACAATACGTTCACTCAAAATCGATAATAATCATATTTTTATACAACCACTTCTCGATTCACAAACCAAACTCGAGTACCGTACTTCGCCAAGTTGTCTGAGGCATTCTGCACTCGCTTTAGCACTGGGGTTCTCGATACTCAGGCGAGTCACGCAGGGCTTGGCGTCGAAATTTCCTTTTTACTCTGTTGTTGATCGATTACGTGCCGAGTCACGTGTTTTCTCTCATCCTTTTTTCTTTCCTTTCATGTCATTCCCAAGCATTGCATAATCATTTGCGTGCTTTCATTCATCCATCCCACGTTCATTACGCTTCATTGTTAGACGCGGTTCACTTCGTCCGACTGACACCGCACACCAATCGATCGACTTCAACATTGATCGATCGACTCTTCACTTCCTTCTCCTCTTCAATAATAAAGGTACACTTGCCCCTCATTAATCAAATCAATTCCATTTCCCCTTTCTTGTTTATTAATTAGTTTTTTCGCCTTAAACTTGTAAATTTAAATAAATAAAGTTATTTTATTATCACCCTTTGTCCTTTGCATTCCATTAACAGATTCTGGCAACGGAATCCTGTACATGGTGCATCGGCTTTTTTAACGCGTCGACAGCGCCTCACACTAAGTCGCCTGCCTCCCACTCCTCATCCACACCCAACCACTCTAGGAAGATTCCATTGTGTGTTTTCTGTGGCACACATCAGTACAGTGGAGAATGCGCTCGTGTCACTTCAATTAGGGAGAAGAAAGAGATTCTCAAGAACAAATCACTCTGCTTTTCTTGCTTCTCTCCCAACCACTCTTCTGATGCCTGCTACAAATCGTGTCCACAGTGCAAGACAAAGCATCACAAGTCCCTGTGTACGAAGCAATCTACTCCTAACCAGTCTGGCGTCCATTCATTAACTACTAGTCCATGCCTTCAGCTCAACACTAGACTGTTCACAGCACCTGTCATGCTAGCAAACACGACTCCGCCACCAGCAGTACTTCTGTCCTCGTAACCCGGAGCTACAGCCCTAAAAGGCTACGAAGAATTCTACCTCCCCAATTGGAGCCCTTGGAGTTTCCCCCACTTGTTAACTTCGGCCAGATTGGCAAACTGTAAAATTGTTTCCCCCATTCTACGCTGTTCCCAGTTGTTTCAATCCGGCCTTTGGGCATCTTGTACTAATTTGACTTTAAGTTGTTAACCTGTCGCTTAATTTGCGTTTTATACCTTCCGTTTGTTCGACTCGCTCCATTCACCGTTTAAACGATGTTCTCCTTTCGTGAGTCACTCGCATAAAAGCATCATATGCTAATTCATTCTCATCAGTCATTTTACATCAATCACTTCTTTCTTTCTCCTTTCTTCGTCTCCCCCGAGTGTAGCGAAAGCTCACTTCGCTACTACAATACGTTCACTCAAAATCGATAATAATCATATTTTTATACAACCACTTCTCGATTCACAAACCAAACTCGAGTACCGTACTTCGCCAAGTTGTCTGAGGCATTCTGCACTCGCTTTAGCACTGGGGTTCTCGATACTCAGGCGAGTCACGCAGGGCTTGGCGTCGAAATTTCCTTTTTACTCTGTTGTTTATCGATTACGTGCCGAGTCACGTGTTTTCTCTCATCCTTTTTTCTTTCCTTTCATGTCATTCCCAAGCATTGCATAATCATTTGCGTGCTTTCATTCATCCATCCCACGTTCATTACGCTTCATTGTTAGACGCGGTTCACTTCGTCCGACTGACACCGCACACCAATCGATCGACTTCAACATTGATCGATCGACTCTTCACTTCCTTCTCCTCTTCAATAATAAAGGTACACTTGCCCCTCATTAATCAAATCAATCCCATTCCCCCTTTCTTGTTTATTAATTACTTTTTTCGCCTTAAACTTGTAAATTTAAATAAATAAAGTTATTTTATTATCACCCTTTGTCCTTTGCATTCCATTAACAGATTCTGGCAACGGAATCCTGCACATTAATAATGAAAAAAAAAATTAATCTACGCCCGTTAATTAATCTACGCATGTCATAAACACATAATTAAAACGCGTTCTCTGTAAGAATGAGAGAGGGGTGACACAATGCTTCAAAATGATCGTATCTAGCTGTAACTTGGAGGAGGTAATGCATATGAGTAAGGAACACTTCCACATAAAAAGTAGTTCAACATCTCAACTTTTTGACCTACCTTCAAAAATCAAATATAGTGCCACATGTTATGCATCATTCGAAAGACCATCAAAAGTTATGCATACATCTCGATTTTCATCGAGTTGTATGCAAATTGACGTAATCTGTGCATGAAAACGTAAATATATTTAAGGTTTTTGATTCTTATCGATGCAAAGATGCCATTTCCTATTCCAAATTTTATGACCAGAAGATGCGCAGTAAATTTTTACATAAGAGAAAAATTTTCAATTGAAGAAACTCGTTCCTCCTAGTGGTCATATCATGCATTTTCTAACACAAATCATATGCGTCTGACCGCGCGCTTTCCGGAGCGAGACGGGGAATGAGATAGAGTTGGATGATGGGGATTGTTTTAGATATGTTCCAGTGAATATTTAACAATTGACTCATTAGACAATTTTAAATAGTCACTGAAACATATTTTAAAGTTGTGAGATTCGTGCCCACAGTACGATTTTTTGTTAGAAAATGCAAGAAATGACTACTAGGAGGAACGAATTACTTAAGAGACATTCCACGAGAAAACGTACCTTGTGGGAGGGGTCGACGGATGGCTTTTTTTGCAACCCCCTCAATATTTTGCTGGTGAAGTTCTCATACCGAGTGCTGATATTTGGCCCAATATGAACGACTCTGGTGCACTCTCCGAAAAATGCCAGACCAGGCCCCAAAAAATTGAAAATTTCAAATTTTTGAAAAGTACGATATTATAGGTTTTCTAGGTCTATTTTTAGATGAAAATAACGAAAAACATAGTTTGGAAGCTGTACGACATCGATGAAGGATCAAAAAGTGTGATTTTCGCCGTTTTTTGGCCACCCTGAAAAATTTATAACGCAATCTGCCAGAGATAAATACATTTTCGAATTCCCCATGAAAAACTGCGTAAACTGATAAAAATTCACGAAAATTCATATGTGTGCTCGGAAGTTATGGTTTCCAGAACATTACGACTCTTGAGCAACCTCGCAGAGCAAAACTATCACACTTTCTCCAAATCACGCCGGATGGGTACTTTTGAACATCGAAACTTATTTTTATATCGAATCAAACAATATGAGATCATGGTCAGGCAATTTGAAGTCGTAATTTTGAAATTTGCACTTTTGGAAATTCCAAATTTCTATCATTTCACAAATATAGATATTTTTCGTCATAATTAGGACTGTAATCATCGGAGATGTCTCATTTTACGTTTTACTTATTGCTAATGTATATTCACAACTTTTTATTCATATCCCGCTCAATCGTACATGATAATGATTTGGAAACTCGAGAAAATGCGATTTTTTTCAAAATTTTCGAAATTTTGCGATTTTGAGACACTCTCAGATTGCTATTTGAAGTTCAACCAACTCATATGTCGCTCAGAATTACTATATTCAACCCATCTAATGATTTCCGATTGGTTTGGAAGCCTTCTGGCGAAAAATATGTTTTCGAAAATTTTGATCCACCTCGAGTACAATGAAAAAATAGTTTTCGCCAGAAGGCTTCCAAACCAATCGGAAATCATTAGATGGGTTGAATATAGTAATTCTGAGCGACATATGAGTTGGTTGAACTTCAAATAGCAATCTGAGAGTGTCTCAAAATCGCAAAATTTCGAAAATTTTGAAAAAAATCGCATTTTCTCGAGTTTCCAAATCATTATCATGTACGATTGAGCGGGATATGAATAAAAAGTTGTGAATATACATTAGCAATAAGTAAAACGTAAAATGAGACATTTCCGATGATTACAATCCTAATTATGACGAAAAATATCTATATTTGTGAAATGAGAGAAATTTGGAATTTCCAAAAGTGCAAATTTCAAAATTACGACTTCAAATTGCCTGACCATGATCTCAAATTGTCTCAAACATCCACTCTTGATGCAAAGGAGAAACGATTTGCGATCAATAGACTCATCCTTCTCAGTCAGCGATATGTCAACGAGTCGGTCATCAACAAGATGTCACTAGTCACTGACCCATCCTCAGGATTACTTAGAGTACGCACTCGAGTCACCAACTCAAATCAGCATGAGGAATTCAATTCTCCCATATTCATCCCCACTTCCTCTGACAGTACTCTAGCACGACTTCTCATTAAGGATATTCACTCCTCCACTCATGCTGGAGTAGACATCGTTCTGAATACGCTCAAAAGCAAATGCATGATCCCACGAGCCAGACCACTAGTCAAGTCAACTCAGAAGCAGTGCGTTCCATGAAGGAAGACTAATAATCTTCCATTCACCTACCCTCAGAGCCCACCTCTCCCGCATGATAGAGTCAATCAGAGTCTCCCTTTCGCTCACTGCGGAATAGATTACGCAGGTCCCTTTCACTTGGTCGACGATTCGAAAGTCTGGATCGTTGTCATAACCTGTTTTTCTACTAGACTCACACACCTTGAAGTGGTTTCATCATTGCTTCCATCTGCATTCATCAACGCATTTCGCCGCTTCTGCTCACGTAGAGGAACGCCACAGAGAATCACCTCGGACAAGGCTACCACATTCAAGATGGCAAGCACACTGCTGTCTAAGTCTGACATAGACCTGGGTCTCAGCACACTTTTCTCGTCACTAGGAATCACTTGGAAATTCACTACTGCCCACTCCCCATGGAAAGGTGGTGAGTACAAGAGACTCATCAAACTCATCAAGGACTATTTCTCTCGATCCATTGGGAGGAAGAAGCTGACTAGCGACGAGTTCGAGACGGTTACTTGCGAAATTGAAGCACTCCTCAACTCTCGCCCACTCACTTACGTTTCCTCAGACGATGTTAAGTCTTTCTCTGGTCCCATCCTCAGACCTATCGATCTCATACTGCCCAGTTCCCTTCTCGGTTGCTCACTCACCCTCACTGATAGTGACGACTACATTCCCCCAGAGGAGGAGAATTCAAGCAGAGAAGCAGCAATCAAGCAGCTCAGACGATCAGTCAATATCGTTGATTCATTCTGGCAGAGATGGCATAGCGAGTATCTTTCCACCCTCAGAGACTCAGGAAATAAGTCCTCCGACCCACTCCAGTCAAACCGCTCATCCACAACCATTCCCAAACTCGGTTCTATTGTCCTAGTCGTAGACGAAAGTGGCACCACCCCAAGATCATCCTGGAAGATGGCGAAGATTCTTGCACTCACGGATACCTCTGCCCAGTTACGCTCACATGCCGGAAGAATAATCGAAAGACCACTCAATCTTCTGATCCCACTTGAGATTCACTCATCAGAAGAATCACGCCCTGTGGCCCCTGTAGGACAAGCAACCCACCCAATGGTCACACGATCCAAGGGCGCACGCCGAAATAATTAGAGCTCACCCCTTATTCCCCTCCCCCGAGGATTCCACTGTGAATACACATTGTAATTATCACTTACTCATTCATTCACTTTCTCAATTACCAATCATTCTATTCCAGGCCCCTCATCTCAACTGGGTCTCATCAAACTCCGCTCACTCCCCATCGAATCCAGTCAATGAGGAGGACCAAGAAGCCATGCTTCTGCAGGAAGAGCAGGCCAATCAAATGGTATTAATTACCACCTCACCCACCTATCATTCAATTAGATCATAGCTCATCTTCAATTCAAACTCATTTCGTAATCACTGACATCATTAATATCCTATGATTAAATCAATAGTATTTCAATTTCACATCAAATAACATCATTTATGCTCAGGAGCTTGTCGAGTCAATGTATACGCGTCTGGATCAAGAACTCGCTGACGTCAAAGAAGACATCGGTGATCTCAGGGCGCTCATCACCAACGAGTTCAAGTCAATGAAGGATGAGATTGGAACGATGTCCCTTGCCCTCTCTACCATTCTGTGAAAGATTACTCTGCCTCCTCCTATCACCCAGTCAGTGTCCACTCCCACAACCCCTCGCATCAATGTTGCCCCTAGTGCTCAATTCCGTACCCCCAACTCAGTTGATCGCCCCACTCATTCTAGGGACCGTAGTCGTTCACCCTTCACTCGTTCCTCCCCCGTCACCCAGGGTCTCAGCATTGCTCAAACTGTTCGTTGCACCTTCTGTAACTCAGTTGTCCACTATAGTCGCAATTGTACTGTTGTCAAGAGCATTACCGCTCGCATCTCTCTCATGAAGCCCCAACAGTGCACCCGCTGTTTCCGTATGATCAATTCATCTCATTCCCCCACTTGTGAGCCTGACCCATGCGTCAGGGGATGTGTGGACGGCGATGGCCGGAGCCTGCGCCATCAGCAGTGGTTCTGCCCCCTCAACCCGGACCTGGTGCCCTAAGTGGCCGAGAAGAGATCGACCTCCCCAAGGGAGCCCTGTGACCCCGTTGCTATTTCGGCCATATTGGCAAAATCTGTACTATGTGTTGTAACCCACTATAATCGTTGCTTTTTGCTATTGTTAGCTTCGTTGAGTGCTTTACGCCCCCAGTTTTCCTTTGTTCATTCTATGCTTCACATAGCACCATCACCCAATATAGGGTCTCATTCTTATTCATCACACACCTTCCCTCACTTCTCTTTCGTTTCTTTCGCGCCCTCCCAGTGTAGCGAAATATCACTTCGCTACTATTAATTCATTCAATTAAATCAATTTAATAATTTAACAATAAATAAAATCAGTCATCAATCATATTTTCCATTCATAACTACAGTAATCTCTCACGCCTTCCACTGATCACACTGGTCACTTGGACCGGTTCCGCTGCAGAATGTCCCACACGGAAGATGCAGGGTAGCCTACCGTATGCCACGGAGCGCTTGCATTTTCCTGGACTCGATTCTGGCCAGCGTTGAAGAAGTTTCTCCACGTTCACGTCGCTTTTTCTTCCACTTTTCATTATTAATTCATTTCGTAACTAGGCTCACTTGCCTAGTCATTCATGCTAGCTGTCCTGCGAACCGTCGCGAGTTAGTTCATCGTTCTATTAGCTGAGCACATCGATTTGCGAGCTATATCATCGTCTTTTCGTTCACTTTCCGTCACATTTCACTTTGTCATCATTTCATCACTCAGAGCCCGCCCCACTGGGTCTCATCTCTCCACCACCGTCACCAAGCTGGGAATAAAGAGAGCCCGACACCAACTGGGTCTCATTCGATCTGCGGCTGTAACCTGCATTAAAGATACATTTCACTCCCTTCCAGTTAATCAATAACCCCGACAAACAACCCCATTCCCTTCGTGTGATCTACCCCAATTCTTTCGTGTTTCCCTTGTGAATTAAAGTAAATAAATTGCTTTTATTATCACACCTTGTCCATTGCATACCATAAAAAGGAATCTAGCAATAGATTTTCCTACAATTAGTAAAGGCGTTTGAAATGCGTTTTTCACAAATTGATTATCAATTAGCTAGAGTATTTTTAATTCAGAACCTGATGTGGAAGCTTACGCGCGTCATCTGAATTTCAAATAGGGCTACCCATGGTGATTTTGGAATGCGTAACTTTATTATGATCATGACTGTAAAAATGTGTTGATACGTCCAGAACTGTTTCGTCTGAAAATTTGTCAAGATGCTTCAACTTCAGATCCTCTCTCTATTGCTACAGATCATCGTGTCTCGCTTTTAAATCACTCTTGAAGATGCAAAAATCACGTTGCATGGGGAATTCACCATTTCGGAACTAACTAAAATATTCAATGAACAGAAGGGTGAAAACATAAAATAAACCACAATAATTATATCTATGCCTATGAAATAAATGCTTCAAGGCTGAATTTCTAGAGAGTGTGAGAAGTATTCGAGAATCGTTGAGCTAACGATCGCGTATAGTAATCATACATTCCTTCTTTGCTGTCTATTATTCAGACTAGACATCCCTGAATAAAGATCGCCTTTCTACACACTAGCCTTGTCTCTCATTTAATCATTGGGATCGGCAGCTGAACATTTTGAGATATTTTTGTTTAGCAAAGCTCAGTGTGGACCATCGACTCTTCTCTCGAAGTCCATGGTAAGAACAAATTTGAGGATTCAAAAATTACCATGTGATGCACTATTTGACGCATCCGTTTCCTCAGTTTCATCACTTTCTGAGTTACAATGATGATCTATAACTAGTCGATAATAATGTGAGACTGACGAATGATATAGCTAGACTCTGCAAGCTCCGCCCACTCGGCTCTGTTTCCCCGCAATAAGCGAGACAAGAGGAGCACAGTCTTCATTCGCAACCAAATCACTCGCTCAAAAAAAATTCGAAAGCCCTTTCCATGCAGATTCTAAAGATGCATGGCGAGCACGAAAAAGTTAACTCTGAGTAGGTCAGACTACCATTTCCATGGTGCGACATAGCTTAGAAAACTATAAAACTCGTATGCTGACCTACTCAGAGTTAACTATTTCGTGCTCGCCATGCATCTTTGGAATCTGCATGGAAAGAGCTTTCGAATACTTTTTTGAGCGAGTGATTTGGTTGCGAATGAAGACTGTGCTTCTTCGAATTCGAAGCGCTCATGGCTCGCGACTCTCACCGCTTCCTCTCATCCCTCTCCATCCCCTCCCTCCACCCGTCTCTCACCCGGCGTGACTAGAGAGCGCTCTAAATACGAGAAAGCCCCTTTTCTCCCTCTGCAAACTTCGGCGAAGCCCTACCCGATCGTGCCGAGAATTGAAAAGACAATGGAGAACTAGGCTCCGCCCCTCTTTCTCTCGTCTCGCTTTTTGGGTCATTCACGTTATGCTCAATTCACCCACAATTTGGGCCATATCTTGGCTCAAACATTAGATATCAACCTAATTCAAAATGCAAGGTCTTATTTAGCCCCATGGGAACACATTAACCACATAGGCCTAACCACATGACAAAATCACTTTTTCACATTACTTTTTGGAGATTCATAACTTTTCGGGAAAACTGTTTAAAAATCTGATTTTTGCTTACGCATGTTCATAATGTCTTATATATATGAATCCCAACTTTTTAGTGTTTGGATATCTTTACTGCCCTCGGCGATCGTTTTTCGGAGGAGCGCCGTTGTCCTGAATGCATGACCCTTCGAAAACAAGTTTGTGGGAAAGTGAAGGAAAACAATTGTTCTTGTGTGTGCATGTCCAACATGTTCTGAAGAACAGATTCCCAACTTTTTGAAATTTTTTAATAACTTTGGGCACAGTTGTAGAGTGCAGACGAAAATAGCGTGTCGGGGACTCGAAAGTGCCTCCGAAAACCTATCGCCGCGGGCAGGAAAAGATATCCAAACACTCTAAAAAGTTGGGATTCATATATATAACACATTATGAACATGACTAAGCAAAAACCAGATTTTTAAACAGTTTTCCCGAAAAGTTATGAATCTCCAAAAAGTGGTCATGTGAAAAAGTGATTTTGTCATGCCCTGAGTCAGATAGTTTAATTTTTTCCTTACTAATGTGCAACCAACCACTGCAGGCATTCTACGGGCTGTTGTACCCGACGATCTCGGCGATGTCCGTCGACGAGTGGTACGTCAGAGGGTGGTCAGCAGAGCATGGGGAGAGGGTGAGTAGCTGGACTCTCGCATTATTACACGCGCTCTCGTTTTGTAAGAAAATAAATATTTTGGAGTTTCCTACATAGGACACCGATAAAAGACACATTGAACTGCACATTGTAAAAGTTAGTTGGAAGACCCATGAGACGACAATTATGCTATTTGAGATTCTGCTCACCTTCGAATTTTAAAAAAAGTCATTAATTGATTTATTCGTAATTTTATGAAAAATACGCCAAGCACGGATTGATCTAAAATTCCACACTTCTAGTTGGAACAACCATGTGACATCGATTTGACTGATAGAAATCCACCATGTGGTCATTGCAGTCCGGCGGCTCCGGCACGAAGGAGCCCGCGTCGCGGCTGTGCGACAGCGATAACGAGGAGGACGGAAAGTCCAAATAAAGGTGAGAAATTTGAATTTTGAATTAGCTCCCGAATTTCATTAAATTTGTCGGTCATGTAGATAAATTCAATTTTTTTTGCGAATGATGGATATCGGTTAAATCGTGAAAATTTAATCTATTATTTAGATAAATTGATTGATTAATCGATTGCAGCACGACCTTCTGATGGCACCGCTCCGTTACTACGCATACCGTGCGCTGGATCGATCGACTGTGAGTTTACGTCATAAAAACACAATCGTAACCCAATGTAAATAATTGCCGATCCTCCGAAGGCAGCCAAGTGGCTTTTGGTCTTTTTTTGATATGTAGAACTGCGCATTTTCACATGCGGGCGGGAAAGTAGGTATATCGATAGTATCGAAAACGGACCGTGCATTGAGGTTTGAGAAAATTTCAAGAAAAGTACAAAAAAAAAACAGGGAATTTGGCGATTCAAATTCCGCATTTATGCGTGTGCTGATAGAGTGGTATGTGTGATCAATTCGTTGTTGAAATATGTTCTTCGCGTAAGCCCTTCATCATCAGAGGAACAAGGTGCAAATGGTAAGAGATAATATTCATGTAGAAAGCAATGATTGATTTTCGCAAACTGTAACGACTATGAATCGATACACGACATACAATACACGACCGCTTTTCGTCAAAATTGTCGGCCATGAGCAAATGGCCATATATTTGCAAGTTGTCCACAACCCAGGAGAGCCACAAAGCAGCGCTGGGACGAGAACAAGAACAAGCATCGACGAGGCTGGGGCAACACGCATAATTTGTAGAGAAATAACCGATTATTTCCTTCAAATTGTCAATTTTCCGGGACGGTAGAAGGATGGGTACGGTAGAAAGGGATATATTATAGGGATGGATTCGGTAAAGAGTGAATCGATCGGTAGAAGAAGGAGGTTAGGTATACAGGACACAGCGTGTCAGATTAGACTATTTTCTTTGTTCTCGTGGCGGGCCATTCCTCTCCATTTATCGTCGCTGAGCGGTGAAATGATGGAGGAAGTAGTTGAAACATAAAAAAATCTAAAACAGTTATTTCTGATTCTGTGTTTTCCTGATTGTCTGTTTCACACTTCTTAAATATTCCTGATTGATCCGTGTTATTGTTGTGATACAATACACGTCTTAGAAAAATAGCACTATAACACGGATAAAAAAATAGCACTATAACACGGATCTGGCACCGTGCACAATCGATCTGGTGTCGTGCCCGATCGATTGTCGAGTCCTTTGTCCCCGTCCCGAGCGGTCGTCTCTCCCCTCGCTCCGGGATTAGGCAAATTGCCCTCGCCTCTCGCTTCTCTCCCCTCTCTCTCGTCTTCCTTCTGGATTCGATTCGCCTCGTCTTCGCTAGTCGGCATCGTGGGTAGCCGACGGAAAGTGGTCGAACCCACTTGACGAGGTGGGCCAGATTTCAACGCTTCCACCCCTCTCTCGCGCGTTATGAGTCAGCCCACCCCTAGGAAGGCTCCTCTCCCTCCTGAGGCTAGGAGCGCAAGTAAGCCTGGCTGGCAGGAGAGTGTGACTGCACTCACGAAGAAGGTCGATGAGCTAGGAGTCCAAATGAGCCAGATCAAGGAGACACAGAAGGAAATGCTCGCCCTTCTCAAATCGCTCTCCCCCTCCTCCACCCCCACTCTCCCCTCTCTCACCTCTCTCGCTCAATCCATCGACACTGTCGCAAGACAAGTCTATGAGGGATGTGCACAGGCGATGAGTGACAAGGAAGAGTACGAGGAGAAGGAGAAGAGAGCAGTCGTCATTGGTGCCAAGGAAAGCAAGGACCCAGCCGAGTCACTCAAGAATGACCAGCAGCTAGTCGAGGCACTCGTGCTCTACTCTGGCGATCCGGAAGTGAAGAAGGCGTTCGAGGATGGCAAGATCACTCATCACAGACACCCCAAGGATAAGGAGCCCGGATCCAGACCTCTCAAGATTGAACTGCCTAGCAAAACCCTTCGTGACTCCCTCCTCTCGACGATTAGAGCGAAGCCAGGCAGACCTACTCCCCTTCCCGCTCCTTCCTTCATCAGGCGCGATCTTACCCCGCACCAACTCAAACTCGAGCGTGAGGCGCGTGAGGAGGTCAAGAGACGCACCCTGATTGCGGGAAAACTCTCTTTCGGACTCCGCGATTACACTATCATCAGCTACCGTACCCCCCGTGATCTCCCTCCCAACTATGGAATGCCCAAAGATGCGCGACCCAAGAACCGATCTGCCGATGGAATTCATTCAGACACCTCCGACTCTACTGGTGCCTCATCCTCCCCTGCCGTGGACGCCACTCGTAACTCCACTCGTGCCCCCGCCGCCGACTACGTGAACAAGGAGCGGAGAGGAGGAGGAACCAAACGCTAGGAGGCAGGCAGCAAGGGTACCCCTCTTTTGTCCCTCCCTCCAGTTCCTCTTCTTTCACTTAGTCTTCCACCCCTTCCTAGTCATTCTAGTACACGTCATCAGTCACTATCTAGTCCTCGCGTAGTTAGCGTGTACTATGCTAATTCTCGCTCTATTAGATGCAAAATGCCCCAGTTATCTTTCGTTTTAGCATCATTTGCATATCGATTGATCGTTCTCACCGAGACTTGGCTCACTGACTCTGACACTGACGCTTATTTGATTGGCGGCTCCCCTGATTATTTAGCTTTCCGTCGTGATAGAGTAGTTACTGAGGACTCTGGCCGCGGAGGCGGCGTTGCAATAATTGCCCATTCCTCTCTTAGCCCAGTTATTATATCCACCTTTTCGTCCTCCCTCCTTGAAGCATGCGTAATTGATATCCATTTTAATTTCAGTACCTCTTTACCGTATCGTAAACTCCGGATTTTTGCAGTATATAGATCCCCGTCATCCCCTCCATCCGCATTCACCTCTTTTCTAGATTTTATCACTCCTCTTATGACGAGTCAATTCCCTTGTATTTTAATTGGTGACTTTAATTATCCTCAAGTAGATTGGATCAGTATGACGTCGTCAACCATTTCTGATCTCATAGATTTTGCATGCGACCATTATTTAAAGCAATTTGTTTGTTTTCCTACCCGACTCTAAAACTTTCTTGACCTAGTCTTTTGCAACTTCGACATTATTAGTAATATTTCGCCTTCCGTCCCACTTAGTGATCACCTTTCCCTCGTTTTTGACCTCCGCATCCCCTCTCCTCCTCTTCATTCCCCAACCCCATCACGGTTATACAAAATTGCCGATTGGCTTTCTATTAATAGTGTTATTCTGTCCCACGATTGGACAGTTGCTATGAGCGCTCTTGATGCGAATTGTGCTTATGAATATTATGTCCAATTCATCAATGATTTGCTTGACTATTATGTTCCTCTATCAAAGCCGTCTCTCTTGTCTAGATATCCCCGTAATTTAAAAATTCTTTATGGCAAATGTAAGAATCTAGTTAGAAACGCCCCCAATAGCCTCGCTTGTTTAAGTATGACAGATAGATTTAACGCTGCTTTAAATAATTATCACTGTTTCATGGAGTGCAGAATTGTTGCCTCCTCCAACCCTAAGGCCTTCTATAATTTATGTAGTGATAGACTCAAGGCTCCTAAAGCAACCCCATCCGGCTTAGTTGACTCATCTGGCAACGTTCTTATAACTAATGATGAGAAATGTATCGCTTTCTCTTCTTTCTTTTCATCTGCCTTTTCCGTACCCCAACACTCTCCCCTCCCCCTTCCTTCTCCTAAATTTACTTTTGATATACCTACAGTATCTCATTTAGATATTCTTTGTGCTCTCCGTAGCGTTTTACCTAAAATTAATGTATCTCCAGATAGGATTCCTAGTATTGTGCTCACTAAGTGTAAGTATTCCCTCCTCACACCACTCTCTATTATTTTCAACAAGTCCCTCCTTACATCACAGGTCCCACTACTGTGGAAGCAAGCCTTGGTTAAGCCTATTCCCAAGAAAAGTAGCAATTCTATTTCTGATTTTCGCCCAATTTCCCTTACTTCCCCTACTTGTAAGGTATTAGAAAAGATTCTCATCAGAGAAATTACATTGTTTCTTGATAGCAATAATATCTTCGTTCCCCAGCAGACAGGCTTTAGAAACTCCCGATCAACCTCATCAAATTTAGCCGAGACCTATGCACACTATCTGAGAATAGCTCACAAAAAATCGGCTTTTGATACTGTATACATAGATTTTCGTAAGGCCTTTGATAGTATAGACCACCGATTATTGTTCCATAAATTGTCGGAATTAGGTCTTTCAAATCACCTCGTTTCCTGGTTCAGTGCGTATCTATCGGACAGATCACAGTCAATTTTTCTTGATTCTTTTTTCTCACCCCCCTCACATGTTAAGTCAGGTGTTCCCCAAGGGTCATGCCTGGGTCCCCTATTGTTTATCCTATTTATTAATGATATTGCTTCCTCATTCCCCAAATCGATTCGATACTCTGCGTATGCCGATGATTTAAAATTGTTTACCGAAGTGCCCTCTTTTTCGAATGATTTGCAACTGGCCTTAGATTCTGTTTCATCTTGGTCCTCCTTATGGAATCTAGGATTATCCGAGACTAAATGTACTATTGTGCACTTTGGTTCGCACAATCCTAAACGGAAATATTTTATTAATAATATTCCCCTCGTCCCTCCTCCCGATAAGAAAATGTTCGTTAAAGATCTAGGAGTTCTTTTTACCCCAACCTTATCCTTCTCTGACCATATTAACAAATTCATTTCCAAAGCCCGTTCCATATCCAACTTAGTATTCAAATCATTTAGAATCACTCGCCCGTCTATTTACATTAAATCATTTACCACCTTTGTATTACCCAATCTTGAATATTGCTCCATTATTTGGAATCCCGTTCATAGTGTTGATCTGACAAAAGCTATTGAAAGAGTCCAACGCGATTTTACTCGACGAATATATGCGCGCTGCAACCTTCCCAGTGTTTCTTATCGCCAACGACTCATTGACCTCAATCTAACCACTCTTGAGCGACGCAGATTTGTCATAGATATTATGTTCCTTCACTCAGTTATTCATAGAAGATGTTTGCTTGATACATCTCCTCTTCTCGTTATTGCCCCTATTCCTCGTTTTCTCCGGAATTCTCACAATCTTAGAATAATATTACCATTTATACCCACCCATTGTCGGACTACAGTTGTATCGCGTACAATTGCTACATGGAACTCTTTACCTGAATCCGCAATATTCTTACACCCTGAATCATTTCGTAACTTTATCTGCTCCCAACCCCCTTCTTTCTTCAATCAATCAATCAATCAATTTATCTTATCAGGCGGAAACGCTCAGAAGATGATAGGTCGGTAGTCTTCATAAGTTGCACTCCACCAATGGCTGCCAATAGCTCGGGATAGGTCGTCTCTCCATCGCGCGCGAGGCTTTCCGGGGGGACGAGTCCTATTGAATGGAGTCCAGACAGTTGTCGCACGGCTCCACTGTTCCACTCCCATTCTTCTGATCTTGAGGGCCCAGCGCGCTTTCCGTTTCAATCCTTCCTCATTCCAGTCTCTCAGCTTGGTAATCCCTCTCACGCGGTCATTCCTCCATCTATCCCTCAGCGTGACTTCAAGCATCTTTCTTTCCATCTTCCTCTGGGTGACTCTCAGCCTTTCCTTCTCGCTAGATCTCAGAGCCCATACTTCACACCCATAGAGAACTGTAGCCGTGATGCAGCTCTCGAAGACTCTCCTCCTGATCTTGATGGACAGAATTCGAGAAGATAGGAGGTGCGAGAGCTTACTCCAGGCCAGCCACCCTAATCGAATCCGGTGTTCTATTTCGTCGGAATGATCCAAGGGAAGAGCTATTCTCCCTCCGAGATAGGTGGCGCTATCGACGAATTCGAATCGCAGATTGTCGATGATTATTGGATTGCGGGTGGAGGTGCAGGAGGTGAGGAGGTTGGTCTTGCTTGCATTCACTTCGAGACCAACTCGGCTGCACGCGTCCATCAGCTTCTTCAGCATTCGTTCCAGCTCGGGTCGAGATTTGGCAACGAGAGCCACGTCATCGGCATACTCCAAGTGGCAAAGGTTCCTTCCGTCGATTCTAATTCCATCCGACTCCCAGTCAATGTTGTCCATGGCTGATCGTAGCACTGCGTTGAAGAGACGAGGGGAGAGGGTATCCCCTTGGCGGACTCCTCGACGCACAGTCACGGGAACGAGCTCCTCATTAACTCGAATGAGTGTAGAGGAGGACTCGTAGAGACATGTGGACGATGGAGGGATGGGCTCCGAACGAAAAGAGGGCTTGCCAGCAGGCATTCCACTCCACACAGTCGAACGCCTTCTTGAAGTCGACGAACGCCAAGTAGATTGGGATACCGTACTCGGAGGTTCGTTCAGCGACCTGCTTGATGGCATGCAGGTTGTCGAGAGTACTGTAGCCGCGCCGGAAGCCGGTTTGGGTCAAGGACTTTCTTCAAGCACAGTTTCGAGTCTCTGAAGAATGACTTTGGTCATTGTCTTCAGGGAAACGGTGAGGAGGGATATGGTACGGAAGTTCCCAATGTTGGTAGGGTCTCCTTTCTTGCGCAGAAGAGTGAAAATTGCTTCGGTCAGGTCGCTTGGAACAGCCTCTCCATCTACCAGATAGTTGAGTAGATCAGCGACAACGGGAGCAAGGTGGTTTCGAGAGTGGTATAGCATATCAGGGAGAATGCCATCCGAACCGGGTGAGTGACCACACTTGAGTTGATACATCGCTTTGCTGACCTCATCGGGTAGGAAGGGAGGAAGGGGATCCAGAGGCTGAGGAGGGACTGGGAGTGGACACGGAACTGCAGGGGTGTAGAGACCGTCAAAGAAGCTCTGGACCACTGTCTTGGTAGCTGCTTGAGAGAGAGCACCAGTTACAGGGTCGGGAACTAGAAGGCGCTTCTTTGAGGTTTGCAGACTCAGCATGCTCTTCACGATGCTCCTTCCCATGGTTGCTGCTTGCCGTGCTTGCGCCTCCTTTCGCTTCCTGATGTCATCGACGAAACTCGTCCGGGCAGCTTTGCAGGCAGCTGAGTAGGCGACAGCTTGTTGGGAGTTGGATTGCAATTCATGGCGCATCGCTAGGACCTTCCGCGTTCCACTCGAGATCCAAGAAGGGGATTGGCGCTTCCTCCAGCAGTTCGTTGCCGCGGTCTCCGTGAAAGCCTTTACCGTAGTATAGGCGTCGGCGGCAGAACTGGGACGTGCAAGGGGCAGTGACGCGAGAAGGTTTGCGTTGACAGTAAAAGCGGTTCGATCGAAATCTAGCCGCTCCCTGCATCTTTTCTGCCTCGCCTTGCCAGGGAAGGAGAGGCACATCCGAACAAGGCGATGGTTGGAGTCAAACTCAAACCGACCAACGACTCCACAGTTGACTACTCTCGCTGTGGCGGGCGCTGCAACGTAGTCAATTTGGTGGAATGCGGAGCCGTTTGGGGATCGCCAGGTCCAGATTCGACCGTGCCGTCTCTTGGGGAACGTGTTCAGGATGCGCAGTCTGTTCCTCACGCAGAGCTCAGTGAAGCAGCGTCCGCGTGAGTTCGGTGTGGGAGAGGCAAAGTTACCGACAAATCTTTCATTGCCAGGTTCCCTCGCCACTCGACAGTTGAAGTCACCGACCAGAACTGGCATATGGCCTTTTGGGGCACTCCGCAGGGCGGTCTCAACCTGGTCTAGGAAGTCTTCATACGCGTCGTCATCGTAGGAAGACGTAGGGGCGTAAGCGCAGACCAGGAAGAGCCGTAGGTCGGGAAGGAGCAGAGTGGCCAAACGAGGGGAGAGGCCATTGAACACAGCTCCGCGCGCGAGTTGCGGTCGAAGCAAAAATGCCACGCCATGGGAAGCAGTGGGCCCGCCCGAGTGGTAGACTACAGTGCCTGAGGATGTAAGATTGAACGAGGCACAACCCACAATCCTGGCTTCCTGCACTGCAACCACGTCCCACTTGATCTTGTCGAGGGCGAGTTCCATCTCCGACTGCTTCTCCCTTGGGCCGAGCGTCCTGGCGTTGATGGTGCCGATGTAGAAGTGGCGACCCATCGTGGCGGCGTACAACTCCCGCGTGCCAACGCGTCTGGGAGAGGGAATCCGGGCGGATGGAACCGGAGACGGAGAGACGAAATCGCACTCAACCGCTCGCCACACACTTGAGAACCCAGAATTCTTTCTTCCCCCAGTCTATTATTAAAGCATGGCTTGATCTATGATCTATACCCATCCCTCGCCCACTCCCTCTACAGACCCCTACCCTACCCTTGCTGCCGCAAGAAACCCGATTCGACAACGTCGACGGACATCCGTCTATTGTTTTTTCATCTCGCCTATTACTTGCATATCCCCTTTGACGGAATAAATAATGAATGAATGAATGAATGAATGAATTGTACAGTAACAAACTGATTACCGTAATTCAGTTCCTTGGGTTCCATTATTCAGTTCCATTATTTTAAAAATTTCAAACATTTTTCTAAAAATCCCAAATCGATCATACAATGATTCTACACAGTAGTGAGGTATACGGTAGGATACTTCAAAATAATTTTATTATCGATTAAGGATTTTTAGAAAAAATGTTTGACCCAAGGAACTATTAGGTTGGCGGGAAAGTCTCTGTGTATTTTTCAAAACTTTATTTCTTGAGGAAGGGAAAAGCATACCTTCAATTATGCCTGTCCTCATTATTGAAAAAATGTGCCCAACGTACCTGCCGTGTATGGATCCCTTCCCTTTAGAACCCGCCTGGACGCGAATGAAAGTATTGCATGATAGCATACTAGAGACTTCCACGGTAATTGAACGACCTATCTCTAAGAGCATAGGCCAGGTCTGCGAAAAGCCAGTAATCTGACGGGGCCATGTCAGGAGAATACGGGGGTGAGGGGGAACCATCCATCCCTATCCAGCCAGTTCCTGCTTGACTAGATTGGAGACCTGATGACGGGGGTCATATTGTTGATTGTACACTTTCTTGTCCTTCAGCCTTGGACGATCGACTTCCAAATTCAAATTCTGTAGGTATGTAACGTACTTGGCCCCGGTGATTGTCATATCATCAGGGAGTAGCTCCGAGTAGATCACGCCATCCACACCCCACCACGTTGACAGCATGTTTTTCTTGGGGTGCAGGCCAAGTTTGGGGGCACCCTGTCGAGTCTCTCCTTCTCCAAACCGCTGGAATCTCATGTGGTTGTTATCGTAGGGGACCCACTTCTGATTCCCCCCTATGAGCCGTTCCGGACATCGATCCCCACCTCGGAGAATGAGGAGTGTAATGTAAACATCGACTCGACGGTCATGGCTGGCTTGGATCAGATCATTGGGTATGAATCGACCGATAAATTTCCTCATTCCAAGAGATCTCAAGCCTTCTCTGCCAGTGCTATGGTGGTCTCTAAGTGCAATACTAATTTCACGAGCACTTTGAAATGGGTCCGTTTTAATAGCTTTCTTCAACGGCTCAAAATGCAACTAGCGCGGTCTCCCAGAGCGATCCCATTCATTGAGGGAAAAGTCGTATTCTTCGAAGCGAAGGAATCAATTCCTTATGGTGTTGTGGAGGGGACATGTGTGTCATAAACATTCTTCAGGAGGGTCTTCGAATCCTACAGCGTGGTGTAGTTTAGAGAGAGGTAAAGCAGAACATGTCGGAAGTGGGAGGCATCAGGAACATACATCGTTGCTCTACTAGAGCTCTACTGAAGGACAGGGAATGGGGAGTTGTTTACTATAAAGGCCCATCACTGACTGTTATACACTAGGAACGAGAGAACGCCAAAGTGCACTTGCGAAGAGCAGTGTTAAAACAAATCCATACACAAAGACTTTCCCGCCAACCTGATTGATGTGGGTTACGGTAGTCAGCTGGGTACTGTACAATCGATCGGGCACGACGCTAGATCGATTGTGCTCGATACCAGGACTTCTTAGAAATACAGTTAGTTCGCGATAGTCGGGGTTCTGGCATCTGGATTTACTGTATTATCGATTGGACGGTATTAGACTTTTTTACTTTGGGTACGATATTTTCAATTTTGGAAAAAAGTACTATAAGTACTATACTATTGATTGGTACAGTACTTAGTCTTGACCTGCCCATGACCTAAAATCGATTTTTGACCATGACTGGGGTTCATGCTTGCGCAGGTCCCCCTCGAAAAGCCATGACCCGGGGTTCATGCTTGCGCTCCCCCGTGAGGGTCGCCGCCAGTGCTGGAAAGCTATGGGTCCGAAACGTGTTTGTGGCTGAAATGACGCTGTCCGAACCCCCTACTGAGTAGCAGGATTTGCATGCGATATTCTAGCCCACTTATGGCGCCTGAAGGATGAAGGCTTCCAAGATAGTGCAGGACAATTCTTGCTTCATTTCTTTCTATTGAATAGAGTAACTATTACCCAATCCAATACCCATGGAATTTGCGACAGTTGCTCTCCCCTGTTTTTAATATACGTTTATGTAAAGGAAACTGTGGTGACCCTCCGTTGAGTTTTCGTCAAATTTCTTTTCTTTACATACAGCTTCTTCATAATTAAATCATATTAGTTCCATCGCAGTATTATAGCGCATGAATAACCTAAAATGCTTACAAGTTCTGGAAGGAATCGGTACACTGATCGTTCTGAAAAAATTAAAACACTAAATTTTTACGGAAATTTTAAGATCATTTTTCGATGCCACTTCATGATCAAAAAAAATAATTGATATTACTTTCCCCTCCAAGCTCGCAAAACGTTCCATGTAAGAGATATAGTACCGGCAGGTTTGCCAAATCTTGACCTTTACAAAGGGCATATGAGTCATCGATATTCTTTGATCTTTCCGACTGTATGACTCATATATCATTTCTTAAATGTCAATGACTGGCACGCCTGTCATTGTAATTGATATACTTCGAATGTAAATGATACTGTAATTGCCACTCTTCACAGGTAATTGATAGTCGATGTAGGTTGTATCTCCATTTCGCACACTCTCTCAGGACCCTCTGATCGACGCCTAAGCAAGTAGAATGAAGAGAGAGATAATACCCGCTAATTAACAACTTTTTGGCCTTTAATACAAAAATGTCAAATGAGTCATTGATGAATCACAGATCTTATCGCTGATCTTATCATCGAGATATGAGTCATATGGCATTTCCTTAAATGTCAAATGTTCCAGAGCCTCTGGGCGTGAAATTGGCATACTCCGAATGTAAACGATACACCTTATGTAATTGGTACTCCGGGTGAAATCGATACACCCGAATAACAGTAATCCATCATGATTACAATAACTTCGCACATTCAAAACTCAGAGGAAGAGAAAGCGTGGGAAATACGGAGAGTCCAGAGATAAAGATAGAGAGAGCGAAAGAGATAGAGTTCACAAAGCGCGAATTCAAAGCAGTAACCCCTCAAGCAAAAGATCAAGGGACGAAAGAGAGAGGAAAATCAATAATCATAGATCAGGACGCTATGATCTTAGGGTGAAATATTGAAAGTGGTGGATCACCCGCCGAGAGTCGCCGAGAGTTCTCATCTGCATCCACCCATTGCAGTCTCCTCACAGGGTTATCGTACGTGATCCACTTCTCATCTGTAGCGATGATGGAATTGACCCATCGAAGATTGGATCTACGATGGAGTAATTCCCGACGGACTTGAACACGATTTTTCAGCTATTCGGGGGAGAGGTCATGGGGAATCACTTGTGGGAGTTTCGGCTTCTTCCCAGATCGATGGATGATATCGGACACCGTTGATCTTGGAGTACGAGTATCCTTCTTCAACTCACGCACACAGGCCATGGGCTTGCGCTTCAGTGTGCGGAGAACGAGAGGCTGATCGAGGGAGGGAGGGCGTCCAGAGCGGGGTTGATCATCGAGACCAAACTCCCCTTTCTTGAAGCGGGAGAACCACTTATAGCAGAAGGGTATGGAGGGGGCGTCAGCTCCTTCCGACTGGGCCAGGGCAGAGTGGGCCTCCTTCACGGATCCGCCAAGACGGTAGTAATGAAGTAAAACTGCTCAGAGGTGGAGATGGGAGTCCATCACAAGAATCAATGTAGCAACTAGGAGACTGATTAAATCCTCTCACTACTCAACGTCAGAATGATGCAATACATTGTTGACAAACAGATTGCGCAATCACTGCATTTGATCGCGAACTGACTTTTTTCCGAAGCATTATACGAACTTTCCGGACACCCCAATATAACTCACAGAGAGTCATAACACGCGTGTCGCGTGTTATGACTCTCATAACACAAGAATCGAATAAAATATGGAGGTCTTGATCACAACTTTTTATCCCTACGTTTTTATACATTTTTCGAAAGCTAATAGAGTCCCCCACAAGATAGCTTCGAGCTTTTTTGCAAAACTATTATTTCTGACCTTATTTAGGTCGTTAAAGTTTGGGTGGCCCAAAAAATGCGAACTTGGGAGGCGCACAGCTCTTTTAAAATTCATTTTGATGACAAACTGAATAGAACGATTTGTTCCCAGCATCACTAAGAGTGTTCCTATACCATTGGCTTGTCAGTATTTTAATTTGCATATTTATAGAACGATTAAAATTAATCATTTTCACCACAAATCGAAGCCAGAGAATTTTTTAAGCTCAATGGATAGATCTCGCAAAGACGAATCGAATGATGTACCTAATGTATGGTCTGATGTTGTGCGTTCTCGAGATACGACGTCAGAAGCATTTCCCGGCCTCTCATTTTGAGACGAAATCCATTGTTCTCCCTATCATTTCTCGCCCTCTATCACTTTCTCCCTGTCATTTCGACTGAAACATATCCCATTTTGACCTCTGAACATTAATGAAATTGATTGAGCTTCAAAGTGTTTTTGAAACGTACAGTAATTTGATCAGCAAATCGAATTGAGAGGCCGGGAAATGCTTCTGATGTCGTATCTCGAGAACGCACATCATTAGACCATACTTTAGGCATATTATTCGATTCGTCTCCGTGAGATCTATCCATTGAGCTTAAAAAATTCTCTGGCTTCGATTTGTGGTGAAAATGATTAATTTTAATCGTTCTATAAATATGTAAATTAAAATATTGACAAGCCAATGGTATAGGAACACTCTTAGTGATGCTGGGAACAAATCGTTTTATTCAGTTTGTCATCAAAATGAATTTTAAAAGAGCTGTGCGCCTCCCAAGTTCGCATTTTTTTGGGCCACCCAAACTTTAACGACCTAAATAAGGTCGGGAATTGAAGATATTCTAAAAAGCTCGACGCTATCTTGTGGGGGACCCTATGGACTATCAAAAAATGTAGTTTGCTCATTTTCGATTTTTCGGTTGTGATCGCGTTTATTGGATTCTTAGACGACACGCGTGATAAATCAAGAGGGTAATAGGGTTCACAATAGCGCACTCGAAAGTTAAAATGAGAAATAAATGCCCAAAATGGTGTGCATTTCCTGTGAAATACTTGTTTCTCATCTCAAGAGGGACAGTTGGAGAAACAGGGGGTGCGAAAAGCGTGATGCGGGGGCCCTAAATGTATGGTCAACCTACAAGATTTGCTTCGATTCGCCGGTATTTGCATGCAGTTTGGGGAAACTCGCTGTTAATTTGCTTAGATTCGCAGGTATTTACATTGAGTTTGCTAGAGTTTACTGCTAATTTGCTCAGATTCCCCGAAACTTGCATGAAATTTGAGAGAATTCGATGATAATTTCCTAAGATTCACAGTCAATCGCATGTAATTTGGTAGAACACAATGCAAATTCGCCAAGCTTTATAGATATTTGGATCGAGTTTGGTAGAATATACAGCTGGTTTCATAAGTTTCACGCTTAATCACATTTGATTTGATAGAACTCATTGCAAATTTGCTAAGTTTCACAGTTAATCGTATGTAATTTGAGGTAACTTAATGCAAATTTCCTTAGATTCAACGGTATTTGCATTAAATTTGGTAGAACTCGCTGATAATTTCATAAGATTTACAGTTAATCACATGCATTTTGGTAGAACCCAATGCAAATTCGCCAAGATTTATAGATATTTGGATCGAGTTTGGTAGAATACACAGCTAATTTCATAAGTTCCACGCTTAATCGCATTTGATTTGATAGAACTCATTGCAAATTTGCTAAGTTGCACGGTTAATCGTATGTATTTTGAGGTAATTTAATGCAAATTTCCTTAGATTCAACGGTACTTGCATTAAATTTGGTAGAACTCGCTGATAATTTCATAAGATTTACAGTTAATCACATGCATTTTGGTAGAACCCAATGCAAATTCGCCAAGATTTATAGATATTTGGATCGAGTTTGGTAGAATACACAACTAATTTCATAAGTTCCACGCTTAATCGCATTTGATTTGATAGAACTCATTGCAAATTTGCTAAGTTGCACGGTTAATCGTATGTATTTTGAGAGAACTTAATGCAAATTTCCTTAGATTCAGCGGTATTTGCTTGTAATTTGGTTTGTTGGGCGTACGTTTTGACAAGATTGTTGGACGTATTAAGAGGCTTAACCCGATATTTATGAAAACAATGAAACGCTTAATGCGAACAGACTTGGCGGGGGTCCTAAACTGATGAAATACTAACAAGTCAAAATGGGTTCACGAGCGGGTCCTACTAAGACGGGAAAAAAACGAACAATCAAATGAACTTGACATTGTGAAAGTGAAAATGATTAGCAGAGGAACGGAATATACACCGTCAAAGGGGATAAATGGTTCTACTGTTTCTGCACACAACTATGACCGTACGGAAGAGTACCAGAATCCTTACATATCACTCGTTGTCAAAAACAGGCTTAAATGTCTTCATCTGGTAATGGGAATACACGTTATGTTCCTTGTCAGATAAGATTTTGAAATACTTAATCGGGAATTTCTTCAGCCACCTTTTTCTCGATCAGGGTTGTAACGTTCCTAGCAATGCGATCGAAGTTAATCTTCTTTTGTGCCTCCTCAGTCATGGTGAAGCCACGACATTTCACGGATTCAGTAACATTCCCGTTTTCCTTCTTGAGCAATCTGAGGGCGTAGACCTGCAATGGTGAAATCGTTCGATGGAAAATGAAGTATTGCAATGCGCACGCGTGAAATTATGCTTACTTTTGGTCCCTGACTCGCATATTCCACACACTCCGTTCCCTCTGGCAACTCGTCCGTCATTCGACCGAGTGTGCTACCCAACAGATCCTGAAGTGGATTCGTGTCGTGGGCGTAGATGACCGAATCGGTGTCTGCAAGTTATTGAATTTGATATCGGCTGGTAATGTATCTTACCGCAATAGAGCAGTCTATCCGGCTTGATTCGGTCCATTGCACGGTAGAGGTGAGTGCGTGCATAGGCGGTAGTCAGAGATGCAATGGCTACCGAATCCTCATCGGGACGATACTTGATATCGACTTTGTCAGATTCTACCATATCCACTGTAGAAACTATGTTCACTCCAGGGGAAGTGGAAATCTTCCAATACTTGGCGCGGTCATTCGTAATTAACGGTAGAGTCTTCCGATTTTTCTCTCCAAATTTACCCCACTGCAAGTGAGATATAAATAGTGCGAAATATTATGAGATTAACGATTCTTCATTTATTCCATCAGCCCTCTCGCCGGTCGGGCTGGTGAGAGCGGGCGCAAAATGAAAATGGATACCGATAATTGGGGATGGATGTATTTACTAACCAGACTATTCAGCAGGAGTTTTGAGCTTGCTCGGGCAGGTCCATTCTTCTCTATCTTTTCATCTCCAGGCGCACACCTTCCTCTCGGAAAAAACTCTTCGACATACTGTCTCTGCTGCGTTTCCGTCTCGCACCCTTCAAGCCATCCCGATGCCTCCTATAATTTAATACTACTTTTCCCACGAATTCCAGTGGTTCTAACCGCTTTCAGCCGTAAAAATGCGTTGACATATTCGGAAAAGAGACCGTGCTTCACAACCTCTCCGGTGGACTGGTTCTTCTGGTACTCACACAACTTATCATAGTGAATAGCCTGAAAAATCAATACATTGAGCAATGTATGATTGGTATTCCACTTGACCTGAATTGTTTCAACGATGGAATAGCCCTTTTCGAGGGCTAAGGCTAGTTCGCATGTGGCATATGTGCCCGTTATGGTTCGCTGCTCGTCCGTGTGTGTGCACGCGACCTCAGACTTCTGCTCTCCACAGAGGGGGCAGAGAGCAAAGATCAACTTGTGTGATCTGATGGGAAGGACGGGAACGTGCAAGTCTCGGGGCGGAAGCACCTTAATTCATAAATGTGATGCATACCATGCGAACAGCAAATTTACCCTGCAGAAGGGGAACCCCTTAACGGCTGCATCCAGCTCCTCGACTGTCGAAATTGAGCGGGGAAGATCTCGACGATTTATTATCCTCATTCCACCAATTGGGTACTTCATATATTTCATTATGTACGTGTAGCTGAAACAGAATACTAAATATTTATTATGCTATTGCGTAACTTACAGACTACAAAAGTCCATGTAGAGAATGGTGAACTTGCCCTCGGCCTTGTATTGCAGCTTAAAAGTCTCCGTTCTTCCTCCGAAAAAAGAGAAAGATATCTTGATTCCATCCTAAAAAAATGCGCTATTTAGACTTATTTTAGCCAATCACCGGTCCACTTGTCACCGGTTCTGAGGATTCGACACCAGGGACTCAAATCATAAATCCATCCCCTTTCGCGCACCAGCATGAGCCTCCCCATCTCATCGCTCCCACTTCAGCGCACTATCATGAGGTTTCACATAAGCACTCTTATCGTCCGGCGGTTTATCCCGTGCACTCGCCCGAGGTTTCCATTGATCCCATCCACACCAGCTCGCATCACCCACCTTTATCAGAGCCAACTACCGATATGCCACACGATGCAGCTATGCATCTTTCACAGTGCACAATCATCGATCCATGCTCACTGTCGATTCACCGCAAGGTAGTTACCGTACCTCCATGGTCTCCTTTCCATTCCCAGTGCTCCTCAAGCCATCCGAAGGCTACCGTAACCGCACTGCAGGGCAAGCACACCATCACCACCTGCGCACCAAGCGTCACTAGTGCGAACATTCACGATCACATTGGACTCTCTCCTCTCACTCTAGACACATTTCACAGTGATTATGAGAGATCGTTTGCTTTCAGTAAGGGAGCACCGTTCCATCTCACTCCTCTCGCTTATCCTGTGTTCACGTGCGCCCCCTCCCCGTTTCCAGAAGGGCTCACTCTCTTTCAGTAGATGCACATCATCTAGTGCATGCATGAAGGTACACGCTCACAACAGACGCATTGCCTTACATCGCAAGCCCATCACTCGTAGTGACCGCTCATTAGGCACTCGGGCCCCTCCTCGTGTCTCCCCCTCCCCAGGATTCCAGCGTGACAGCACACTGAAATTTTTCAACCATCATGCACTCATTCACTCTTTCACTTCTAGGCTCACAGCCAATGCATCACTCAAGAGGAGGAAGAAGGGTCACATCCCAGGGACTCAACCTTTCCTTCGCTCCTCGCCCACCCCGGCCGATGAAACGAGAGGACTACTGAGAAGAAGAAACGAGACTCGAAGAAATCGACCACCCCGATTGGTGCCTGGAGATTTCCCCACGTAGAACTTCGGCCAGATTGGCACTTGCTTGTGCTATTATTGCCCCCCCTTCATATTTTCTTGCTACTTGATAGTTTCGCCGATTGGTTTACGCCCCCGATTTTTCCTTGTCCATTCAATGCTTCATATAGCACCATCACCCATCATCCAGGGCCTCAATTCTTATCCATTCACCACACACCCCTCACTTCCCTTTCTTTTCTTTCGTCTCCTCCCAGTGTAGCGAAATATCTTCGCTACTTTCAATTCATTCAATTATATTCAATAATCAATAAACAAATCAATTTTAATAATTCAATTATAAATAAAATCAGTCATCAATCAGTTTCCCTTCGCTTACTTCTTCCGTATTATCATTCAAATCTCCCTCCGTTATAGCAGGTCTCATATGGAAAATGGGGAGTACGGTCAGCCGGCCGTCGCCTATTTTTTCCGAGCCGCGGATGCTTTTTAACGTTGAAGAAGTTCCTCCACGTTCACGTCGCTTTTTCTTCCACTTTTCTTTATTCATTTCATCGCATTACTAGGCCCACTTGTCTAGTATTCACTCATTAGCCGAGCACACCGTTTGCGGGCTATTCTCATCGCGTTTTCTCTCACTTTTCGTCACCTTTTCACTTTGTCATCATTTCATCACTCAGGACCCGTTCCGTCCCTTCAAGTCCAGGGCTCAAATCTCTCCACAAACCCATCCCGGGATTCAAGCACAATAAGGCAGTAAGCCAGGGACTCAATTCATCCCGCTGTTTCCTTCACTAAGGTACATTTCCTCACTTCCTAGCCAATCAATAGCATCAAAACAACCCTCTTCCCTTCTCGTGATCTACCCATTCCTTTCGTGTTTTCCCTGTAAATCAAAGTAAATAAATCGTTTTTATTATCACACCTTGTCCGTTGCATACCATAAAAAGGAAATCTAGCAATAGAATTTTCCTACAGGTCATGGTAAGAATCTTTTTCTTGCTTTGCACAAGTCTCTAGCTTGTCTAGATGCTGAGTTGTAAATTTGCAGGCTCCAACTTGCAGCGTCTGCAGCAAAAAGGTGCGAAGTCACAGCAACTTTAAAATTGTTTTCTGGGTAGTCCTATGACACCTCTCAACCCTCAGCAAGTTCGGCAAGCACGAAAAATGTATCCGAGGAAATAATCCATTTCAAATAAGTGTATTGTGATTGCGTCATCACTATGCAAGATCTATAAATTTTGAAGAGGTCTCAATAAGCTCACCTTATTCTCCGATGAATTTCATATCTAAATTTAAAATTTCAGCCAGAGTGTACATCTGGTTCAAAAACTACAGCGCTCGGAAGTTTTGGACGCTGACTTATGGTCGATATTGTATATCCTTCTTTCCTCTGATCTTTATCGTCTTTCCGGATGCTTCCTTGTGTAATAATCACTACCAAAGATTCAAGATGAGACGGCGAAAACGAAAAGACTTCCGTCACTGTTCTAACAAATCATATATATTTTTTTAAATTTCCAAGCAACAAAAAAAACAAATCATTGTCCTTGAAGAGCTCGCAGGGAATAAGTCACATATGCGCAACATGAGCCACGAAAATCACTCGAAAAAGTGTTCGATATTGTATCAAGGCCAGTGAAGCCTGCATATTGTGTGTTACTCAGAGAATAATACAATGCCTCAATTGTCGATTGATCGAACTTACCACCTCGGTACATATTCAGTGAAAATATAATTTTTCGAAAATACAGCGATAATTTATCGCAAGCTAGAATTTGCATCTGATTTGTAGCTATAAGTGTAGCATCATTTCAACTTCTCCCATCTCTCAAAATACCACCGAGGAGGAATGCCGTCCTCGGAGTGAATTTCTCATCATCAGCTAGAATTTTCATCTAATTTGTAGCTATAAGTGCAGCAACATTTCAACTTCTCCCTTCTCTCGAAATACCACCGAGGAGGAATGCCGTTTAGGGATGGCAAAAATTGTCTGAACCAACCGCTTCGCGCTCGAGGTGAAAGACAGGAATGAGTCCGAGAGTGAAACACACTCTCAATAAATTGTCCGAGAGGGAAATGGTTGGGACAATGAATTGTCCCAAAACAGTGTTCTGATTTTGAAAATTTGATCAACTGTTTTCGGGTAGGTTTCAAGTGCTCATAAGAGTCGATGAGCACATCAACTATTTAATGCATCTGAAATCTATCCGCACATACCAGAATCGTTTTCCAATTAACGATCTCTTTTTTCGCAATTGTAAAGCTGGGACAATGAATTGTCTGAAATAATTTATTGTCCGAAACTTGGGACAATAATTTGTCTCAGACAATTCATTGTCCCAAATTTCGGACAATGAATTGTCTGAGACAATCGTTCGGACAATTTTTGCCATCCCTAATGCCGTTCTCTGAGTGAATTTCTCATCATCTCTAAATCAGCGAAGCAGATAGATCATGTACGTTGTAAAGTTTCTACAATACCCTTCACATCTGTTCTCTACACCTCAACTTTGGGCGTATCTTAAGAGACCATCCACGATAGAACGGGAAAAGTCACGGATGGTCGAAATTCAAATAATTCTCAAAGTGCGGTTGATCTTCTGAGAAAGTGCGTTTTAGATGAGTATGGTATTCCCTACATCCTTGAGTCTGTACCGTTACGAAGTAAAAATGCGGAATAGGCCGAGAAAATGTGGTACTTGATACCCTGGTGAGTTGGTGCTGCGGGCGCATCTCTTGAATGACATACGCCGCTCGATGTGATTTGCATAGCGGTGTCGATTGCAAAAAATATTCCTAATGTTGTTGTCCATCTAAATACTTTGTCTTGCTTAATATAGAGTACGGCAAAACAGGAAGATATGTCATGATGATTGTTAGGAAATGATGATTTACGTATTGTCAAATGTTAGATATTCCATAGTATGGAATCCATACACCGGAGACTTGAGCGAAATTGAAGGGTTGAAGGGCGAAATTGGGGGAGTTGGTGTCACATGCGGATCACTTGAGCAAAGAGTGCCGAGAAAGTCAATACATGGCTCGCATAAGTCTTTCCAAATTACAACGATATTAGTTCGAATATGTTAATTGTAAACTGCTCGCTCGATGGCTGGTATCGGTATACTATTGACACTTTTTTGTACTCCTGTACGATCTCACTCATGTGATAATTTGTGTTCGGCACTGGCACAGTACACGTGATCGACATGGCGCACATCACGTACAGATCCTGCTCAAGCATAAGGACGAAACCGGAAAGACAATCAAGGGGATTGGGGGTTGCAAATATGGGATAATAGAGAAGGGAGGAGCTGGATGATTAGTTCTCCGCTTGTCACTAAAATATGTTAAATATTCTGTGTTGTTTCAATCTAATGATTGCCCAAAAAAGTTAAGAGATGAATTGAAGAAGTGTGTGCTTGTCGATTACAGTAAAAATACGGAAAATTGTGAAATTTCATAAGGAAATAGACATGTGAGTTTCAGGAGGATCATTTGAACGAAGAGCGGCAAACAATTTGATTCCTCTGCAGCAACTAGGTTTGTTACAATGAAATGATTATCACTAGAGGCGATCACTAGGAATGGCGTTAAATATTAATTTATTCTCGTTATCGACTGCTCAATTCAAGTTGCACAGAGGTGACTTCATCCCTGCGAGCTCTTCCGGGACAATTAATGTTACTTTTTTTCTGTCAGAAAAAATTATTAAGATTCTCGTGATGAGAAAGAACCGTGCGAACTCCCCATTAATTCTTGAATTTTTGGTAGTGGTAGTTGCGCAAGGAGACAACCGCAATGTCCACGGTGAGAGAGAGAGTTTTGTGTAGATTAGGTTCTCTCTAAAAGCTATTTTTGCCTACGATAGTGTACGACAACACAGGAAGATGTGCAATGAAGAGTGCTCGGAAATTCCGATTTCTCTAACTTGCCAAATGGGGAGATTTGATTCAGCCGGATCTAAAATTATGTGTAATGAGTCTTGGTGAGTTGATGTCACTTGTGGAGCACTTAAACAGAAGATTCCGAAAAATTCAATGCGATTTCCGATGCAGACGTATCCACGGTAATTCCCATTAATCTGTAAATATATGTATTGCATTACTGCTACTGATATTGGTGCTATCGTCTTCCCTTCAGGATCTGGGCGTTCATTGGCACATAGCAAATTCTGAACATTACCCACATCTTGTGCGACAAAATATCCGGCCTTCAATCCGGCGAGCCATGTAGCTGACATAATTTAGAGAAAAATTACCTAGGAAAGATTTGAAGATGATGGGAGATTTGCGCAGAAAGCGACGGTGGTTGATCATATTTATCGTGATTGTTCTGGACCAGAAAATAAATGGAAGTGATTGAGGATTGCGCTGAGGATTTAATTTTCCTGCAAATATGTTTGCATAATTATTAGCTCATATGGGTTTTGCAGATACAAACAAAACATTGTTTTGTTCGGAACAGCAATGTGTTACTTATTTGAAAAATCTGATCGATTTTCTGCCATATCCTCTATTCTCAGATGATCGCAAACACTCAAGCTAAAGAAACTGAGGCAACTCGCATGCGTACGCCACTGGAGAAACTGATAACCACCTCAGCCTCGTCGATATGTGACGACCAAAGAGAGGGAATGTGGACAATCTACGGGTTTATGTTTCTTGAATGCAACACGGATGTAGTGCACGGGTATTCATCTTGAAGGAATGGGGAAATATGGAAGTGACAGGCATGGTAAATTGGTGCTATGATCGGACGTCATGAACGAGATTCGAATGCCGAAGCAATCGTGGGAGCGATGATGGTCTTAAAAATATTTAATTGTAAAATTTATAGAAATCAGTCTAATTTCGAATTATTCCCTTCAGTCCACTCAACGAAGGCGAATGGCAAATTTTCTGGAGAACGCCATTCCAATGTGAAAAAAAGAGTATTGGTGCCCCGGTGATGTCTTCGCTCTGCTATCCGGTGAGCGATCAGGACACGGAAGATAAGCGTGCATTACATCATCAGCGGAGGAGAATACGATAGATTAAGTCAGAATGGGGAAGATAGTGTACGATAATGGGAATATCGACGGAAGGAAGAAATATGTGCCGTGAAAAAAAACGAAAGAAAGAGTACATGTAAATCGCGTTTGAAATAGGTGATTTGTGAATGCAGATGGAACATTTGAATTGAAGGTTGAGGGGACTGGTAATGGTGCTGATGGGGCCGTGAAGAACAACAAAAATATAAATTGCCGGAGACCGTCTCGATTTGCTGCTGCTTCCGTAAAACTGCGCCGTGATTGCGACCGAAGGTATGGACCATAGGTGTCCAGAAATGGCGGCGAGGGGGGGGGGGTACTGCGCACCGCCCATAGTTGCCCAGCACTGGTGGCGGCATGGCCGACTCAATAAAGCACGACCCCCTATACGTTCAATTTTAGCTATGTTTGGCCGACTCAAAAATCGACGAATAGAGGTTCATGGTCGATAATGGTTTGGTAGGTCATGGTGTACTCAAGCCCAACTACCGTACCAACGTGCACTATGGGAGTACAGTAATCCAAATTACAGTAACCTGATTACCGTAACCTAGGTTCCGTGGAGCAACTTTAGTTCCTTGGGTCAAACTTTTTACAATATATATCAATCAATATTATCGATGTTCTACAGTAAGCTACCGTAACCCTTGCTACCGTATGCACATTATCCGATCATGAATTGAATTTTTTACAAAATATTCCGCAAAAATCAGTTCTTTGCTCAATGATAAGTAACTATGTGAGGAAAATTTATTTTTATTTTTTTCGTCATTAAATCATGGCCGAGTGGCTAAGGGGCTTGTCTTGGAAACCGATGGTAGTGAGTTCGAGTCCAGCTAGTGTTAAGCATCTTTGCCGTGCTTGGGGGAATTTATCTAATGCATGTGCAGTTACCATATCCGCTTCTACCGTACCCCGGTCCGGTGGGTCAACCCAAATTCGCTGGGTCACATACATGAATTCATATCGCAAAATCACTGTTATCATGCTAGCAATTATGTTTGTCATATTTATCTACATTACTGCTGATTAATAGACTTTCTGGGTATTATTCGAAGATTAATCTGTTACGGCCAGAAGCCATCGCCGATCTTGATCAAAGTTATTTTCTGAATGCCTCCATATTACCTATTCACTAAATGGAATACTATATTGATAATGCTCTTGAAACATAGAAATTCCGGGTCAGAAAAATGTTCATTCTCGAAATTCAGCAAAATTCAATATTCATCGAGGTCCGAACTTATTAGGTTGTAACATAAGTTTTGTCGCATTTCGGAGGTTCACAATATTTCCATGAAGGATAATTCTCAAACATTATCAATGCCTGACCTCCTAGTATATGTTTGGGGTGTTCATGCACATTCAAACCATAGGGTAGAGCTGAACTGCGCACGCTGGCTATGCGAAAAATATTAATATGAACTGATTTAAATTTGGTGCAGATTTTTTTAATTCGTTTGATCAGGTGCTAGTTCGCAGAGATGAATAATGAACCAAACTTCTACAGCATGGTGATATACCCCGTCAATGCTTATTCAAAATATACGCCAGATATGGTGCTATGTTGAGCGGAATCAAAGATATACTTCACTGATTGTAAGGTTAGCCGCTGATTCGTAGCCAACTTGACCAACTCTTCTGAATCCAGAATTGCAACAACAGTGACTAACATAAGTGCGTTCCAATTACCACTCATGCAGGTATAATTTATCATTAAACAAGTGAGAGAAAGAACACTCCACTTGTGAGAAATTTGAATTTTTATTAATTCAATTCGCGCACAATTTTACCAAAATATGCAAGTTTAGGTGTTTCGAATTAAAGATTGTCATTCAAAAGCTATTTATTTCCAAACTTATCCCAAGTAGATACTAGTAAGGGAAGGGTTTATGGTTAGGATGGACACAACAAATCAGATATTGAACATGTGTGCGAGGTAGGAATATGAACAAAGTGCCGATTTCATTAGTTTAATTTACATACCATCGTTCTGAATGGAGCCACTTATCTCAACAGAACCCAATCTACCCCAAACTTTGTCTGCATACTGACCACTTTGGGTGAACTATATTCCACCACTATTTGGATCTGGATATCTATTGAGAAGAAAATTCGGCTTGCGAAAGTTTTCGCGACCGTCACCAACCATCCACATTATACAAACTCGTCTACATTTTTAGAACGATTTTCGTTTGTCATTATCCGTGAGTGGTTCAAAATTATGCACATATGTAGTACTTTACGCAAATCACACAAAATCGGCATAATTTATCCTTTTCAAGAAGAGCTGATGCATGAAAATGATTTGTAATCCTTATCTCAGTACAACTTTGTCTGACTAATGTGCCTCCTCAACTGCCTTGACAGGACTGAAGTAAAGCGCGTAAGAAAGAGTACGAAGGCCCTCACTGATGATGAATAACGAAATTGAGATTAAATTAATTCGAAGAATTTCTGAGGTTAAAATGCATAAGAGATTGGACGCGACAAAACTTATGTTACAACCTGATAGTATGGGTTATTGGCATACTTTGCCAGCCAAAAATACGCATTTTTTCGGTCCAACAAATTCAATCGCAAAATCGATTTCGCCATTTCGAAAAATTTATTATTGGGGTGTCCGGAAAGTTCGGATAATTTTTTGTTTTTATTTTTTATTCAATGCGTTACAATTCTCAGTGACCAATGTATGCCCCCTTCTTTCTCACTACCTCCCTCCAGCGATTGGGCAGGGTCTCGATTCCTCTCTTCCAGAATGCGGGTTTCTTCGAGACCGCCCAGTTCACGAAAGCCCTCATAACTTCATCTCGATTCTTGAACTTCTTTCCTTTGCAGAAGTCAGAGAGAGAGCGGAAGCAGTGGTAGTCGCATGGGGAGAGATCCGGGGAATACGGTGGATGGGGAATCCTCTCGATCTTCAGCTCGCCCATTTTCTTCTGGGTCATCTTCGCTCGATGTGGGCGAGCATTGTCCATCAGACGAAGAATTTTGCCCTGGTTCAGGAGTCTGAGAGGGACTCTGATCGCGACATCTTCCAGTTGTTCAGAGAAGAGGTCGGCATTGATGCTGGTGCCAGGGGCGAGGATCTCCCAGTAGATGGGACCGAGCACTGAGAAGAAGAAGCAGAGGAGTTCCTTCTTTCCGTGCTCTTCCTTCTTCGGGACGGGCGTGGGCTTCTCATCTGCATCCACCCATTGCAGTCTCCTCACAGGGTTATCGTACGTGATCCACTTCTCATTTGTAGCGATGATGGAATTGACCCATCGAAGATACGATGGAGTAATTCCCGACAGACTTGAACACGATTTTCCAGCTGTTCGGGGGAGAGGTCATGGGGAATCACTTGTGGGAGTTTCGGCTTCTTCCCAGATCGATGGAGGATATCGGACACCTTTGATCTGGGAGTACCAGTATCCTTCTTCAACTCACGCACACTGACCATGGGCTTGCGCTTCAGTGTGCGGAGAACGAGAGGCTGATCGAGGGAGGGAGGGCGTCCAGAGCGGGGTTGATCATCAAGACCAAACTCCCCTTTCTTGAAGCGGGAGAACCACTTATAGCAGAAGGGTATGGAGGGGGCGTCAGCTCCTTCCGACTGGGCCAGGGCAGAGTGGGCCTCCTTCACGGATCGGCCAAGACGGTAGTAATGAAGTAAAACTGCTCGGAGGTAGAGATGGGAGTCCATCACAAGATTCAATGTAGCAACTAGGAGACTGATTAAATCCTCTCACTACTCAACGTCAGAATGATGCAATACATTGTTGACAAACAGATTGCGCAATCACTGCATTTGATCGCGAACTGACTTTTTTCCGAAGCATTATACGAACTTTCCGGACACCCTAATATAAATAATTTATAATTTGAATATAAAAAGCACCAAGTGGTATATTACGGAGGTTGTAGAGAACAAAATTCTACGTTACACAGTCATAAAATATAACAAGATCTCGTGATTGTTTTTTTCTCAATTTCGAAAATGAACATTTTTCTGACCCGGCATTACTACGTTTCAAGAGCATAATCAATAAAGTGCTACATTTAGTGCATAGGTACCATGGAGGCATCCAGAAAATAAATTTGATCAAGATTGGCGGTGACTTCTGGTCACATCAGATGAATCTTGGAATATTACCTAGAAAGTCTCTTAATCAGGAGTAATGTAGATAAATATGACAAACGTAATTACTTTTTCATGTTTTTGAGTATTAACAATATCAACGGTCTTCGTTGTCAACATAAAAGTTTCTGGAAATCATTTTCCGGATTTTCTGAGCCCTCTGCCATCCTTCTAGCACAACTGTGAACTGATTTACATTATGGCCGGGGCAAAAACCGGAAAATCCCTAAAAACCGGTTCTGAGAAAAATAAAAGGTCAACGTAAAAAGTTTTCTCGTCCCCAATATATACTCAATATATACGGCATAAATATTTCTTGGATATTGCTCAAACTTTCTGCTCCTAGTGCCGTCCTAGGGTCGTTTTCATGCAATCTCTCAGGTCACGTGATATGATTTGAAGCAGTGTCCTTGGTTAAAATATTCTGATTTAAAACAAAAATCCTTTTAAATATAGTGGATACATAATATAAGTTACGTTAAAACAGGAAGATGTTTCAAGGAAATGTTTTGGAAATCCAGATTTATTTACCTTACCGAATTAAGAATTTTCGATTCACCTGGAACCAACGGAAAAAAGGGCAATGCATTGACCATCTCGGTGAGTTGGTGTCACAAGCAAATCACTTAAATGGAGAGTGTAGAGAAATGCAATCTCTGTCTCCCTCATTTTTTTAAAAACAATCCCAATAATCTTTACACGACTACATCGAATTGCTGCTACGTTGCTGGCAATGATTAGTTGCTGAATGTTCAAAAATACAATGTTTGTGGTTCTGTGATGTTAAAAATGGCGTGCTATGTGGATGTGGAGCGCAGGTGGAACACTTGAACAGGATGGTCCGAAATTTTGCAATAATTTCATATTCACGCCCTTAATAAATAATAATAATTTGATTGTTATCCCATTTACAAGACTCGCTGTGGCGCTGCATCAGTATCTCTAGCTCGAGGCCATCGACTCATCGATGCTGGTAAGAGATGAAAAGAGTCAGGTATATGGAATCAGGTCGACGAACGAGCACATCTCGGTACTGCTCAACAACGAGGAAGCTATATGAAAAGACGATCAATTAAAGGAGTAAGACGGATACTTGATGCCCAGACTAAATGTGTTTACTCGTTCAATATACAATCTAAAATTATAAGTGATGTTGTCTAGGAATTATTAGCATGCGAGTTTGGATATAATTGAAACATTAAGGATTCAAAAATGTGAATCCGAACTCTAATGGTGACCACCATGGTTAACGCGGGTTCCAGGGATGAGTGAAGTAGAAGATGGAGTAGAAGGAGCAGTATGTGATGTGAAGCAACTATGTTGATTAATAAATTCCTTGTTGTCTTCTCAATGGCGACTCGGCAGTATTTATCGACCGAATCAGTTGAATACTCGAAGCTGCAATAACTTTCAGGCATAATGCAACTGCTAGCTGAGATGTAGTAAGTAGTTAGGGCAGTTGTTGTAGTAGTTTTTTTTTAATATTATTGATGTCAATTTCAATATCTGTACGATCATATTGATACGATTGAAACTATCAATAAGGAACTCGCAAATATCGCAGTGAAAAGCATTCCTCATACTCTTCGAGGTGTGGAAGGACGCGTAAAAGTACGTTAATCTATGCGCTCGCTAATTAAAATATTGCCGATGCTTAGTGAAGACGCTTGAATATGCTGAGTTTGATCAATAGTTCCACATTTCTCCAGATTTCGTAGTTGCGCGATTCAGGTTGCACACATGCAGCTTGTTTCCTGAGAGATCTTTTTTACAATTTTGCAGACTTTTCTTCCAGAAAATAACAAATGAAGAGAACGGGATGTTCTATTCATTTTAGATTATTTATTTTTACGATGTCATACTTAATTGCACTTGTGCAGCATCTTTTTAATTGCACTTGTGCAGCATCTTTTTAATTGCACTTGTGCAGCATCTTTTTAATTGCACTTGTACAGCAGGCTTTTGTGGCTACTATAGGGTAATGTGCACTTCAAGAAGAGGAGCACGGACGGATTCCCATTGTCTCGAGTGATCTAACGTCAAGTAAAGCCCCGCTCAAGTCTGCGCTGTGAGTTCCTAACCGGCGTAAGTCAGGTGTTCGGCCGCAGGATGATCTACTTCAATGCTCAAAGGAGATCCGCCACGATTGTCCATACAGTTGACCAGAGAAGCCAAAGAAGATCCCACCCCTTGACCTAACGACGCTCGGAGACCGAAGATCCCAATTCCCTCCACACCGAAGTCACCCTCCTGCAGGACCATTGTGCCTGACGTCAGGATAAATATGATATGATATGATATTATGATAAAGGGTAATGTATAGTATCGATCTTATCTTAGCAGTCATTGTAATGTCGATATGGAAGCATTTCTAGAGAGATCACTATTTCGCACAAATTAGTATTGTCTGTTGCGGAAGCTATTATCTGTTGCGGAAAGAAAACATGGGGATATATGGATTGGAGCGAGTTTGGAATGTAGCAGTACGATAGCAGGAATTAAACTAATGTTTCTTATATTTTCATTTTTTTAAGTTGAATAGTACTACAAGCCAAGTGGTTTGCGTTGTACACGGAGCACTGCAAGTGGCCGTGAAGATCAAGGTATTGTGCAGATGTATCATTTCCATAATGATTTTGACGATCGCGCGATTCAGGTTTCACAGAGGTGACTTGTTCCATGCATCTCGTCCTGAACGATAAGATTGGATTGTATCAGTACGGAAAAAAATCAAATGAAGAACCGGCTGTACTATTTGTTTAATACCATTTTATTTTGTATTTTCATTCTTCAAAACCTTACTTAATGCAATAATGCAATCTGGCTTCAATCTTCTCTTTGATGTCATTAAAATGACGCTTTGCCATTGTGTCTCTTCCGAGTTCGTCGACTACTCGAAGCAGGTATGATATGAATGACGGCCTAGGTGATTCGTGGGAGCAGTTGTATCACATGAACGAGGGGATGCGCTAATCCCAATATAATGGTCGTGGATAAAACTAATTTAAAGAAAAAATAATGTAAGCTCATCACGTTCTGAGCGTAGCCACAAGTAGAGAAGGTAATTTCTGAAAAAAATAGTCCTGGCGGAGAAACGTATGTCATTATAAAAACGTATGCTTGTTGTTGTATTATCCTTGGTGAGTTGGCGTCACAAGCCAATTACTTAAATAGAAGGTTATCGGGTGATTTGATGTACGCCCTCTTCCTATTTTTCACAAAATAGCGATGTATAAACTCAAATTAGTGCATGCTCAGCATAGTATCCGCACTTTCATATGCCACTTACAGCACCAATTGCATTCTTGTTCTCTTGAATCTTCTTTAAAGAGTGTAGGCGTAGAGCCCGTGGTCTTCATAACACACCGTGTGCACCAAGAACAACTGCCTCGGCGATAGATTTGACCTGCAAGCCGGTGATTGGTAAGTTTATTGTAGAACTACGTGTGGACCACTTTAACAAGGATGTGCGATGATTATTCGATATATTCACTGTAGTTGGGCAGTGCGCTTCTTATAATTGTAATCATCTGAGCCCTTCTTACTGTATCCATGTCATGTCTTTATTTTGTCTACTCTGCAGGGTCTGAACGACGCTCGAGCACACGCGATCGACATGGCACACGACACGTGCAAGCAGATCACTTGCCCCGGAGATGTCTCTGCCCTAGTAACCGGTGAGCGATGATGCTGTATCGCTCACCGGCTCTTAGGGCAGAAGAGACATGCCTGAGGTGGGAAGGATAGTGGGCTATGCAGGAAATGTACAAAGTTAACTCTAAATAGGCCAGTATACGATAATTACGTTTCACAAACGCTGGAAAACGCTGGTTTGGCGCTCTCAGCGAACATACTCATACGGCCCAGGCTTGACTGATAGCGTATCGGTATTCTAGTACCTCTGTCAAGAAAATTCGATAACATATTGTTTCACTGTTTTGTGTTTCAAAAGAAACCAGTCCGCGATACACTCATGAGGCGGGGAGGGCGGAGCACATTCTCTCTCTCCCCTCCTCCTTCTTTCTCACCTGTCTCTGCCTCTGTGCGTGTAGAGAGCGGCTGGGCATGCAAAAGAGCGCGCTTGCATCCCTCCCTCATCTAACCTTTCGGGGGGTGAGGCGCATCCGGGAAAGGGCGAAGCCCTGCCCAAATTTTTGGCGATTTGACTGGAGAGGCGGCGGAATTGGCTCCGCCCCTTTCTTCCTCGTCTCGCTTCTCTGCCACTCTCCGTTGACACCTTTTCACGTACTTCATGACCTCTAGCGGCGCGAGTCAGAGATGAGATATCGACAAACGGCCAAAAGCATGATCTTATTTGGATCCCTCCGGACATTTTGATCATAGTTAGGGTAGCATAGGTTCATTTTGGCTATACCCCTTGTGATCCCGAGCTATATTAAAAATTTTATTTAGTTGTATTATATTCAAAAGTATTTACATTTAGTTGTATTATTTTCAAAGGAAAAAGAACCTGCTACTAGCTTTCATGGCAGCGCGAGGCTTAAATTGTCTAGCTGAAACATAAATCTCAAGATCCTTGCATTCATCAAAATCCTTATAAACCGCTTCTTCACTGACGCTACTCTTGATGAAGCCGAATGCAATATTTAAATATTGTCGATACTAACTCACTCTGGGGTGTAGCTTCAGGCTTCTCGCAGAAGATGCAGCAGCTGCATTCACCAGTTACAATTATATTAACTATTACGGTACGTGTCTCCTGGACTCAATAAATATTGGCCAGGGTTGCTTGTGGAAGGCTCAGCAGCACCGCAATCACACTCTGATGCGGCTGCCTGTTAAGTGGAATATTTTCGTTTCGGGAATCGGCGATGTTGTATTTTTCGCAATGCCAGACTGATTGGTTTTAAGTAAAATCCCAAAAGTGAATTTTCAAACAATAGTTGCATTTTCGTTTCACCGCTACTATGAATAAGTCATGTTAGTTTCCATCCAATGCGATGTAGATTACGGCTTCGAAAGAAAAAACAAATTTATCGATCAGTATGGGCATTCTCTTTTTATAAAATCTGGATAATTTGAAATTTTCTATTGCTTCATGATCGCATTCACCACTAAGCGATAATCTTTATGAAGGGATAAATAATATAAATTAGGGCTCATTATGCTGCGCTGATGCTGCCGGAATTCTCGTAGCAACTGCAATGGTTCTATTCTCAAGTTTCTGGTCGCCTACGTGGGCAGATCGAACGGCATATTTTTTAAAGCACAATGGATAAAATAGTTTGCACATGGCCCTACTAATGCAGTGTCCAGCACTTCAGTATAGCACAGTGTAGAACATGGAAATCTATTACAATAGATACAAATCGTCATTTTTTTTTTTAATTTCAATTTATAGCATAACTTTAACGTACATATTGGGGTTGACGAGGGCGAGGGAGGTACGGTACCCATGGATAGGTTAAAGAAGGAGTAACACGAAAAAATAGTTCAATTAGCCACTATGTGTGTATAATAGAAGGCGGCACCCCGAAAATGAATCACTTTATCCGAAGTTTCACAAACAGCTCTGATGCTATTTATCAGGTTGTGAAAAAAGTAATTGTAGATTTTTAAATTTTCGATTCTGCAATATCCCGTCTTTGGTTGCCGCATGTATATCATATTGTTACTTGTGCTCGTTGAGTGCTTGGATACCCTTTCTATCGCGCATAGGTTCGAGCCTATCCAATTGGTATTGAGACCACAGTATGAAGACAAAGCTACATCGACAAAATGTTTTACTGAGTACGTTTCGGTCCAGCAATCCATGGAAAGCTAGGATAGGGCAAATATAACGCCACGTGCGAAAAGTATGACATACGGATATCATAATACAACATGTGATCCTGGTCCGCTCCGAATGGCCTGTCAGAAAATACACTCATTTTTTTAACTTGACCCTAACTGCACATCAACAGAAATAATTATTTTTACCGTGCATCCGTAACTATTGATGTATCCTTCTCAAATGTAGTGAAGCGAAAAGCACTTTCAATGGTTAACTTTAAATTGTATTTAGGTGGGCATACAATACTTCTAGCAAAACATATAACATTCATCATCCCGACTATGAAATTTCAACATCGAAATTCGTATATTACAAGTCTTCCATTTTCCAGAGTTGGTGCAAAGCCCTAAATTTTGTGGTTATCTGTTAAAGCTACTCTTTATGTATCAGTATACGACTGGGCAAAGTCAGGGTATAGCTCCCTTTTGAGAAAATTCATTCATTCACCGTATACCGAAAGTCGACAATTTGACAATATTGGCCTGTATTCCTTAATACTGAAAATCTATGTTTTCTACAAGTAGAGAAGGGATGAGTTCAAATGTTCCTCTGTGGTATGCAGCACCATAGTGTATAATGAAAGCGCGCTTATTTAGAAACCAGTCTGATTGAACCGCGAAGCAGGAAACGTTATCGCTTGATAAGTGTTCATTAGCTGAGGTATTAATTCAGTTATGTGTAACTATTGCTATGTTGAGGCAGGAGCGGCGTTAGACCTATTTTTCGAAGGAACTGCACATGTGCTGTCGTGGATGACGACAGAAAGGCAATCCCTCTCGAAGCTTCTTCCCAATCTTCCCCTCGTTAGTCATGCTTAGTCTTCTATCACCCGTTCTCATCTATCATCGTACCTGTCTGTAGCTCTCTAGATCTATACGCTATCTCGCCCCTTTACCGGCTGTACCTCTACAGCCCAATGTTCTCTCGTTACTCTCGTTCTCTGCATCTCTTGTTCTAGTATAGCTCCGCCTACTTCTTAGCTAGGCTCTTTTGCTTCATTCTTGCTACCGCTACTGAACCTCTTCCACCTTCGCTTCCTCCTCGATCACTCGGCTTGAGCCCTCGGTTATCCACTGAGGGAGATCAAGCTAGAGTGGCAAGGAGTGACGCGGAATAGAGGTATTACCTACTGTACTCGCTTTCGCCGTTCACCTGTTGTTGCTTGTTGGATAAACTGTGCCCCTATTCGGCAGAACTTATCCCGTCTTAGTCTATTTCTACACACACACACACACACACACACACTACGAGACTGCCAAGTGCGGTCTCGCACATGGTGCATTTCGGCCTTAAAAATCCAACCGTAATCACCCACTCCGGTCACACGACCGAACTAGCTCATTACCGATCACACGGCCTCTCTACTGGCCACACGATTCTTATCATTTGATCAAAGAGTTCCGGGGAATGCGATATCTTCGTCAAGTCGACCAATAAATCATGATTGTAAATTGAGCATTGTCAATTCGACATGCCTACCATATTGCACGCGTACCGATAGTATATACACACCTAAAAGTTATTCCTACCATATCAATTTTAACTTTCTACTCTGCATAGTCTGTTCGGCACTGGCGTAGAGTCCGTAGATCGCATATATCAAAAACACATAACCAAGCCATGTATCTACCCATGAGAACCGATGAGTACGGTCCATAACGTGGTTTGTAGGAAGGTGGTCAATTTAAAAAATGTTTATAGAAGGGATGGAGTATAGTGTTGGAAAAGTCAAAAATTCCTTAAAGGAATGCTCCGGGGAATGAATGTTAGGGAGTCCCACCACGAAAATTCTGCGCTCTCAGTGGGAAACTGTAGCGATTCTACTCCAGGAATGAGCCAATACGTATGTAGAACGAGTGAAACATAAATAAATCAGGCTCTTCCCTGCGCTTTCAATGAACTTTGCGCGCGTGTAAATATCATAAGAGGCGCATGTGGAACTTCGTACAAAGTGATATTTGATCGGGTGAGTGAGCTCTACAACATGCATGATGTCGATATGGGTGGCTGAACATTCCCCGGAGCACCCCTTAAAAGGAGGAATGTAGGCAAAGTTCATCTTTGGGCCCTGTCATAACCAAAGCCAAGCTCCTCTGAACGATTAAGAGGCCGGATCTGAGGAAATTCACCACTGCCCGGACATTGAGCCCGGATTTCGATTTCAGCCAGGATCACACATGGGACCTAGAGTGCTTAGGGTCTTCATTTGAAATTTTACAGATGTATCCTCTTTATAGCACAAAGGGGCGCGCCAGATGCGGGCACAGTGAAAAATGGTGAAAATTCATCTTTTATCTGCCGATCAAGCTAGACTCAAAATTTCTTTTGCATTATGTTGACATGCCCCAAGGTGCTCTGGAACACTATTGAAATCGAATTCGGGTCGATTCTGAAAATTGCATTTCGAATCAGATTTTCAGATTTGTCAAGTTTGTACAAGCTCAGATTCAATTCGGCAGCCAGCCACACATTCCACGTTGTGGTCCATCTAAGTATGCTTCCATCGAAACCAGAAATAAGAAAAACCGTTCACAGCATTTTTGAAAAGGCGATTTTAATCTAGGAATATCACAACGAGTTATTCATGTTTTCAAGCCGAGTTCTATGAATACCGTGTAAACTCAAATTGCAAATGACATTTCTTCACGGTAGGAGTAGAATCACGCTAAAAAACGATTGATTTCAAAACATGTAAAAAAATCGATTTTCAAACCTTCGAAAATTTCCAAATTTGTACATTAGTAAGACCGTAATCCTTATGTTATTGCATTGATAGCTAGGCATACCTTGAACTATGCACCACAGTGAATAATAAAATGTAGCATATCCAATATCTGATCGATCTAGGTTCATGAAATTTTCGCTTGAAATTGCAAAATCCGAAGAGGCGAAAATCAGTTTCTTAAGATTTTGACTAATTTATCAAGAATATTTAGCAGATCGCAATGATTTTTAGAAGTATATAATAAATTAAGAAATAATTGAGAGTGAAAACTGAGGTTTGGATAGTTTCATAAATTTCGATATTTCGCAGCAAATAAAATGCATAAATTTGGGAACCGAATTTATAGTTCTTCCTTAACTAGGCCATTAAACTCTATGAGGAATTTGTGGAACGCACCGACTTGTATAATACAATTGTATTATTGACAGTCCCTACTTGCTTTAATCGTTGTTATGTTTGCACGAACACGTGAAATCCGTCATGCACTATTACAACTAATTTAATTGTTGATGTTGTGTTTTTATAAATCGGTTAGCTTTTTGCACTGGAAATGTGTATTTAATTAATTAAGAACAAATATAATGCATATATTCAAAATTTCATAAATTCAAAAGTTAACGTTTTTTTAGATTTTCAAAATTGAATTTTTATAAAGATATCCAAACCTCGGTTTTCCCTCTCAATTATTTCTTAATTTATTATATACTTCTAAAAATCATTGCGATCTGCTAAATATTCGTGATAAATTAGTCAAAATCTTAAGAAACTGATTTTCGAGACTTCGGATTTTGCAATTTCAAGCGAAAATTTCATGAACCTAGATCGATCAGATATTGGATATGCTACATTTTATTATTCACTGTGGTGCATAGTTCAAGGTATGCCTAGCTATCAATGCAATAACATAAGGATTACGGTCTTACTAATGTACAAATTTGGAAATTTTCGAGGGTTTGAAAATCGATTTTTTTACATGTTTTGAAATCAATCGTTTTTTAGCGTGATTCTACTCCTACCGTGAAGAAATGTCATTTGCAATTTGAGTTTAAGGTATGCCTAGCTATCGGGGGGGGGGGGGGGGGGGTGTCAAAAGAGCAACGGTCAAAAGAGCAACGGGGTGCCATTCGCTGGAGATTCGAGCTAGCCACTTGGGAGTTGGTGCATTGTAACCAGTATGTGCTACCCCACATTTACATATATAAATCTTGTCACCAGGCGATCATGAGTTTCACTCCATATCCATGAATACTCCATATCAATGTTCATGGTCCAAAATTGCGAATTTGAGTGGAAAATCATGGTTAGATAAACACCAAATATAGTAACCAATCCATACTCAAGTTACTTGGTTAAAGTAGTCACTGGAGTACTAGAATATCGATTAGTCACGACATTGGCTGTTTATCTAATCATGATTTTTTATACAAATTCGCAATTTTGGACCATGAACATGGATATGGAGTGAAACTCATGAAAGCCTGGCGACAAGAATTATATATGTAAATGTGGGGTAGCACATACTGGTTACAATGAACCAACTACCAAGTGGCTAGCTCGAATCTCCAGCGAATGGCACCCCGTTGCTCTTTTGACCGTTGCTCTTTTGACACCCCCCCCCCCTAGCTATCAATGCAATAACATAAGGATTACGGTCTTACTAATGTACAAATTTGGAAATTTTCGAAGGTTTGAAAATCGATTTTTTTACATGTTTTGAAATCAATCGTTTTTTAGCGCGATTCTACTCCTACCGTGAATAAATGTCATTTGCAAGTTGAGTTTACACGGTATTCTCATAACTCGGCTTGAAAACATGAATAACTCGTTGATGGTTGTGATATTCCTAGATTAAAATCGCCTTTTCAAAAATGCTGTGAACGGTTTTTCTTATTTCTGGTATCGATTGGAAGCATACTTAGATGGACTAGCCGCCTAAAGGCGGCTAGGAGGTGGCATGTGTTTTTATATCCCGGGTATGTTTAAAATAATGCATTTTTTTCCACCCCTTCCCTCTGATTTCCTATCTCTAGGACCCTCCCCTCCCCTCTCTCTTATCTTTAGGACCCTCTCCTCCCCCTCTCCTATCTCTAGGACTCTCTCCTCCCCTCTCCTTTCTGTAGGACCATCTCCCCCCCCCCCTCCCCCCCCCCCTCTTATCTCTAGGACCCTCTCCTCCCCTATCTCTAGGACCCTCTCTTCACACTCTCCTATCTCTAGGACCCTCTCCTCCCCCTCTCCTATCTCTAGGACTCTCTCCTCCCCTCTCCTTTCTGTAGGACCATCTCCCCCCCCCTCTCTTATCTCTAGGACCCTCTCCTCCCCTATCTCTAGGACCCTCTCCTCCCCCTCTCCTATCTCTAGGACTCTCTCTTCCCCTCTCCTTTCTGTAGGACCATCTCCCCCCCCCCCCCTCTTATCTCTAGGACCCTCTCCTCCCCTATCTCTAGGACCCTCTCCTCCCCCATCTCTAGGACCCTCTCCTCCCCCTCTCCTATCTCTAGGACTCTCTCCTCCCCTCTCCTTTCTGTAGGACCATCTCCCCCCCCTCCCCCCCCTCTTATCTCTAGGACCCTCTCCTCCCCTATCTCTAGGACCCTCTCTTCCCCCTCTCCTACCTCTAGGACCCTCTCCTCCCCCTCTCCTATCTCTAGGACTCTCTCCTCCCCTCTCCTTTCTGTAGGACCATCTCCCCCCCCTCTCTTATCTCTAGGACCCTCTCCTCCCCTATCTCTAGGACCCTCTCCTCCCCCTCTCCTATCTCTAGGACTCTCTCTTCCCCTCTCCTTTCTGTAGGACCATCTCCCCCCCCCCCTCTCTTATCTCTAGGACCCTCTCCTCTCCTATCTCTAGAACCCTCTCCTCCCCTCTCATATCCCTAGGACCTCTCTTCCCCCTCTCCTATCTCTAGGACTCTCTCCTCCCCCTCTCCTATCTCTAGGACCCTCTCTTCCCCTCTCCTTTCTCCAGGACCCTATCCCCCCTCTCATATCTCTATGACCCTACCTTCCCCTCTCCTATCTCTAAGACCCTCTCCCCCTCTCCTATCTCTAGGACCCTCCCATCCCCATCTTCTTTCTCTAGGACCCTCCCCTCCACCTATCCTATCTCTTGGACCCTCTTCTCCCCATCTCCTAACTCTAGGACCTTCTCCTCTATTCTATACTATCTCTAGGACCCTCTCCTCCCCCTCTCCTCTCTCTAGGGCTGTCTTCCCTTTTCCTATCTCTTTGACCGTTACCTCTCATTCGCCTTCTCCCCCCCCTTCCTTATCCTCATTCACCTCCGCCTTTCCTTATCCGCTCCTCTCCCTCTTCCCCTTTCCCCTCCAGCAACCTTTTCCCCTTCCCCCCCCCCTTTCTTCCTCCCCCCTCAGACCGCTCGCCCTCCTCGAATCACCACGAAATGATCACTCTCTCCAATCTCCACACTCTCTAAAAACCAATCCACACATACCTAGACGCGAAACCATATTTCTGGACGGCAAAATCTGGAGAAATAAATTGGATTAACTGGACTCTATTGTGTGGTAATTGGATTAGCGAGAGAGTGCAGGGAGAGTGGAGGGGGGACAATTTAATTTGGTTTTTGGAGTCGGGCCATTTCTGACCTGTCATTTCTTCCCGCGCGGCACCTAGCGAGCGGTCTCTTCGCGCGCAGCGCGAAGAGACCGCGAGCTCCCGCGTCGCGCAGCGACGCAGCCCGCCGCAGGCGCTGGCCTTAGGCCGTAGGCCTACGGCTAGTCCACATATACCTAGACGCGAAACCATATTTTCTGTCACAAAATCGGGCGAAATTAATCCCCTTGTTCGAGAGAGGGAGAGGGGGGGGGGGGGTACGAATTGATTGGTTTTTGAGAGAGTGTGGAGAGCGAGGAGAGTCATTCAAGTGGGACGGGGGAGAGAGAGGGGGTCGTCATTTTCCGCTCATTCGTGGAGCGAGCGCGCGCAGGAGGAGGTCGGAGGAGCAATGTGAGTGATCTCTCTCTCTCCCATTTTCCAAATCAGTTTGGAGGAAGCGATGGTGGAAGAAGGCTGCTAGGAGGAGAGGACCGATTTGGAGGAGGCGGAGGAGTGAGTCGGTAAAGGGGAGGAGACCTACCATTCAGGATTCGTTGAATGACACAAGATTGAATCCTTGCATTGAATGACACGAGGAAGGATCAGGAGCTCGTGGATCTACAGTATGCAATACAATATTGCAGGCGAGGAATATTGCAGGGCTCGTGGGGAGGGATTCAGTACCCTGGATACAGCAACTCTAACTTATTGGCACATTGCCGGGAGAAGGGAGATGTCCTGAAGCTACAGTAATCGAAAGCAGGCGGTGAAGGAGGAGGGGCAGGTTCTTGGGGGCTACAGTACCCACCGAATTTGATTACAGGCTATAATGGCCATCCGCTTGGGAGCGAGAGGAACAAGGAATGGAAATGTGCGCACGGGGGAGGGGACGGTACCCAGGATACAGTAATCCTAGGGTGTTGGCATAGTGCCAAGAATGCGAAGGGATACGGTATCAATACACCGGTTCGTGGAGCATACGGAGGAGGTTGTGTGCGCATACGGGGAGGGGACGGTACCCGGGATTCAGTAATCCTAGGGTGTTCGCACAGTGCCAAGAATGCGAAGGGATACGGTATCAATACACCGGTTCGTGGAGCATACGGAGGAGGTTGTGTGCGCATACGGGGAGGGGACGGTACCCGGGATTCAGTAATCCTAGGGTGTTCGCACAGTGTCAATAATGCGAAGGGATATGGTATCGATGCTCAGATTCGGGGGAACATACGGAGGAGGAGAATGCGCACACGGGGGGAGGGGGCGGTACCCGGGATACAGTAATCCTTGGGTGTTGGCACAGTGCCAAGTATGCGATGGGATACGGTATTGGTACTCCGGTTCGAGGAGCATACGGAGGAGCGGGTGTGCGCACACGGGGAGGGGACGGTGGCCGGGATGCTGAATAGTATTTCGTGGAAGCAAAACATTTTTATGATTTTAAACACATTCGATCGTGGCGCCTAGCGAGCGGCGTCGGCGCGCGCAGCGCGACGACGCCGCGAGCTACCCCGTCGCGAAGCGACGGTGCCGTCTGCAAGACGGCTAGTCCACATATACCTAGACGCGAAACCATATTTTCCAGTCACAAAATCGGGCGAAATTAATCCCCTTGTTCGAGGGGGAGGGAGAGAGTTAATTGGTTTTTCGAGTCGGGCCATTTCTAACCTATCATTTCACGCCGCGCGGCACCTAGCGAGCGGTCTCTTAAATTGTACCCCCCCCCCTCTCCCTCTCTCCGGACAAAGAAAGGGTAATCCAATTAATTTCGCCAGAAAGTGGTGACGAGAAATATCCTTCCTCCCCTACATACATTGATTAGCCGCCTAAGGGCGGCTATGCCCTCCGGGGGCGCCTGCGGCGGGCTGCGTCGCTGCGTGACGCGTGAGCTCGCGGTCTCTTCGCGCTGCGCGCGAAGAGACCGCTCGCTAGGTGCCGCGCGGCGTGAAATGATAGGTTAGAAATGGCGACTCGAAAAACCAATTAACTCTATCCCTCCCCCTCGAACAAGGGGATTAATTTCGCCCGATTTTGTGACTGGAAAATATGGTTTCGCGTCTAGGTATATGTGGACCACAACGTGGAATGTGTGGCTGGCTGCCGAATTGAATTTGAGCTTGTAGAAACTTGACAAATCTGAAAATCTGATTCGAAATTCAATTTTCAGAATCGACCCGAATTCGATTTCAATAGTGTTCCAGAGCACCTTGGGGCATGTCAACATAATGCAAAAGAAATTTTGAGTCTAGCTTGATCGGCAGATAAAAGATGAATTTTCAACATTTTTCACTGTGCCCGCATCTGGCGCGCCCCTTTGTGCTATAAAGAGGATACATCTGTAAAATTTCAAATGAAGACCCTAAGCACTCTAGGTCCCATGTGTGACCCTGGCTGAAATCGAAGTCCGGGCTCAATCCGAGAAACGGCCGAAATGGTGACTCTCCTCAGATCCGGACTCTTAAAGGCTCCGAAAAAATTGCATTTATATCTCTACTCTCAAAGGTGTTATGATTAGTTGGCTGAGTGCCATGGACGCTTGTGGGACAGGGAAGTGCGCGAATTCAAACATCTTAAAGATTTGTCTAAAACTGGCGGGAATTGAACCCGCAACCTTCAGATTACGTGACGGGCGCTCTACCACTGAGCTATTCTATCGATGTTTGTCTACCTCCTAGATCGCGCTATGATCTTTGGAGGGTGGAAGGTCCCCTCACACTTTTTTTCTCACGATGTGGCTTCTTTGCCGCGAGTCCTCCTTTAATTGAATCTGCGAGGAACTAGGTGATTCGCGAATGCAGGTGGAACATTTCAGTAGGAGGTTGAGGGGTTGATAATGTACTGTGCTTGTCGCTGCCACAC